>CM062814.1:848229767-848545601 GCA_031772625.1 Pinus tabuliformis
TCTATTTTTATGTAATTTAACCAAGTTCAAATATTTTATTGATAATTATAATTAATAATTATTTTATTTTGATCTCGTCATATTGTTAACATAAGATTACATTACATTATAACATCTCTACCATATTAATAGATGAAATGATTTTTTTTACCATAATCCAACAATACAATTTTCTAGTACGATTGTGATCTTTTGTTGTTTATGTAGAAATTTTGAATAATATGACACTTATTCACAGAAATTATCCCGATTATACACTATTGCGGAATACATGCATAATACATAACCTCCTCTACGTTGCTAATCAATTTTGCGGAAATAAAAACAATGAAACATCAATCGCATGCACACATTAACAAAGTATGTAACCCGAGGAAAGCATATAGCTGAAAACCCCACACTATATGTATATTATAATGATTGAGAACATGTAACAATGCATAGTACAATACTCCTCACAAATACTCAGTACTATCTCCACCTGTTACACACAAAACTAGCTCAGATCTGAATCAATCACAAGTTCAAATCTCCTCCACTGCTTTCTTGCCTCCACTACGCAATCGTGCATCAGAATCGATGAGAATGGCTGATCCGAACTCATATTTCCCTTGGCCGAACCACGCAATCCTCATTGGCAATACTCAATCCATTGATTGTGCAAATCTCATGCACAACTATAGTCACAACTAATAGCAATCTCAACCTCTAACACCTGTCTCCACTAAATTGTCTATGCACTGAGTTAACTGATGTATTCTCTAGTTGCTTTATGAGTTAATAATTAGTGAATTAATTAAAAATTAATTCACATCACTCATCACTAGTGTATTTGCAGTTAAAATAAATACAACTAGTTCAACCAAGTCAAACTGAACACAACTCCATCAACTCCTCAATCAACTCCACCAAACTCAACAACATGAGTTCTAACTGAAGCCCATCATGCAGTAGCTCAACTGGCTCATAATAAAAACTTATTTCCTTCTGAGAGCTGCATGTGCCACATCTGTAGCTCAAACTGAAGTGCTCTAAGAGGATAAGATAATGTTTATAGTCCAAATATTATTATGCGTTAATAATATTCGACTGTTCTATTTTTAGCGTGGCAGTCTAAAAATAGACTCTGCCCATATGTCTAAAAATAGAAGTCCATATATTTTTACCAACATGACCAATCATCCACAAATAGCATCCTGCAACTCATAGACCATGATCCATATGTCTAAAATTAGACATAGTCTAAAAATAGACTTTGCGCGAAAAATAGCCTGCGGGCCCACTTAGTGAAGGCGACTTCTTTCGACTAAGATCCATCATCTTGTTGCATTCTCAACACTCCCTCTCAACAAGATATGGATTATCAGCAACCCCTATCCTACCTCGGTGGTATTTGAATTTTCTCCTCGTGAGGACCTTCGTCAAGATATCAGCATCCTGATCTTCCGTTGGAATGTATGAAAGTAACATGATTCTCCGCTGCGCACAATCTCGGATATGATGGTACCTGATGTCAATGTGCTTGGATCTATCATGAAATATTGGATTAGCCGAGAGTTTAATGCAACTCTGGTTATCACAATAAATCATTGTAGGCTCCAAGTATGAACCGAACAACCCAACCAGGATCTTCCACATCCATATAGCCTCGCATGCAGCTAAACTTGTTGCCATATAGTAGGCCTCTGTTGAACTGAGTGCCACGGATCTCTACTTCCTGCTGTACCAAGAAACTATTGTCGACCCGATACTGAAAATCCCTCCAGATGTGCTCTTTCTGTCCGTTGGGCTCCCTCCCCAATCCGCATCTGTGAAGCCACATAGCTTCACCTCATCCTCCTGTCTGTACCAAAATCCATATCCCGATGTGCCTCTGAGATAACACAATACATGCTTGCCTGCCTTCCAGAAGAGCTTGGTTGGCTTAACCATAACTTGTGAAAGTTGGTTAACAACATAACATATATCAGGTCGTGTATTGACCAGATATATAAGCGACCCTACTAACTATCGATAAACAGTGGCATCCACTACTTCTGCTGAAGTAGCATCCTCCTTCCTCCAACCTCCAGGAAGAGGAGTATGAACAGGCTTGTAGCCATGCACGTTGAACTTCTTCAGTATCTCCCTAACATACTTACCCTGAGAAACAAATAGTCCATCACTGTGCTGCCAAATTTCCAATCCCAGGAAATAATGAAGGAGGCCCAAGTCCTTCATCTCAAACTCTTTAGCAATATCATCCTTGCATGAAAGTATCAACAACTTATCACCTGTTAGAATCAAATCATCTACATAAAGTACAATGATAAGCAACTCACCCTCCACCACTATTTGGTATAGGTTAGGATCCGCCTCACTCTTGGAGAATCAAAGTCCAATGAAATAATTATCTGTCCATGTGTACCAAGCACGTGGTGCTTGTTTCAATCCATACAGCGCTCTCTTGAGCCTGCACACATGCGACTCGCTACTGAAGATCTCAAAACCTTCGGGCTGCTCTATGTACACCTCCTCCTCAATGACTCCATTGAGGAACATAGTCTTCACATCCATCTGATGAATGTGCCACCCCATATGCGCTGAGAGAGAAAGAATCGTCTGTATGGAAGAATACCTTGCGATCAGTGCAAAGATCTCCTCATAATCGATCCCCTCTATCTGTAAAAAGCCTCGGGCATCAAATCTTGCCTTATACTTCTCCACAATCCTGTCAGCTGCCTGCTTCACTTTGTAGATCCATCTCGAACCCACCACTGATTTCCCTTCCGGTCTTGGGACAATCTCCCATGAACTATTTCTAACAATCGAATCATACTCTTCCACCATGGCATCTACCCATGCGGGATCCTCCAGAGCTTCCTTGAAAGAGGATGGCTTCAGTCAGAACACATTTGCTCACTAGAGCCATGTATCCAGTGTACTGGTCAGGTGACTGTCTCTGTCTGCATTGAGCTGTAGGTGGTCCTACAACCTTCTTTGCATGTTGAGCCAGTCGCTCAGCTTCTGTAATGCACTTTCACCCTCGGATGGTTCGCGCTGCATGAGTGGTATCTTCCGCTCCATGAACATCGTCCTATGGCTGATCCATGTCCTGAAGCTCATCCTCAGGAACTAATAGCTCCTCATCTGCATGCAAGTGTGGCTCCCTCTCAAGTGAAGACTTCATGGCTTTCTCCTCCTGAAATTTTATATCTCGTCCTACAACAGTCTTACGACTGTCTAGAAAATACACACTATAGTTGTGGGGCGTATCAGTGTACCCCACAAATATCCCAACCTCTGCGGTCAACTCCAGCTTCTTCCTGGCATCCTTCGTCACATGCATGTAAACGTTAGAACCAAAAATCCTCAAATGAGAAATATCAGGCCTCTTACCAGAATAAGCCTCCTTGGGTGTACTCATGCCAAGTATCCTGTGAGGACAACGGTTCTGCACATAAACTGCAGTATTGCATGCTTTCACCAACAAGTGAAGGGGTAGGCCCTGATCATGCAACATCGCTCGTGCAGCACCCATGATCATTCTATTCTTCTGCTGAGCAACCCCGTTCTACTGTAGGTTATGGGGAGCTATGAGCTCTCTTCGAATCCCTTCTGCACTGCACAAGTCCTTGAACTCGCCAGAGATGAATTCACCACCATTATCGCTCCTAATAGCCTTCACCTTCTTCCCCGACTCCTTCTCAACCAGTGCTTTGAACTCACATAACTTTGAGTATGTCTCACTCTTCTTCTGCATGAAGAAGATCCAACATTTTCCATAGAAATCATCAACAAATATCACATAGTACCTGTTCTTTACTGTCAAAGCTACTGAGAAAGGTCCACACATGTCTATGTGAATTATCTCAAGGATCATCATGGCACGACTATCCTTCTTGCGAAAGGTGGATTTAACAAATTTTCTAAAAGTACATCCCTTGCATTGATCTGACTGTGCAAGAGTGCCTTTAGGAAGCCTAGCAGTGATCTGATGCAGTATCTTCAAGGCTCCATGGTGAAGGTGACCCAATCTCCTATGCCATAGCTCGCCATCATCCTGGCTCACCAATCCTTCTGCCTTGCATGCCATTTCTGCGCAGCCATCTACATGCAACTAATAAAGCTTCCTCACTCGAACCCCTATCTTCCGTGCTTCTCCATTTCTCTTACTGCGCAGGAAAACCTTTCCCTTGCTGAAAACAACATCATATCCCTTGTCTTCTAACATCGCCACAGAGATAAGATTCTTCTTCAATCCTGGAACATGCATCACTTCCTTCAATATGAAGGGTTTACCAAACTCCCTCTCAAAGGAAATGGTACTGATACTGGTCGGACTGTATCTACCATCATCGCCCATCTCAATGTGCACTCCAAGATCTTTCTCCTCCAGATCAGAAAACAAATCTTGATCTCCAGTCACGTGAAAAGATGCACCACTGTCCAAGAACCATACCGATCCCATCACACTTGACACCAAGCATGCGATCAACGAAAAATCAAGCTCAAACTGCAAGGCTAAGGCCTCTCCTGCTGCAGATCTAGGAGCTTGCTTATTTTTCTTCTTCTGCGGAAAATTTGTGGCATAGTGTCCGTGCTGATGACAGTGAAAGCACTTCACCTTGGACATGTCCTGCTTCTTGCCTTTTGCACCGGAATAAGAGGCTTTCTTGTTCTTCCCCTTCTTTTCTTTGGCAGCCAAAGCACAATTTTCTTCATCAGGTGCCTTTGATGAAGATCCGTCCCTGGTATTTTGCCTGATCTCCTCCTGCACAAGATCTGACCAAAGTCTCTCCCATCTTGGCAATTTCTCTCGATCATTGACAGAGTCCTGATAGGAATGCCAACTCTTCGGAAGACCAAGGAGAGCTAAGCTCACTAAGCCCTCATCATCGACAGTCACCCCCACACTTCCCAGCTCATCCCTGCATTGAGTGAGCTTCGTGAGATACTTGCGCATGCTGTCTCTTTTTTCACACATAATGTTTCTGAGTTTATCCTTGAGCGCCAACTTCCTCTGGTCGCTCTTGCTTTGGAATAGATCTGTCAACGCTTTCCACATCAAGTATGGAGAAGCCTTTCCATGCAGGCTGGACACAATGTGATCCTTCACACCCTCCAACAGAATCCTTCGACACTTTGTTGTCTTCTTTTGCCAAGCCTCAACTTGAGCAGTATTAGTAGGCTTTGGGATCTCAGCCTCTATGAACTCCTTCAGCCCATTGTCATCTAACACTGCCTCCATCCTGTCTTTCCATGCAATATAATTCGAGTTGCTCTCAAGACCATACTCCAATCACAATCTGTTGAAAGACTTTCAACTTTTGACACCAAGAAAACATTGTTGCAAATTCGAATTCCACAAGCTCAAAACTCAACCGCTTCTGATCTAAAATTCATGAGAACAAAGTATTTCTTATACAGAGATTGATTGTATGGGCTTTTACCAGATATCTCACCTTCCAAAAGAAGAATGAATCCAGAGGCTACCTGGCCCAATTACAGACTCTGCCTAAAGAAATAAAATGTAAACACTTTTTGAATAATAGATCTGATGATCAATAGCTCTGATACCATGTAGAAATTTCGAATAATATGACACTTATTCATAGAGATTATCTTGATTATACACTATTGCAGAATACATGCATAATACATAACCTCCTCTACGTTGATCATCAATTTTGCGGAATTAAAAACAATGAAACATCAATCACATGCACACATTAACACAGCATGTAACCCAGGGAAAGCATACAGCTGAAAACCCCACACTATCTATATATTATAATGATTGAGAACATGTAAGAATACATAGTACAATACTCCTCACAAGTACTTAGTACTATCTCCACCTATTACATACAAAACTAGCTCAAATCTGAATCAATCACAGGTTCAAATCTCCTCCACTGCTTGCCTGCCTCCACTGCGCAATAATGCATAAGAATAGATGAGAATGGCTGATCCAAACTCTTATTTCCCTTGGCTGAACCACGCAATCCTCATTGGCAATACTCAAACCATTGATTGTGCAAATCTCATGCACAACTATAGTCATAACTGATAGCAATCTCAACCTCTAACACCTGTCTCCACTGAACTGTCCATGCACTGAGTTAACTGATGTATTCTTTAGTTGCTTTATGAGTTAATAATTAGTGAATTAACTAACAATTAATTCACATCACTAATCACTAGTGTATTTGCAGTTAAACTAAATACAACTAGTTCAACCAAGTCAAACTGAACACAACTCCATCAACTCCTCAATCAACTCCACCAAACTCAACCACATGAGTTCTAACTGAATTCCATCATGCAATAGCTCAACTGACTCATAAGAAAAGCGTGTTTCCTTCTAACAACTACATGTGCCACATCTGTAGCTCAAACTGAAGTGCTCCAAGAGGATATGATAATGTTTATAGTCCAAATATTATTATGAGCTAATAATATGCGACTGTTTTTTGTTTAGCCTGGCAATCTAAAAATAGACTCCGCCCATATGTCTAAAAATAGAAGTCCATCTATTTTTACCAACATGACCAATCATCCAAAAATAACATCCTTCAAATCATAGACCATGATCCATATGTCTAAAAATAGACATAGTCTAAAAATAGACTTTGCGCCAAAAATAGCCTGCGAGCCCACCTAGTGAAGACGACTTCTTTCCACTAAGCTCCATCATCTTGTTGCATTCTCAACAGTTTAAAGTATAATTTTGAAAGCATAAATAGATTGACCCTTGAGGCACTTGATCTTTGCAAATCACACAACCTAAATATATGATTTTAAAAAAGTTGAATTTGATTTTCAATAACATTCACCCAAACAAATTCCCCAAAAATAACCATTTCATCTATTAATTAGACTACTGAAACTTAATTCATAATCTTCATAAAAGGTCTCATTACTTTTGATTATTAATCCATTTATCAATTATTGTGTTTAATTATAAATTATAGTGTTTAATTCCTAACTTATTTATTTCTTGTATATGGACATTTTCATATATATTATTTACTATAATTATTGTTAAAGCGTTTAATGAGACTTTCATATAAAACGTATTTATATTTGCATTTATTAAATCATTAATATATAGTTATATTTTATATTAACCATTTTAATGGACCACACACATAATTTGTATAATAAATTAACTATGTTATTTTTTTATTATTCTTAATTGATTTTAAAATTATTATTAAATTATAAATTATTTATGAGAAATTTCTTTGGGTAAAATCACACTTATAGTTTCGACTTAACTCGTTTGGAACTATTGAATTAAATATCATATATAAATATCACTTGAACCAATAACAAACTTAATCATTCATTTTTTGTCGTTGGATTTTGTTGTGTTAAAGTAGCTTTTGAGAACAGTGTTACGAAAGGGACAGTTATAGTTATAGGAAATGCATTGGAGAGGCTCCAAAGGCTCATAAAAATCTATTTGAAATTCCATCCTTCATGTGAGAACCACCCAGTTAAAGATACCTAGTAGAATTGTCATTGAGCCACTTCTTCATATCGAAATGTAATATGTTTCCTTTCCTTCACACTAAAATTTAGTAGTTAGAGGATATTTAGAAGTGAAAAGGCAAGTATTTTTAATAAATCTCTACTCAAAATCTTGACATTATCCACTGAAAAAATCTCACTTGTTATTATTTAAGTTTTAACCATGTTTGATAGAAATAATTTTGTAATTACATTAATACTAAACCAATATGTTTTGTTGCAAAATGATAGGGAGGGAATTGTTTGGCTTCCCATTATGTTTTGTTGCAAAATGACGAGAGAATTGTTTGGATTCCCATCTCCAAATTCCTAGCCTAGCTAAAATATATATATATATTTTTTTTGGCCCAGATGAACCTAAATGTATTAGATTAAGCGGTTAATTATTAGGCTAACCTTGGTGGCATGAACCAAGCATATACTAAAGGTATCGAATATGTAATGTGTACCTCAAAATGAAATTGATTAAAACGTAACATAAAATAAAATAAAGGAAACATAAAATATTGAGAAAATAATTGATTTAAAGCATATACTCAAACAAAAAAGTTAGAGTAAAAATAAATAAAATTTAAATTTTTAAATAAATAATGGATTTAAAATAAGTACTAAACTAAATGAACCTTTTCTTTATGTAAATTAGATTTCCAAAACAAAAATAAAATTTCAAATGTATATTAGAAAGACAAAACAGACTACTAGGAATTAAAAAAAAAAACAAATAATTCCCAACAACAAATTTTCAAATGCAAGTAAAATGCTAAGAGCATTATGGGACTCTTTTATTTCACTAATGTTTTTTCTATAATATGAAATAAATGCCTAATTAAAAAAGAAAAGAAATATGATCTACAACGAAAATAAAGGAAATAATTCCGTGAAAGAAAAGTTGTAATGGCCAATCATATAAATTGAACATAGGAAAAGTACTATGGAAAGAATGTATGTTTTTTTTCATTTAATGCATTTGTAACAAAGGGTTTCTAATGAATGAAAACAACACAGGGTTTTATATTTAAGTCTAATCTAATAGAAATATGAAAGAAACGTTCTATATTTAAGTGTATTCTAATAGAAATATGAAAGAAAAATTATGAAGGAAATCTAATTGTTGAATGGGCTAGAAACTTACGGTTTTTTAGGTGAGAATTCAAAATAATTTTTTGTTTTAAAATAAATTCATAAAGTCAAAATTATATGTTAAAATTTTAAAATATTAAAGTTTAAATCTAATACAAAAAATTTCGAATATTTTTAGTTACTTACAGATAACCACCTAGCAAATGTGTGGGACAATGATGATAACTACCTAGATACTACATTATTAAACACAAATTTTGACCATAAAAATAACATAGGTTCTTATAAATCTCGACAACTAACATATAGTTTTGTAGAAAAAGTTAAGCACTCTTAACCCATTGTTTCCTATAAATATGACCTTGAAAGTAATTTAAAAAAAAAATAACTTTCAAAACTCAAAAAAAAAAAAAAGGAAAATAGAGAAAAAGGGATTTATAAATATGACCTTGAAAGTAATAACCAAGGAAAACTTTCAAAACTAAAAAAATGGGAAACAGAAGAAAAGGGATTTTAACACTAACTCACAACTAGGTAGCTCACAATTAAGTATTAATAGATGGCTCAAATCCTTATTAGATTCAATTATATATATTGTTAGAGTCTACAACAAAGGTCAGCAAATCTACATATATAATGGTTGTATTGGATAACCAATCTAAATATGGAAAAGGAGAGACAATAGCCCTAAGCCTATATGGATAGTTTTCTTTAATAGTTGTGGTAGATAACAAATCTAAATATGAAAAAGGAGACATAATAACCGTATGTCTATATAGATAGCTTTGTTTGGAGAATGCATTATTCATCAAAGAAATAAAGAATAGAAAAGATAGAAAGAAATTTTGAACAAAAATGTGATTAAGAGTAAAAGAATCATTCAATTATCAAATGGGATGTTTGCGCATGATTGATCACATCTCCTTATAACTACTACTAAAACCACATTAAAAACATTAATGTGGTTGATATATCCGAAGGCTTCATAAATATAACCAAAAAGACTATTGAAACATGGAAAATTCCTTACTAATGTACACATTTACTTGATCAACCATGTATAAAAAAAGTTAATGCTCAAATTTAAGTTATGCAAAAAAAGGAATTACACATCTAATTATAAACTGGATCATTTTTCTAAATACAATTTGCTTATATATAAATGAATGTTATAAATAATAACAAAGAACTTATCATGGAGGAACTTATTAGAATTAGAATAATCTCAAATCCCTAAGAAATTGGTGGATGGGAGCGAATATGATTTTTTTAATTTATTTAAAGTAATGAACCATTTTTCTAAATAAAATTTACTTATATATAAATGAATATTATAAATAATATTGAAGAAATTATTAGAATTGGAACAATATCAAATGCTTAAGATATTGATGGGTGGGGAGCCATGTGGCAATAATCAATTTCTTTAAATTTATTAAAAGTGAATACAACCTAACAAACTTTGTAATACGCTACAGTCGTTGATAAGCATTAAGACTGAACATTTTCTAAACATATTTCCGTGAGTATCAATCTAACCCCTAAATAAAAAATAAATAATATCACATAAAAAACTATTCGAAAATAAATAATTATAATTATAAAAAATTGTATAAAACACAAAAATATATATTCAAACAAAAACAAAACATTTACTTCCTCTATATAAATGATATGAAAAATAAATGCGAACTCTTGGTTTTATGAGAGAGATAGTAGTTAGCCTTTTCATATGGTCATAATAAAAAATGATGTATTAACTCTAAAATTTAACATTTACTTTTATAAGTCATGCCTTACCACTTTATTTAATTTTCCTTTCTCAAATCGATAAAATGATATGATATATTCTCATTGATGCGTAATGTGGTTTAGATGAATTTTTGAGTTATAATAAAAAAATATATTTTAAATTCTTTTATATGACGTATTAACTCCATAAAATTTAATAGTTATTTTTATGAGTTATGCCTTACCACATTATTTCTTTTTCTTTGAAATAGATAAAATTAATGTATCCATGCTATATGATATATTCTCATTGATGGAGTAATGTGGTTTAATGTGGTTTAGATGAAATATTTTGAGCTATAATAAAAAATATATTTTAAATATTTTCTATATGCTTCTGTGAATTATGAGAAAATGTAAATTAGATATATAATTTTGTAAGTAAATAAAGGAAGGTTATATAAAAGATTAAATTTTTAATTAATTTTTTATTTTGAAAATCTCTCTAATTTTATATATAATAATGAGAGATACTCCATAATATAATATAGAGGAATTATAATTCAAATATTTCAAAATTTTATATTTAAATTTGATTAATAAAAAAAAATTCAATATTTATTATCTTTTTTCTAAGCTACTCACATATCACATTTAACTTTTTTTTTATAAAACATATAAGAAAAAGAGACAATACATATACATTTATAGTTATATTTACTAGCAATTGTCCCAAAAGGTACAAATAGAGGCCGATAGGATTATTAAATTGGAATTGTTGAATTTTTTTAGAGGAGATATTGGTTCAATCAGCCTGGTTTCCTACACTGCCACAACTCTTCCCAGTAAACCCTGACAACGACTCTACTTTTGTGAAAAATTAAAATTTGCACCAGTAAACGTCACACATATACCTATATAGCTAGATTGTTGATTGATATCTTCGGACGTTGAATAATTTAAGGTAAATCTATTCGCTATTACGCATTTGTGAAAAAATGAAAATTTGCACTAGTGAGCATCACAAATATATACAGTTGGATTGTTGATTCATACCTTTGGACATGCTCGATTAATGAATAATTTAGGGTATAATCTATTACGTAAACAAAGGATCAAAGGGGGAAGGGGTGGGGTTTGTGTACTGGATGAAGCCTTTGAGATTCATGGGAGAAACGAAGGAAGAATCCCCGCCCAAAACCTCCTCTGCAATCATCCACTGTACCCTCTCAGTTGGATGAAATTTGTCCCAGTAAACATATTCCTTGGGATCCTTGCAGATTGAGCACCCTGGATCCAACCCACAGCCTACATGGCCATTGTATGGACCATCTCCACAGAAAACCTGTTGACCCACCCCGTACCTCCTAGTCTTCGTCATCCAAAATGAGGTCTAGTCTGCAGCACCCTAGGCCGATGGCCTAGGCTACCCTGGTTCGAGTCCTCCTGCCGACAGAGCCCTCATCGATCTCTTTTTCACATCCCCCCTCAAGTGAGAAAGGATTCATAACCCTATATAATCTTATTAATGAATATTATTATATATAATATTATATTAATATTAAGGTTTAATCTTATTCATATTACCAAAAATAATTTAAGAGAGTCATAAACTAAGCAATATGGGGATTAACAAAAAAAATTAATTAATTAATCTATAAATAAATAAAAATAATTTTTTAGGAAGAAAGCGCAGGAATCTAGCATCTGTTGATACTCCAGCCATCATCTCTATTTAAATTAACAAGTCTTTTTTTTTCAATTTCTAAGGCCTCTCTAAATTTACGATAATGAAAATGGTCAATCCTCGCAATGACTTTAGCCTCTTCAATGGAGATGTGATGATTGGTTTTTTCTGCATGCTCTACCAAAGCGGAGGAGCGAGACCTTCCATGCCTGATGTCGGCAGCATGTTCACAAATCCTTTGGTTAATGGATTGACCAGTCTCACCAATATAAGGAGCTCGACAAGAACAGGGAATGATATAAACACCCTTCTAATCCTTGGGGTTAATCGGGTCATTAACAAAATGAAGAGAACTTCATATAGTGTTAAGAGGTCTAAAAGAAGAATGAATCTCATGCTTCCTCAAGATCCTAGCAATTTTATCCGTGGTCCCTTGAATAAAGGGAAGATGAACACTGGAAGAGCAATCCTTGGGGTCAATCTTACTCTTAGGACCATTTTCAGCATTTTGAAAAGCCTTAAGACCTTGAGACCTACTATAACCATTCTTATTAAAAACTTCTAGGAGGTAAGTTTTCTCATCTTCAAGGTAATTTTCGTCATAAACTTGCAACGCCCGCCGAAGTAGCTAAAGTGTTGAGAACGCCTATCTTTTGAGCAGGAAAATGATGGGAGCTAGCATGGAATTAAATTGAATTTAATTATTTTAGAGAGATGTTACAATGTTTAACATTTTGACTTAGTCAAATCAAAATTAAAATATAAAATATAAAATTTTCCAACCCATGGTTTTTCCTTATCATATTTTTAATCTATGGTTTTTTCCCATGGTATTTTTCTCTAATGTGAGTTATTTAAAGGTTAATATTTAAACTAATCTAAATTCATTTTAACTCTACATCTACCAAATGCCAAAAAAATCAAATCTCTTTTCACTCTTAAAAAATCAAAGTGTCAAAAAAAATCCCTCTTAACACATAATAAACTTACAACTAAAAATAAATCTAAACTAATTTTTAAATTTAAAATTTAAAATTTATATTTCAATTAAATTATAAAAATAAATTAATAATACATTGCATTTAAAAATTAAAAATCCTCAAAAATCTTTGCTTTTCTGAGCTTTTTTCTTTCGATCTTTGATTTTTATGATCTTTTTCGTGCTTTCTTGATTTTTTTTGCATAGAATCTTTTTTGAGCTTTTGTGCTTTCTTGACTTTCCGTGCTTTCTTGATTTTCCATTCTTTTGTTTTCTGGTTCAGATCAACGGTTGAAAGTGTTTCATTTGATCTAACGGATCAAAGTAAAAGTGTTGACGAAAAGTTGATGCATAGGAAAGGCCTATCGACCTTATTATGATATCATATCTATATATATATTTATTATGATATCATATATATATATGTATGAGAGAGAAAGGTTATGTTACAAATAATTACAAGAATATTTTTATACGTATGTAATGGTCCTTGGTAATCTTCTGCTTTATTAAAGTAAAATAGTAAACCATTAATAGTTACTATGGTATGAATAATGTGTTTCAACTAGAGCCACAGAGGGTGAGAATGGAATTAAAAATAAATAAAAACAAATGTTGTTGATTACTGATAACTTAGATTGTTAACATTGTTAGTAAACCCTGGTTGGGAAATAATACTGGCGTAAGCTTACTCCATGTACTTAAGCAGTTATGATGGTTAGTAACAAAAACCTCTAGGGAAATAAAGATTCCCAAAAAGAAAGTTGAAAGGGTCAAGGAATTTGAGGCAAATGAGAGAAGGAGGAAGATGACTCTTGAGTTGGTTAGTCAGTGGATTCTGGAGACCTAGACTCTATCTGGTAGTGATAAGATAGTCACAAGAATATATACAAACTACAAGAAAAACTCCCTAGGCATGAAGCTAGCTCGGGGGAGGTTTACTAAAGATTGGACTCATGGTTGGGTGGAGTATTGCTCATCACTGTGGTTGAATTTGGATTTGAGAAAGAAAGTATTTAGGATTAATAACTTAATTTACCATGATATAAGATGTATGTGCATTTTTATTAGAAAGTGTGCGAAGGATAAATTCTGGTCTTATATTCAAACGGAAGTATATTTATTGCAGTAAGAAGGAAAATAATTTAGTATTAATCTTGTGTAGCTCGAGGGTTTGTGGAAAAAAAGACTACCTTTGAAGCATGTTGGAAAGTCAAATAATGAGCCGATGACATTCGGTTGAAGAACAACATCCTTCACGTGTCAACATCCTTCACTTCTGTAAGCTAACAACAACATGGGAGCTCAAGGACCAATGAAGTTGAGATGAAGACTCCAACCTTAGTGCACAATAGCTTGAGTTTTTGTAAAATTCTGGTACATAATTTTTTCAGAGAGAAAAAATGGAATAGGTTATATTAAGATTATATAATGTTCAGAAGTACATTGAAGGCTTGAAGCTTCAGCCATATAAGCAAGACATATTTGAGCAAAACAAGTGTGATGAATGTGACGGCATGAAGGCATAAATCCGCAACAAAGAAAGGCGGAAAACATGTTATCCAAACCAAAAGAAGGAATGGAGAATCCCAAAAAGATCAGAGAGGAGCTGTAATGGCGAATCCGAAAATGCCAAATATAAACAAAGGAGCTGTATCCAAATGAAGAGCTGAAGGAGTTGTTGACAGAACCAAATATAACGAAGAGCTGTAGCGAAAAGAAACAGTATGACAGAAATAGAAAGAGTTGATCCGGTTATTCCAAAAATGACGATGCGCTGTTGCGGAAAGAGATATCTGACTGGAATTGAAAGACACAGGCATCCATTTTAGATCGGAGTGGGCATAGACCCCAGAATGGAAGGAAGAATGGAGGCGAGCGGCAGGTGACATTCTTGGAAAATGCGGCTGTTTCTCCACTTCCACATGTTCCAGCAAGAGATGATGAAGAGAGCCTGCCAGTTGGGGCGTTGAGTGCCCCACCAAGTGAAGGCTTCCTGTACAGAAGAGAACGACATGTGAGGAAAACCATAGATCAAGGAGAGATCGTACCAGATAGCAGAGGAAGCGGAACAGTGAAAGAACATATGATAGTTCGATTCGAGCTCTGCGAGGCAAAGCTGACATCTGCCAGGTCCATGCCATCCTTTCTTTTGCAGAACATCCCAGGAAAGATTCTTGTTGAAGAAGAGAAGCCATGAAAAGAGAATGGATTTGAGAGGGCAGGGGGCTTTCCAGAGTTTGGCCGGAAAGATAGAGGGGAGAGGAGGCAGAGCAGCTATAAAGACAGAGTAGAGATTCCGAACAGAGATGGGGCGGATGGTGTTATCAGTGGACCAGATGAGATCATCCTTGGTACCTAATTGAAGAATCCCGCGGCCGGTGAACCTGGCAGTGAATGAGAGCCAAAGAGGACGGAGGGTGGGGGGAATGGCTAATTGGAGATCAGATTTCCAGAGAGGTTCGAGAGAGGACCATGAGTCAATAAGAGTGTTCCAGGTGAAAAGGCCCCTAGTGTGAAAAAAGGAGAGTAAAGGCGGGGGGATCATGGATTCAAGGTTGTATAAGGTGGGGTCTATACCAATGAAGACGCTGGAACCAGAGAAAAGAGTCCATTTTAAATTCTTCAGGAAGAAGGGTTGGACTTTTTTAAAGCTGAGCCAAATAGGGGAACCATTCCTGATTCCAAGAGAAGACCTTCTGAGCCAGTATGCCAAGTTCCTGCCTTTGAGGTACTTTTGATTGATTAAAGAACTCCACGGACTGTTCCCGAATATGCCCCTGTGAAGAGATTTGCAGATGAGAGCTTTTCCAAAAAAAATCATGTTGAGAAGACCCCAGCCACCTTTATCTCTCGGCCTGGTAATAGAGTCCATCTTGACAAGATGGATTTTAGACTGGATAGATCGTCCCCCCCACAAGAAATTGGCTGCGATGGACTTCATTTTCTTGATAACAGAAGCTGGGAGAAGAAAGAGGTGGCCCCAATACACCGCGAGTTGGGAGAGAACCGCCTGTACCAAGACAAATCTGCCAGCAAGGGACAGAAAACGCATTTCCCATGATGAGATCTTGAAGTAAAAACGATCGACGAGCCAGGCCCAGTCCATACAACGATAACCCTTCGGTTTGAGGCGGAACCCCAAATAAGTGAAACCATCCTTTATCTGGGCAAGAGTGATCTGAAAGCGATCGGCAATCCACTGTGCTAATGCAAGGTTTGTATCATTGTGATAAAGCACAGATTTCCCGCAGTTGATCTTAAGGCCTGTAGCTGCTTGAAACTTGCTGATTAACAAAAAGAGGCAGATCCAAGTGGATTTACACAGAATAGCAAAGATTAGGATATCATCAACGAAAAGATTGTGGGAGAGCTGGATGTCTCTGCATATCCTGACAGGCTTGCATCTACCATCAGCAACGGCAAGATTGATGTGCGAACTAAGACAATTCATTACCAAAATGAAGAGGAGGGGGGAGAGAGGGCAGCCCTGTCGGAGCCCTCTCTCAGCATGAAAGAATGCGGATGGGATTCCGTTTATTATTACTGAGAAGTGAACAGATTCGACGCACGCCATGATCCAGCTGATCGCCATGGGTCTTAAGCCAATTTTCGCGAGGAGAATTCTGAGGAAGCTCCAGTCCACGCAATCGAATGCCTTTTTAAGATCGATTTTAAGTGCAGCAGCATCGGTGTTCTTGGAGCATATGGAGAAGAGGCATTCCTGAGCCATGGCGACTGCGTCCATGATAAGCCTGTCCTTTAGGAATGCATGCTGGTCCTTTGTAATGAAAGAGTTTAGAGCTTTCTTCATTCTTTCAGCTATAATTTTGGAAATGATCTTGTAAAGCGAATTGCACAAGGCAATCAGCCTATAGTCCCCCAGTGATGTAGATTTATCACGTTTTGGAATTAATGCAATAAAGGTGGCCGAGAGAGCACTGTTTATACTTCCAGAGTGGCGAGAGGCGTCCACCATGCTCAGCAGATCTTTTTTGAAAAGATCATAAAAATGGGAGAAAAATTCCACCGGCCAGCCGTCTGGCCCGGGGCTCTTGTCTTTTTTAAAGCTCCTAATAGTCTCGGATAGCTCCCCCTCCGTGATGGGTCTGTAGAAGACATCGTTTGCTGCGTCGTCGAACATGACCGGCAGAGGTTCTACCGCCCAAAGCATATCATTTAAATCACTGTGTTGCCTTTTATATTGTTCCCTAAAGAATCTTGTGGCTTCTTCAGAGATTTCCTGTTGGGAGAAAAAACAGTGTCCATTATCGTTCTCGATTTTCCACATTGCATTTTTAGATCTGCGGGCATTTGCGAAATTATGGAAGAATCTGGTATTTCTGTCCCCGTTCTTGAGCCAAATAGCTCGGCTTTTTAACCTCCAGGTTGCTTCCTCTTGTTGAAGTAGAGCTTGTTTCTTTCTTTCAAGGGAGCTGATGAGAGTTGCGTTGTCGAACGTCCGGCCGCTCTGTTGGATAGAAGAAGCGAGCCGACTTATTTCCAGATTGATGTCATGTAGATCCTGTGAGTCTCTGCGCCTCTTTTCAATCTGCCAAGTCTTTGTTTTCTCCCTGAGCTGTTGGATTTTGTCACGGAAGGTGAGAAGAAAGGCGTCCTCGGCATGATTGATGTCCCTCCAGCTGGATTTTATGAACTCGTTGAATGATTCGTCCTGTAGATGGATAGAGTTGAACTTGAAGGAATATCCCATTGTGCGTTCGGCAGGCCCCCAATTCAGGAAGATAGGCTTATGGTCGGAAGAGAAGTCTCCCCCAGTTTTTGCGGACGGCATTCCCCATTTTTGGATTATACTGGAGTGTAGGAGAAAGCGATCTATTCTTTTTGCTATATAGGCATCGCCCAGCCTGCCGTTGTCCCATGTAGGAGACATAATCTCAGGGATGATATCGACGAGGTCCCTTTTTAAGAACTCCCTTCTCATTCTGTCAGCCAAACTGTCCACAGGGCGGCAATGACCCCAGCATTCTTCCGAGCTGAGAGTGAAATTTAGATCACCTGCAATAAGCAAAGAGTTAATGTCTAAAATTCCAGAGTTGAACAAGGAGTCCCAGAAGGGGGATCTATGCCTGTATGGCGCGTAAATGTTCAACATATTAAGAATTTGAGGACGTCCTCTGATGGAGGCCGAGATAAGAATGTCGGCACTGCACTTGTAGGCTTTTGCTTTGATGTAGTGCGGGTCCCAAATAGCCACCAAACCGCCAGACAACCCTTCTGCATTAGTGGCAGCCATATGCCATGATGGGAACATCTTTCTAAAGAAGGCCAAGGACACCGAGCTGGAATGCATTGTTTCCTGGATAAAGATTATGTGAGGCCGAGCAGCAAGAAGAGTCTCCCTTAGAGCCAGAAATTTTGGGGCGGCTCCCAGACCCCTGATATTGTAAGAAATGAGAAAGGTCATTTGGATGGCTGACCAGCCGAGCTTGCTCTAAGGGGCTGTGGAGGAGATGCCTCGAAAATTGGAACATCTATCAGAGGAAGATTAGTGATCCCTAGATCGGAGGCAATGGTCCTACCTCTGAAATGTCGACTCCCACCTCTATGCTTCTTTCTGACAGTGATATTCTTGGCGGAGTTGGGGCTAATGATGGGGAAGGATGGCTTGTGAATGGTTAGAGGTTCTAGGATCGAAGGGTGGCGATTGAGAAGCTGGTCTATGTCACTGTCATAGTTGTTGACCGGGGAGTCCGATGGAGAGTTACACGGGGTCGGGGTTGTCTGAGGTTCTTTCCCTTTTTGGGTGGCAGATGGCATGGAAGGCGAGGAAGAGGAGATGAGAATCGGATGTGATCCAACTACAAAGTCTGCTATGTTCATTGCCGGTGGAGGAGGGACCGCTTCCTCTTCAAACTGTTCTGAAACTGGGGGACTAAAGAAATCAGACCTGTTCTTGAGATGTGAGCTCTTGAACCCTGAAAAATTAGGCGACTGAGGCCTAAACTGTGAATCTTCCTGAGAGCTTCGCAACTCTGTGGATTTGAAAGAGAAATTTTCCCCCGGGGGGCTGGCTTTTTCGGAGCGGGAGTCCGAATCCTCTTGCGTCGCTTTTTCCAGGAGGGAAGCGTTTTGTCTGTGACTTGTAATTTATGGAGTGTTGATCTTTATGCCTTAAAATTATTATGTGTTTATCAGATTCAATATGTCTTGATTATATATGATTCATATATTAAATATTGCGAATAAATTTGTATATTTTTAAGAGAAAATTTGTATACATTACATTATTATTTACAATATAATAATTTAATTTTTTTTTCGCTTAACTGTTAATGAAATAAAAAGATATTTTGTTGTATTTAATAATTGATTTTTTACTTTAAATTAAAAAAAAAAAAAATCAATCCATAAATAAGAAATTCATTTCTTAAATTGTTTTTTTCTTTAAATAAAAAAAAAAAAAAATCAATCCTTAACTAAGAAAATATTTCTATTTATTTAAGAGATCGTTAACTAAGAAATTCAACTTCTTTGAGAGAGACACTAGAGAGCTTATGTCAATGCACATTATTTCAGACCTTCGTTGTAGCAAAAAACGAGAACATGATTTTCGGATCCGAACATTTTGATTTAAAATTATTTATTTTGTTTTAATATATTATTTTTATATTTCAATAAATTAAAAAACGTTTTTGAATTATAAATGATAAAAATGATCATTTTAATAAATTTTTCATATTTTTCTTCTATATGTTTTTCGTGTTATTTGGGGTTCTTGATAATTAATTTTGATATGAAAAATAAAATATATTATTTTTAATCACGCATTAATATTGTTTTGGATTTTATTATTATTATTATAAATATATATTTTAAAAATATTTAGATGACGATAAGCGTGATGATTATCATTTATAAACAAAGCATAGAAAAACATTTTAAATTATCATAAAAATTATGATTTAATGTGAATGTATACATTTTATTTTGAGAGGAAGTATTTTTTATATTCAATTCTTTTAATGTACTAAAGATACACATTTTTTAGACTTGTAATGTTTTAGGAATTGTCTAATGATTTTTTAACTGTGTAACTTATGAAAATTTGTTTTTATTTTGATAATATTGATTTTTTCTTTTTAATCAATAAAAATCTATAAATATTTTTTATCTTTTAAATTAGGGTTGATCACCTCATCATAATATTTTGATTTTGATTTTTTATTATTATTCTTTATTGGAACACAATTTCTCCTCATATTTAGAAGCAACATTTTTTTAATATTTTATTATTATTTTGTAAAACAATTTAGATAAAACTTGCCATTTATAAGGGGATAACGGAGAGATTATCTAGATTATCATAGAGTGATAGTTCCTAATATTTTATATATCAATATACATTATTCCATTTTTTTCATGGAAAAAAAAATAAGGATATGGTTCACGAATATGAAACATTTGATTTAAAAATATTTATTTGATTTTATTATATTTAATTTATTTTACTTTGTATTGAATTTATAAAAAATAAATTTGGTTATTATAAAGGTTAAATATAACCATTTAAATATATTATATTTCATATTATTAAAAGTCACAATAATTTATTTTGATATAAAAAAATAAAGGATTTTTTCTACAATATTAGTACTTTTTGAAATTTGGATTTTTCTAGTATTAATAGGCAAAAAAATCTCTTAATATAAAAACTTCTTTTTTAGTGTGAAATTTGACTAAATATTTACACCCAGGGATTTGGTTTTTCTTGAATCTTAGTAGATTTGAAATTAAAATCTATTTATACTTATTTTTAACAACGCATTAATAAAATATTCTAGCTATACGAACTTTTTTATTTTGACTTGTTTTGTATAATATATCTCCCTTTGCACACACACACACATATATATATATCAGCTCCATTATATATGCACCCACAATTTGAATTATTTTTGTTATTAATATTTTTTTTCACTTGCTTTTGTATAAGATCTCTTTTTATATGGACATTAACTTTTTAAAGTGTTACATATTAATTCCATGTTAAACTTTGAAGGAATTACAAATCTCTCTCATACTTTGAATTAGAGAGAATGTCTTAATGAAATAGTGTTGCATGACAACATAGTCCCTGTCATTAAAATTAAGGAGAATGTTGTTACATATGGAGAAGATTAATATATATTTTCATATATGTAAGACAATCTAAAATGATTATTCTATGAATTTTTTTTACAAAAAACAATTGTATTTATATTTATATGACAAAGTTTGACAATTTATATTTTACCAAAACAAAAAACAAAACAAAACTTGTAGTTAAGTAGTATCTTTGGTAGGACTTGTTAAAATCATATTTACATTATGTGCATATACAACGAAATGGATGCAAAATTCATATATATCTAAATTACAAGGTTTTTAGTACAATGCACAATTACATAATGTTGATCAATTTGGCATGACACTTAAACATGATCCTAGGCTCTTGCCTAGGCAAGGACTAATAGTGTGAAAATTGTGAATGATTTTTTTGGGTTTATTTTGGCCTAACAATTCAACCATTGTCCATCTCATAACTTTTCCATGTTTTGAAAAATAGATGAAGAAACAATATTTATAATTGCTTCCTTGGTTTTTCTAAAATTTGTCATACATTTTTTAAATAGCTTGGAAAAATAATGGAGAAAGTAGGAATTAAAGTAGAATAGAGAAGAGATACTTTCAAATTATATAAAAAGTTCATCGTAAAATTCAGGATTCCAATAAATGATAAAATTAGAAGGACCAATCAAAATCAAGAGTAGAATAGAAATGGAATAAGAATCTCTTCTCTATTTGACTTATAGACATATATATAAATTCGTTGAAACATTGAATCATAAAGAATAAAGGTAGTATGCATATAAGAAGTAAAGTTCTGTTATTTTTAATTTATGTGGAAGATGTTGTGTTATTATCCAATCATAAAAATATTTGTTAATAAGATATAACCATTTTATATAATAGTAACATTTTCTTCTTGGGTAACATTATTGTTATTATTAAAAACTCTTGTGTGGAGACATAGGTAAACATCCTTTATTATATACATAATAAATGAAAAATAAAATAGTAAAAATTAGAAAATTATATGGTTTTTCTTTGAGCTATAAAGTTAGTTAAAGAATCATAGAAGAAGGTTGATAGTGTTAACAATTTGTGTTTAGTAAAACAATTATGTATTAAAATACAAACTAATTACTACAAGTTTGAAAAGTGAAACATTAATTTATTATATATATTATCAAATTTAATCATAAAAAGTATTACAAATAAAAGTTATTTTACTCAAATAAAAGTTGAAGAAAGTTATGTGTCTCACATAGAGTCGGAAGGCCTATAAATAAATCTTGACTAATAATGCATTTAAAGAAATTTTATATACATAAAAATATATACTTTACAAACCAAAACAAATGAGAACAAAATACATGTAACTAGACATGATACTATTGAAGAAAAAATAGAATAAATGGAAATACTCAGTGTAAATATCTAAACATTTTTTTGTTCTCAATCCCTCAATGCTTTATTCTATATATCAGTAGATCATATAATGTTTATCCCACTCCATAATCTTATTTGTGATTTGGTTAAGCTAATTTAAAAGTTGAAATATTGGTTAATTAATATGACATTTTGTCTTTGCCTACTAATTTTCAATTTTTACTGAAGAATTAATGCACAATAAAAGTTTGAACTATTTCAAAAACTCTACAAATATGTTATGGCATAGCTACTAAGTTCTAATTAAAATGTTGGATTAAAATAATTCCATTCACAATAAAAGCTGGAACTATTTCACAAACTCTACAAATATGTTAGGACATAGTTACTAAGTTCTAATTAAAATTTTGGACAAAAAAATTCCATTCACGAAAATTTGGATAATATATATGTGTAACATCTATATGACAGTTTCCCATAAATCAAAAAAATTAATGTATTACTTCTACCAACCTAAAGATTATAACCACAATCCATAGATTATATGCATACAAACAAAAGTAATTAATGCGATTTACAAAGGTTTACACCGATCGAATATAATTGTACTTCAGAATTTAATATTCAGGTGGGTAGATTGAGAAAAGGGTACTTTGTTATCAATGAAAATCTCTATTCATACCCTGGCTTGCATGGCTAGCTTCTGCATGTGCTAACACGTGGTGAACAGCCTACCCAAGGCATGACTTTGGTGTCCTATCCTGCCAAGAATTGTGATTCAGGACCGTTGATCTCCTGTCATTGATCTAACAGTGAGAACTGTCTAGAAACAGATCCTCTACTCGACTTCACACCTTCCGACCTCGGGTGGCTCATTGTTGCTCCTGCTTGGACCTTTTTTGCTACTTTGTGGCTGTTAAGGTTCCCTCCAAAGTTCCTTTAGACAGAAGGTGTGACCTGGCCTTAAAGGGGGTTGAATGGGGTGCCTCTGAGCACAGGTATGGTCGACATTTGAAGTTATGAGTGTTTTAATCATTCATCCCCGAGGAATTCCATATTACCGTGGACTTGTCCATTTTAAAACTACCCTAACACTCAACAATCTTTCACAGGTATAGATTTGGAGGAGACAAGGATAGCCAATGACATCCATCTCACTGACATATAAAAGAAAAGGTAGATTTCTAGCCATATCCATACTACCTATTATAATTTTTGCTCATTAATATTTGCCATTGGGTTATGATTTATAAACTTGACCTTTAAATTGACAGTAAACCCTCCTTGCTTCTTGCAGGTTTCTCTCTTTAGAATAGGAACATCGCGATATTAGGTAAGAAACCCTAATACATCACTGTTTATTCATTGTTGTGCGGGAATGGTTTTTCACTTGACTGGCTATTGCTAAAATCATGGTCATCTATTGTAGGTAAGCCATCGCATGGGTAATCTAATGTTTTGGTCTACAACCTTTAAGCTCAAAAGGGCTTACAAACTCCCTATGCTTTCACAGGTTGGAACCATGAACTTAGTTGACTATTTTAACCTATCGTTACAGAGTTTCATGGAGGGTTTTACTCCTTATGGTTTCTAGCTTAAATTATGCATGCCGAATGGTGATTTTAAGTTATTTCTTCAACAAGTTTGACTATTGAATACTCTACTCATATTTTTGTTTACCAATTATTAAATGTATCGAGGTATGACTAGATCTGGGGTTTGAATTCGCCTTCCGAAGGAAATGTCCGACAATTTTCTTTTCTTAATGGCGCCCAAGACCAACCAATGCCTCTTGGGTAGCCTTTAATGTATTGTTAAGGTTATTCTAAACTGATAGTTTCCACAAGATATTGTTATAAGAAATGGTTTGCAATGGATACTTGTTAAGATTACTCTGATTTGATGATTTCTACAGCCACTGTTATATGCGAAAGCTAGCATTTGATGTTCATTAATTTACTTGGAAATGGTAATTCATATGGAATAATATTATATGCAATGGCTATTGTGATATGTGCATTTTGATTTTTTATTTTTTTTACCGAATCTTAAGTCATATGACCTTATTCCCACTTGCACAGTATTTATCATGTTCATTTGATTGCAAATAGATATATTAAACCAGATATGAGGCTTCGGTGAAATTGCTTGGAATTTCTTACTATGCCAGCGAGCATTTCATTCATTAAAAAGAGTTTCATGGGAAAAGTTTATTTTGAGAAATTTTACAGTCAAGTTTAAATATATACATTGGTATGTTCTTGTTAATTCATCGCGGGGAAAAGAATCTTGACATGTAATCAAATGTTCGAACTACCTATTCCAGAATTTATTAAGAAGGATTTTTGTATATCTATTATTTACCTTATTAGGTTATATTTAGTTATGCTACCTAACATTAATCTCCTACTTCGAACCCGCAATTGGTTCCCTTATATTCATTATATAACTCAAGATTTCAACATAGAGGTGATTCCTCTATTCTTTGATTCATTTGCGTGACCTGTAAGTTAGATATAAATTCTAAAACGCATCATTCTTAATAACATTCTATTGTTTGATTCATATAACTATCCAGTCAATTAATTATAACATCTGTAGTCAGATATTCTTGATAAACTTGCATACTACACATTTATTACCTCGTATTTCTAGAATAATAAAGAAAGACCAACTCTAAATCTTCGGGGTTCTTCATATTACTTACATGTTATTTTGCAAACAATAATGATAAAAATAATACTTTCTAGAAAGTCTCTCCTCCCAACGATGAGTGTGGAAATCAAGTCTAGACTCCCCCCGAACACTTTCTCCTTTCCGTTCTAAATTTTATCTAGTTATAGTCAGTACAAAGGGCCTCAGGACTACTGTCTAGCCTTCATCTTAGTAATCTCTATTGACTATCCAGGGCAATGTTCCCACTGGTTTATTTCACGCCGCTCTAGGAGAGATCTTTTTCCCCTACTTCCCTCTCTATATTTCATTCTTTTAGTTAGAGGGTTAATTGTTTCTTGGTAAAAATTTATTTTAACTAAATCAAAACAATTTTATTATGTTAAAGTAATGTTACCAATAATTTAGGTAATCACCAAATAACCATAATAGATGTTTCCTAGTCTTTCAACCTCAATCACTTAATGTTAAATACCAAAATGAATTAACACTTAATTTAAATATCCAGTAAATATTTACTTAAGAATTCTCAGTAATTTTAAATGCCATTTTTTGGGTGTTACATCTCCCCCCCCATATGAGGAACATCGTCCCTGGTGTTCTCTCTTCCTTCAGAAAATAATGTCGGATAAGATTTGTGCATAAAATCCTCCTCTTCGTAGGTGGCCTCTTCTAGGCCAAAGTGCTTCCATTGCACTTTAACCTGGGTAATGGATCACTTCCGCAAATTAGTTTCT
Source organism: Pinus tabuliformis (assembly GCA_031772625.1). NCBI lineage: Eukaryota > Viridiplantae > Streptophyta > Pinopsida > Pinales > Pinaceae > Pinus > Pinus tabuliformis. Next base: position 848,255,629 of record CM062814.1, read on the forward strand.
CTCTGATCGAGAATACGAAGAGGTTCTTCCAGGAACTCTCCTTCTGGTTCGACCTACACCACAGAATAAACAGTTACATTCCGTTTCAAAACCAAAACAAACGATATATCTATTTCTTCTTTATCTACTTATTTATTTATCTAAATGCTTTCCAAGTCAATAATGTGTTGAGGGTTATAAACATAATTTTTTAGTAATGATACGTGAAATACTTTGTGGACTTGAATGTGGCTTGGTAGCGGAAGCTTATAGGCCACTGGTCCCATCTGTTTCAAAACATGGAAGGGGCCACAGTAGGAGGGTGCTAATTAGCACAACCCTGCCATTGTAATGAAATTTTTCGGGGCTTCACTCCCAAATAAATGAGATCTCCTGGTTGAAACTCCCTGTAAGTCCTATTTTTATCTGTATAAATTTTCTTCATGTCATGGGTTGCACTTTAATTTTGTCGAATTTTCCTCATGGGCCCCTCCATTTCTACTAGCATGTGAGGACCTAGTGTGAACTTATTAACTAGATTATTCCAGTCTATGGGTACTCTACACTTTCTCCCATAGAACACTTTGAAGGGGCTCATCCCTAGCGACTCGTGGTGTCCATTATTATATGCAAACTCTACTAAATGGAGGCAATCCTCCCACTTCTATGGTTGTTACATCACAAACATGCGTAGCATGTCTTCCAACACCTAGTTTACCCATTTGGTATGTCCATCAATTTGGGGATGGTAGGCAATACTAAACAGGACCTGAGTACCTAAACCAGAAAAGAGGGATTTCTAGAAGGTGGAAGTGAATTTCATGTCCCTATCCGAGATTACTACTTTGGGTATCCCATGTAAATGAAAAATTTCCTTCATAAATATGTCTGCAATTTCTACGGTTTTGTATGTGGACTTCACCGGTATGAAGTGAGATGTTTTACTCAACTTGTCGACTACCACCATAATTGAATCATGTTGCTTTCTTGTGCGAGGTAAGCCAGTAATGAAATCTAAGGATATAGTCTCCCATTTCCATTCTAGAATGGGCAATGGTTGCAACAGCCCGGCAGGATGCTGGTGTTCTGCCTTAACCAGCTGACACTCAAAACATTTGGACAGATTTTTTGTAATATCCTTCCTCAATCTGGGCCAAAAGTACCCTTTATTGATGTATGAAAGCATTTTTTGATAGCTAGGATGGCTAGCACAAGGCTTCCTATGAAACTCATCCAATAAAAAAAGTTTAATCGAGCTATGGTTAGGTATATAAATTCAATTCTTAAAGGTAAGGAGATTATCAGAATTTATTTCAAATTCTGATCTTTCATTTTTCACCAAAGCTTATTTTGTTTGTTGCTAAATGAAGGAATACTCCTGGTGTCTATTAGTTGGTTCCTTTATGATTTCACAGATATTTGAACTTAATTGGCTCATCTAAACCTTATAGATACAATGTAACTTCCTGCTTAGTGCGTCAGTCGCATGATTTTCCTTCCCTTTTACATGTTTCATTTCAAAATCGAATTCACTTAGGAAGGCTGTCCATCTGGTTTGTCAAGCATTCATGCTAGACTGATTAAAAAAATTGGTAAGGCTGCTATGGTGAGTTAGCAAAAAAAAATAATTTTCGAGTAGGTAATGTTGCCATATTTTATGTGGATGCACTATTGCTATCAAATCAAGATCGTAGGCTGAATATTGTTGTTCATATTCCTTCAATTTTGAGATTCGTAAGAAATCACTTTCCCCTCTTGTGTCAACACTCCACCAACGCCCTCCTTGCTTGCATCCGTGCAAAGCATGAAAGGCTTTTCTAGATCAGCCACTTTTAGCGGTGGTGTGGTGGCGAGTAGATGTTTTAGTTTTTCAAAACTCTGCTGACATTCTACTATCTAGTGGAAAGCACACCCCTTTTTCTATAAGGAGGTCATTGGAAAGGGGATTTTTGAGAATCAATCAATGAATCTACAGTAATATGCAGCTAATCCCAAGAATGATCAGATATCAACGACATTCTTTAGGACTGTCCATTACATAATTATTTTGATCTTTTTCTAATCCACTACAATGCCATCTACTGATATAACGTGACCCAAGTATTGGATTTGATCTTTAAAAAAAACACATTTGCTAAATTTGGCATATAACTAATTTTCCCTTAATGTTTGCAATACTATTTTCAGATGTTCTTTATGCTCGTCTTGATTTTTGGAATATACTAATATATTGTCAATGACAATTAGTAAAAATTTATTGAGGTGAGGTTGGAAAATACCATGCATCAAACTCATGAATGTGGTTGGGGCATTGGTATGGCCAAACGGAAGTACCACAAACTTGTAATGACCATAGTGTGTGTGGAATGTTTTCTTATAAATATCTTCTTCCTTTATCCTTATTTTATGATAGCCAGATCTTAAATCAATTTCTGTACATACCTTGGCTCCATGTACCTGGTAAAAAAGATCATCAATACGTGGTAAAAGATACTTGTTCTCGATAATAAGCTTGTTTAATTGTCGATAGTCGATGCATAACCTTAGGGTTCCATCATTTTTTCGTATGAATAAGACAGGGGCTCCCCAAGGGGACACACTGGGTTAGATATACTTTTTATCTAAAAGCTCCTGCAATTGCATTTTGAGTTTTGTTAATTTAGGAATGCTCATGCAATAAGGGGCTCTAGATATAGGGGCTACACCTAGAATTAATTCAATAGTGAAGTCAATGTCACACTTTGGTGGTAGACCCGAAATAGATTCTGGAAATACATCAATGAATTCTTGAATAACAAGAATATTTTCTAGAGAGGTCTTCTTATTTGTAATGTTTGTGAATCCCACTTGAACAACATATATTTGACAACCCCTTTTAATATATTTTTCTAATTGACTAGTTGTGATGGGACATAACTTGGTATTAGTTTTAATGCCTTGGAGTTCCTCCCTTTTGCCTACTTCAGCAATAAAACAAATAGTTTCCTTTTTGCAATCTACCAAGGACCAACACCTTTCTAACCAATCCATCCTGATTAGTATGTCATAAGAGCCCAAAGGTAGTATATTAAGATCTACATAAATTGGTTGTCCCAAAATCATTATGGGGCAATGTTTTGTCCTTGCAGTTACTCTTCTTTTTGTTCCCGTGGCTAGTTGGACTAACCATGGTTTTGAAAATTTACTGCTTAGCAAATGACATTTATCTACCACCTTAGGACTAACATAGCTTAAGCTAGCGCTTGGGTCAAATAAAATAGAGACAGGTTGCTTTGCAATCATACCTTCACGCTCGATCATGGTGAGATGAAATTATGATTGATGATCATCCAGGGCAGCGTTAATTCTTGGCATGCTCCTTGCCAAGTCTCCCACTGTAGATGATTCTTGCATGTTTGATAATTGCTCCGTTCTTTCTTTATGTGGAGAATTTTGGTAATAGTGTGCTTCTCCACATCCCCAGCACTGTAGTGGTGGTTTGGTTTGTGGTTTGTTTACAAATTTAGCAGCTCCTTCTGAATGACTATTTTTGGGTAAGACATGTTGGTTTGATTCCTGGCTAGAAATTTGCTGAGGGTTTTTGTTGTACACTTATGTTACCTACAAATTTGGAATGCTTACTTGGAGGTAGACTTCTGCCTTTTTTGTTTAAATTTCCCTTGGATCCTTCATTCCTTTACTTCATTGGTTGATAATAGATGCAGGCTTTTCGCACAACATCCTCCATTGTGTTGGGGTAATCAAAATCTAATTTCATAAGCATTGAATTTTGGCATTTTCCTCTTGCATGTAAGGCATGTAACATAACATGGAGGTAAATCATGTTATGCACTCATCCATGGTTAAGGTTCCCAACCTTAACTCATGGAATTCCTTTGCTTTCTCATCATAATAATGCTCCGTTAAATACTTATCTTTGAAATGCTTTTGGAATTCTTGCCAGGTAACTTCCTCTTCATTCATTTTCCTTACTGTTTTGATTTCTTCCCACCACAAGGTGGTTTTTCCTCTTAACTGATAAACTGCTAATCTTGCCTTCAGTTTATCTATGTATTCATAAATCGAGAAATATTTGCCCATGTCAATGAGCCAACCCTCTAGTACTTCTTCTAACTCCCCTTGAAAAAGTGATGGCTTAATGCTTTTTAACTCACCTTGCAGTTCAATTTTCTTTCTTTTTGTTCTTCGCTGGTCGGACACATTGTCTGATTGCCCTTTTTGATCTTCTCTCTGTTTCTCAGCAGATTGAGCGTTCTATTCTCCATGTTGCATTGTTGGTGTCTTTTCCTGGTCTTCGACACTGGGATCTAGATGTCGTTGGTTTTGTCTATTGGATAGAATTCTTAATATCTTTTCTTGTTATTCACGGAGTCTTTTGTTATCTAATCTTGAATTCATCATTTTAGCATGCAACCGCTGAAAAGTTTCTAATAATGTTGCATTAGCCTACCGTGATTCCTTGCTCAATTGTATGCATATATCACGATTAGCATTTACATATGTAGCACTGGGTGAATCGATTGGTCAAGGGCTCCCTTGCATTTTGCCTTATCCCTTTTATTGGTGTGATTCTTCAATTATCAGTTGTTACACACATAAATTGATTTAGTTACACAAAAGAAACTGAAGCAAAGATCATTTCCTGTACATGACTATTCCCCAAAGAGTATCAGTGTTTGAACTTGAGCTCTGATACCATTTGTAACATCTATATGACGATTTATCATAATAAAAAAATCAATGTATTACTTCTACCAACCTAAATATTATAACCACAATCCATAGATCATACATATACAAACAAAAGTAATTAATGCGATTTACAAAGGTTTTCACTGATCGAATATAACTATACTTCAAAGTTTAATATTCAAGTGGGTAGATTGAGAAAAGGGTACTCTGTTATCAATGCAAATCTCTATTCATACACTGGATTGGTTGGTCGGCTTCTGCATGTGCTAAGACACAGTGGATAGCTTTCCCAAGGCATGGCTCTGGTGTCCTATCCTGCCAAGTGTTTTGATTCAGGACCGTTGATCTCCTGCCATCGATCTAACGGTGAGAAAAGTCTAGAAATAGATCCTCTACTCAACTTCACACCTTTGGACCATGGGTGGCTCATTTTTTCTCTTGCTTGGACCTTATTCACTACTCTATAGTGGCTAAGGTTCCCTCTAGAGTTCCTTCAGACACAAGGTGTGCGCTGGCTTAAAACAGGGTTGAATGGGGCGTCTCTGAGCACAAGTATGGTAGAAATCTAAAGTTATGAGTGTTTTAATGGTTATCCCCTAATGAATTTTGTATTACCATGGAGTTGTCCATTGTAAAACTACTCTGGGACTTGACACTGCTTCACAGGTATAGATTTGGAGGAGAATGGGATAGCCAACGACAAGTAGCTCACTCACACACAAAAGAAAAGGTAGATTGCTTGCCATAGCCATACTACCTATTACAAATTTTTCTCATTAAGATTTTCCATTAGGTTATGATTTATCTCCTCGACCTTTAAATTGACAGTAAACCCTCCCTGCTTATTGTGGGTTTCTCTCTTTAAAATGGGAATGCCACAATATCAGGTAAGAAACCCTAATACATCATTGTTTATTTGTTGTTGTGCGGGAAGGGTTTTTCACTTGACTGGCTATTGCTAAAATCATGGTCATCTATTGGAGGTAAGCCATCACATGGGCAATCTAAAGTTTTTGTCTGCAACTTTTGAGTTCGTAAGGGCACACAAACTCTTGGTCCTTTCAAAGGTTGGCACCATGAACTTAATTGACTGTTTCAACCTGTCGTTACAGAGTTTCATGGAGGGTTTTACTCCTTATGGTTTCTAGCTTAAATTATGCATGCCGAATGTTGATTTTAAGTTATTTCTTCGACAAGTTTTATGTCGAATACTCTACTCATATTTTTTTTTATCAATTATTAAATGTATCAAGGTATGACTGGTCCTGGGGTTTGAATTCGACTTCCTAAGGAAAGGTCCTGACAATTTTCTTTTTTTAATGATGCCCAAGACTAAACAGTGCCTCCTGGGTAGCCTTAGATGTATTGTTAAGGTTACTCTGAACTGATGGTTTCCATGAGATATTGTTATAAGCAATGGTTTGCAATGGATACTTGTTAATATTACTTTGAATTGATGATTTCTACGGCTGTTGTTATATGTGAAAGATAGCATTTGATGTTTGTTAATTTACTTGGAAATGGTAATTAATATGGATTAATCTTATACATAATGGCTATTCTCATTTGCATAGTAGTTATTATGTTCATTTGATTGCAGATAGATGTATTAAACCGGATATGAGGCTCTGGAGAAATTACTTGGAATTTTTTACTATGTAAGCGAGCATTTCATTCATTAAAAAGAGTTCCATGGTAAAGGTTTATTCTGAGAAATTTTACAGTCAAGTTTAAATATATACATTGGTATTTTCTTGTTAATTCATCGTAGGGAAAAGAATATTGACATGTAATCAGTTGTTCGAACTAGTTATTCCAGAATATGTTAAGAAGGATGTTTGTATATCTCTTATTTACTTTATTAGGTTATATTTCATTATGCTACCCAGCATTCTTCTCCTATTTCAAACCTGCAATTGGTTCCCTTATATTCATTATATAACTCAGGACTTTGACACAGAGGTGATGCCACTGTTCTTTGATTTATTTGCCTAACCTATAAGTTAGATATAAATTCTAAAATCCATCATTCTTAATAATATTCTATTGTTTGATTGATATAATTATCTGATCAATTAATTATAACATCTACAGTCTGACATTATTGATAAACTTGCATACTACACATTTATTACGTTGTATTTCTAGAATAATAAGTACAGACCAATTCTAATTCTTGGGGGTTCTTCATATTACTTACCTGTTATCCTGCAAACAAAAATGATAAAAATAATACTTTCAAGAAAGTCTCTCCTCTTAGCCACGAGTCTGGCAATCACACACGGACTCCCCCGAGCACTTTCTCCTTTTTGTGGTGGATTTTATCCAGTTACAGTCAGTACTAACGACCTCTCCAAGAGAGATATTTCCCCCCCGCTTCCCCTCTCTATATTTCCATATTTTAGGTAGAGGGTTAATGGTTTCTTGGTAACCACTTCTTTTAACTAAATCAAAATAGTTTTATTCTATTAAGGTAATGTTACTAATAATTTAGGTAATCACTAGATAACCATAATAGATGTTTCCTAGTCTTTCAACCTCAATCAGTTAATGTTAAATACCAAAATGCATTAACACTCAATTTAAATATCTAGTAAATATTTATTTAAGAATTCTCAGTAATTTTTAATGCCATTTTTGGGGTGTTACAATATGCCTTGGTATATTATGGTGCCTAAAACAACAATATAAATTCCTTACCTATTTTTTTATAATTATGGTTGGTATATTATGGTGCCTAAAACAACAATATAAATTCCTTACCTATTTTTTTATAATTATGGTTTCTCCTCGCTATCCTAACGTGATCACCCTCGGTGGGTTTGAGAGTCAGTAAAATCTACTTCTCTATACTTTCATTTTTTCAGTTGTCGATCCTATACTACCATCCACCAAAGTCAGTCTTATGAATTTCTCTTCATAAAGACAAAGATCTCACTTCCCATTCATAATTATCCATGAGTAGCCATATATGTTTCTGAAGATTCCTATAAAATTTTCTTCATATTCCTATTTTGGTTTGGTTTTTTGTTTTTTCTAGCAATGTGATCTTGTGTATCACAAGGAAGAGATCTATGTGGTATGGAAGGATGCAAATGAATGTAACAAAACCACACAAACAATTATAATTACAATTTTTTTTCTAAATTTCTTAATTCACTTTCTCCTCTTTATTTTATTATCTTTATCAAAATTTTATTTTTTCCATTCCTTATTTATCAATAATATGATGAGTTTTGACAAATATTATTTAATAACTTTATTTATCCTAGATAAAAACTAGATTATTCACACAATATATTGAAATTTTGAAAAAACTATCACATAATTAAATTTCACACAATTTAAATGCTATAAATAATTAATTTCTTTATATTTATTTCCATCTTGTTCTTATTAATTTTTACTGCAAATAACTTCCTAAATGATGGTGGGAAAAACATGATGGTATATTTACATTAGTATGAACATTTTTCATGGATTTTAAATTTAAGGATTTTGCTATGAAGCTTAACATTGAAATATCAATGATGAAATTAATTTTTTTTTATTGAACATGCATATTGAAATATTTGATTTATAAATCAAGTTAAAAAATAAAATTATTATTAATATTTTCTAAATATTACATATGTACTTCATGTTATGAATGATAAAAAGTTACACCTCTCTCTTATAATGGAAAGTGAAAATATAAGAAACTTTTTAAGAGAAATTATTTTATTTTTGTATAAATAAAGGGGATATAAAATTATATTATTTATAACTGATAGTAAATATAATTTTCTTATTAATATATTTTGGTCTTAAATGTTACACTAAATATAAAATGAATTACATGTATTATCAATAATATTATTTTTTACTTGCTGTTTGCCAAATCCATATGAAGTAGTGAAAGGATTATATGTTCTCTTATACAAAAAAAAATAATTCTTTTTTCACTTTCATTTTTCTATATATAAAGTTCGATGTTAAATTAAAGTGAAAATTTAAGTATTTAATTTTTGGTATTATTAATTCTTTTTGTTATTACTATTTTTTTAATTTGTCAATGTAGGTATTTTTTTATTTTTTTAAAATGTAATAATCATACTAGTTTGTAGCCCCTCATTAATTTTTCTTTTTCTTTTATTATTATCATTGTATATTTTTATTTTATAAATATTTTTATATGATGATGATTATTTTCATTTATTCACATAAAATTCTCTTTATTAAATGTTAAGAAAATCAAGGAATTATTTGGTTTATTATTATTTTTATTTCTTTCTTTAGATTTCAAAATTTAAATTAAAAATAATTATAACTTACAAAAACATAAATTTAATTAGGATGGAATTTATAATTTAATGTGGATTTACTTATTTTATTTTGAGAGTAAGGATTTTTCATATTTAATCATCTTAATGTAAAAAAATACACCATCTTTGATTTTACCATGTTTTAGGAATTGTCGTTTTACTTCTTTCATTATAAAATTTGTGAAAAATTGTTTTTACTTTCGCAATGATGATTTTTCTTTCTTTTACATTAATGAAAATCTAAAAATAATTTTATTTTTTAGATTAGGTTTAATCGCTTCTCTATGGTGATTTGATTTTTTTTATTTTTATAACTGCTTATTGTAAGATAATTTTTTTTTTAAATTTTGTTGCCACAACATGTTTGTAGGCTTTCCATAATTTTAATTATTAGGTAGATGGTAGGGATTTAACCTCCTATTGTAGCAGCTTCAATACCCTCTAAAATTTTGGCCTGCATCAAATTTCGGAGCCTTCCTTGGTTTTTCCTTGATGATTGCAGACAATCGGGCTCATCCTATTAGCTTTTGTCAAGCATTTACATCCTCTTTTCTTGATTGATCACTGATCGTCTTTTCCCATGTTGGTTGCAATGTCATGCTTGCGGTCTTATTCTGGAAATGTTAAAGGTATGTCATTTTATGTACGAGTTGTGTTCTCTATGCAAGCATTTGTCACAATCACACACGAAGTTGTAGGCAATGTCACACAAGTGTCATCATAGTAGTTCAATTATCTATCTGAACTATCGCACTTGTCACTCTCAGTCTTCAGTCAGTCACACTGAGCATATGTTGACTTGTGGTTTGAGGTGTCTTGTCATCAACTCATGTTGAGTTTTTTTTTGCAAGGAAATGTATACACGAGTTCACTCACTCACACACTTAACTGTTTTCCCAAAGATTTGTCAACTGGAACACTCTCCATCAGTCAGACCTCCACTGAGCTACATTGTGTAGTCTCAACCCTCAGTGAACAAACATTGTTGCCTAGAACTACATAGAGCTTGAGGCTACCCTTCAGGAAGTCACACTGTGCAATTTTGGAATCAACATGGTTGGCTGTCACCCAGAGAATCCGTCTTAGTCTGTGCCTCTTGCAAGCCAATCCATCAAGCCTCTCGTTGGTCAACCAGAAAATTTCACTTGAGAAGTGACCTAGGGCTGCACTCATCTCCATAAATGCGCAGTAGTTGTCCAGGTTTCCTAGCTACACTACCTACAGAAATTGCGCAGACATGATGTACAAGAACCTACTGCCTGTCGTTGCATTTTCCAAGGAAATTGCGCAGTTTTTCCAATGAGTGCCCCTGCTAGCCTACTTTCCACTCCTAAAAACTACCTAGTTTTCACTGCTAGTTCCACATACTAGTCACATTGCCTTCCTTGGAAGAACTACATAATTATTCCTCCCAGTTGAGCCATATCCCGCAGATGTCACTGCTTTCTTGGACTACCCAACCCAGCCTCTCTGTAACCTCTACATAGTTTTTCCTAACATTTCCCTGAAGCCTCGCATCCCAACGCCAAATGTTCTCTATGCAGTTTCACGGCCTTTTCCTCTCTCCCGGTCACCTGCACCCAGAAATGAAATATGATACATCATGGTAGACTAGGGTATTTCTAGATTTGATGTCATCTCATCATGAGTGATTGTAGAAATAGGTACATGAATGAGACATGGCACAACAACGAATGGGATGAACAAGGAGCACATGTTAGGAGGCTTGTTCGTGGATGCATGAACACATGAAGCATGCCAAGTACTAGCGAAGGGGACACATGTACATGCAAAATCAATCGAACAACAAGACCATTGAAGACTCTGCACACCTTGTCATGGGGAGGTGAAGCTATGATACACCAAGAGCACACTCAATACTCACCAGCACATCAGCTCAACATGGACACCACCATCAGCATGAACATACAAGAAGTGTCATGTTGATTCATGTCATGAGTCATCTCAGCCACATCACTATTATGGTCCATACATGTTGTAATCAATTTAATGTAGCGTGGAATTACAGTAGACCAACATATGAAGTTGAAGAGTCATGTCAATTGAAGAGTCATGTAAGTCAAACAAGCATGAGGGAATTTGAAGAGTCATAAGGGTCAAGTTCACCCTTCACTATATATACCCCTCAAATGTACATGTAAAAGAATTTTAACCTTGGCTCCTCCCACATAGCCTTGAGAGTCTGTATTATTTTCTTTAAGGAGTGAGCACTGATTTTAACGCCCCACTACTGATATTAGTGATGTATGGTGTATGGATGTGTCTTGGAAGTTTCACTTAATTCAAAAGCCTGTTTATAAACACACATTTTCACACATGTATTGTATTCATTTGTAAGACTATTCTTTGGACGCTTGTAATGCATGTTTCTCTAACGTGTACTAAGATGGTTGAATTATTTTGGTTGTTTTAATGCATACACTATTGGAAATGTGTTGTACCATTTGTTACCACTATCTCCACCGTGTGGACTACTACGCCAGACACTAAACAAACTCATTCTTGTAAACTTGTTATAAGGTTCCTCGCACTTGTGTGGACTACTCCACTGGGTGTTGTATGTGCTACCTTTTCACTTTGGGTTTGTGACTGTCGTATTTGTGTCGACTGCTCCGCCGGAAGCTACGTAGATCCTACTATATTGTGCCTCTCTACCTGATTTGGGACTATTCCTTCTCGACTTGAGACTCACTCTCACCCTCCCCCTCTACATTGAAATATCTCAGACACAAGTTACACTAAACAATCACCAGGCACATGATCCTCACTTTTTAAAGACTAAGTGAACCACTATCATGTGTTTACATGCAACAGATAAGGCATATATTAAAGATAATGGAAACTGGTCCATCATACTAGATGTGACTCCTACACATAATGGTGTGATTTCTAGTAGTGACTTCATACCGGGGAGATCCCATGAATGTTGGCAGGTCCAGCATCATTAGCATTTCTGGTGCTAGAAGGAGGGCCGCTAGTAGTTTATGGTTGAATGTCCACTGAAACAAACTAATCAATCATCTAGTCAAGGCAGTAACTTCCAATCCCTCTCACCTATGTGAAACTCTAAAGTTGGCCAATCCTCACCTCTTAGACGTGAACATGACATTTCATATCAGCACCTCCGCTCTGTCCATCCCATCACCCATAAATTTACTAAAGCAGTCGGACTGATCCCAACAGTACAAGATCTTCCATACACATTAAAGAAGCCAAATATCACTCCCAAATGCGTTGTTGTCTCATCATTGGAAGAAGTAGTTCTTTCCACTCTCGAAGGTTTGGAAGAAGCTATTGAGAACGGAGAGGAACCTCCAGTATTCTGACAGGAAAAAGAGTACACCCTCATCATCTTGGTCTTAGGCTTCGGTACAGGAGGCAAGGGAGAAGGTAGCATAGGAGGTGGAGGTGGAGATGAACCAATCGACTCAGAGGTGGAACCATCAGATTCTGAAGAAGAGGATCTGTATGAAGAAGAATAAGACCTGGCTGATCAAAATTTGGAATGGATGACTCAGGGACCATTGGCTCTTCCAGGTGTCTTGCATAAGATTCCAAGGCATGAAGAGAATTTTTTGACAAAGTTTGACCCCAACAGAACAATGAAGGTAGAATACCACTGTTGGGTCCCTATAATACTAGTGATTACCCCATTACTATTGTAGTTATACCCCCTATTTATATTGTTGTGCCCCTATTACCCCCATATTGTTATTTCTGTGCCCCATAGAATCCCTCTATTGTTATTTTTGTGGCTTTATATTATTATTATTAGGTCGGCTTGATTATATTGTGACTCCTTAGACTCCTATATATAGAAAGGAGGTTTTGTCATTTGTATCATCCAAGAATTGTTCATTTATGTAATGTAAAGGAGGTTTCCCCCTCGAAGAGGCCTAATTCTAAGGCGTGGATCTCTCTTTTCTATCTTTTTATGAGCTGGTTTCATAACATTTGGTATCAGAGCTTTGGATTCTAGGGTTTTGCTGCTCCAAACAGGTCATCGTGGAATTTTCGCTATAACTTTTTTTCTGTGACGTTTCAGAAGTCGCAAAAAAAACCCATTTGAGAAGAAATCACGCTAAACTTTGGGTCCAAATTTCAGAGCTTTTGGCATGATATTTGCGGAGATATGATCTGAGGAAGTTGGTCTTTGTGCAGACTCCTGAATTACATTCAAAACAGGTGACCTGGGGAAAATCATCATAACTTTCTCTCTGGGGATCGGATTGAAATTTCGTAAGAAGGTACAGAAAGAGGACGGACTGTGGTTTCTTGTATGTATGTTTCAAATTAAAAGGTTGAAACAGGGACTCGTGGCACCTCGTACACGTTTGCTCTACTGAACCAGTCTAAAAGCAAGTCATTGTGGGAGATTTCACATAACTCTTCCTTGCAGAATCCAATTTGGCTCAAACTTGTGGCATTGGAAAGAGGACGCAGAAGGCTACTACAGGTAGCAATTTCAGAATTGGATGATTTGAAATTACAGAGATACATCAGATTCAATATCAGGCTTCTATAAAGTGAAAAAGGGTGTGTAGTTTTATTTTTATTTTTTTGTAAGCTTGGTTTAACGGAATTCAAAGGGCATAGTAAAGCATTATTATCGGTAAATGATGCCCCATGGAAAGAAAATGAAAACACCTAGTAAGGAACCTGAAATATCTAGCATGACTCATGAAGAAGAGGAAGAAATGCTACATGATATATCAAAATTACAAGAACAAGTGCAACAAATGTCACGCTCACAAAAGCTAACAGAAGCTAAGGTAAATGGCGTGGAATCTAAGATAAAGGGCATGGAAGCTAAGATGGAGGATTCGATGGCAATTTGAAGATAGATTTGAAGACAAACATGGAAGAATTGAAGAAGTTGCTACAAGAAAGGGCACTAATGGTGAAAAGGTAGTAAAGGAAACTCATGATGAGAACAAAAGAAATGTTAATCATGATTCCATAGACTCTAATGTTGGATCGAAGACTCACCATGTTCCAAAAATTGATGTGAGGAAGTTTGATGGCAAGGATCCTGCCACATGGATATTACAGATGGAGCAATTCTTTGATCTCAATAATGTGCAAAACACACAAAAGGTACGTATGGCAACTTTATATTTGGAACCAAATCAGTTTGTATGGTATCAATGGCTTTGTTCTCGTAAACAATTTATCACTTGGGCAATTTTTACGGAAGGATTGATAGCACATTATGAGGATACAAAAAGCAACACTTTTTTTAGCCAATTGATAAGCCTCAAACAAAAGGGTTCAATAATGGAGCACGTTGAGGAGTTCCAAAAATTGAACATAAGGGTAAAAGATATTCCAGAGGAGCATAGGATTGATGTGTTCATAGGGTCTTTAAAGGATAATATCCAACATGATGTGCGCCTTTGGGAACCTGATTCATTAGAGAAGGCATTCAGGTTAGCAAGAAAAATGGAAAGCAAAATTATGGCAACTAGGAAGCATACCATTCAAAACTATAAAGACGGAAGTGTTGTTGCCCATAGTCTTCCACAACCTACAAGGTTGACACCACAACAATTGGAAGAAAAAAGAACAAAAGGGCTTTGTTACAATTGTGATAGCAAATACACAAATGGTCATAAGTGTGCTGAGAAGAAATTATTCTACATAGATTGTGAAGAGGAAGAAGAAAAGGAGCAAGAAAGGTCAAAAGCAGAGGATATATTCCAGGAACAAAGCCTAGATGAAGAACAAATAAATCCGACCATATCTTGTAATGCATTGGCGGGAATTACCACTCCTCAAACCATCAAGATAGAAGGACAAATCAAGAAGAAAAAGGTAATAGTGTTGATTGATTCAGGAAGCACCCACAATTTCATTCATTGTAGGGTAGCAAAAGAATTGAATTGCTTCCTATATCCAGCACCAGAGTGTCAAGTGATGATTGCAAATGGAGGAACAATAAATTGTTCTGGAAAGTGCCATAATATCAAGCTATCCATGGGAGAATATGTATTGACTAGCCCAATGCTTTCCATTCCAATGGGAGGTGCTGATGTTGTACTAAGAGTCCAATGGCTACAATCCTTGGGTACAATAGCTTTTAATTTTCAAGAACTTTTCATGAAATTTTTTGTGGAAGGAAAGGAAGTTGAATTAAGGGGTATTGCAGGGAAACCAGGAAAGATAATCAGCTCTAATGGCATGACAAAGCTTCTAAAAAAGGAGTAAAGAGGTGTAATTGCACAATTATGTTCGCTAAATGTTTCCACATTGGAATCGTCTATTTCTCCAGATCTCCAAAAAGTCTTGGACAATCATTCCAAAGTATTTGAGACTCCCAAAGGTCTCCCACCTATGCGTGATCATGATCATGCTATTCATCTGATTCCAGGAAGTGTTCCTCCAAACATTAGGCCGTACAGATATCCATATGTCCAAAAAAGTGAAATTGAACGTATGGTTGCAGAAATGCTAGAGGCTGGTATAATTCAACCGAGTCAAAGTTCTTTCTCAGCTCCAGTAGTATTGGTGCACAAGAAGGATGGATCATGGCGCATATGTCCAGATTATAGGGAGCTCAACAAGCTCACTATTAAAGATAAGTTCCCCATTCCTGTTATTGATGAATTACTGGATGAATTGCATGGATCAATTTACTTCACCAAGTTGGATCTTCCTTCGGGATATCATCAAATTAGAATGAAGATTGAAGACATTTCGAAAATGGCATTTAGAACTCATGAGGGTTATTATGAATTTTTGGTCATGCCTTTTGGCCTTACCAATGCACCTTCAACATTTCAAGGTTTGATGAATTCAATTTTCAAACCATTCCTTAGAAAATTTGTGTTAGTATTTTTTGATGATATACTAATCTACAACAAGTCTTGGAAGGATCATGTTGAACATGTTGACAGGGTGTTACAACTATTGGAGGAGAAACAATTATATGCAAAAAGATCCAAATGTTTCTTTGGAGTCCAGGAGGTGGAATATTTGGGTCATATTGTATCTCATGAAGGAGTTAAGGTAGACCCTAGCAAAATTAAAGCCATTAAGGAATGGAAAATCCCCACATCCATAAAGCATCTGCGAGGATTTCTTGGGTTGACAGGGTATTATCGCAAGTTTGTTAAGAATTATGGGAGAATAGCAGCACCCCTAACAACATTATTGAAGAAAGATTCATTTTCATGGACTTCGGAAGCAACAAAGGCCTTTGAACATCTTAAAGAGGCAATGTGCCAAGCACCGGTCTTAGCTACGCCGGACTTCACAAAAACCTTTATTGTGGAATGTGATGCTTCAGGAAATGGAATTGGTGCTATTCTAATGCAAGATGAAAGACCCATTGCTTTTGAAAGTCGTCCAATCAAGGGAAAGTTTTTAAGCAAAGCTATTTATGAGAAGGAAATGTTGGCGATACTCCATGCACTTAAGAAATGGAGACCCTACCTAATGGGAAGACACTTCAAGGTAAAAACGGATCATGATAGCCTTAAATACTTTTTAGAACAAATATTATCCTCTGAAGAGCAAAAAAAGTGGGTCACAAAGATGTTGGGTTATGACTTTGAAATCATATACAAAAAAGGGAAGCAAAATGTGGTGGCAGATGCACACTCAAGAAAGGATGAGGATGTGGAAGCATTGTTGTGTGCCATTTATATTATCCAACCAGATTTGATAAACGAAGCAAGGGAGGAATAGAAGAACGGCGAAGAAGTGTGGGCACTTATTCAAAAGCTACAACAAGATTCCTGTACTTCTGATACATTTAGCTGGCAAAATGATTCGTTATGGTACAAAGATCGCTTATACCTCTGTAAGAATTCCCAACTAAAACAAAAGATTCTTATGGAATTGCACACTTCTCCCTTAGGAGGGCACTCAGGATTTTTAAAAACTTACCACAGGGTTAAGAAGGAATTTTTTTGGGATGGCCTTAAATCAGATATTCAAAAGTTTGTGGCGGAATGTTTGGTTTGCCAGCAAAATAAAGTTGAAACAATTAAGACACCAGGTCTATTACAACCTTTATCCATTCCAAGCCAACGTTGGGAGGAGGTTTCAATGGATTTTATCACAGGTTTACCCAAGTCTGAGGGAAAGAGTGTCATCATGGTGGTAGTTGACAGACTTACCAAGTATGCACACTTTTGTGCATTATCACATCCATTTAAAGCCAGTACAATTTCTACTGCATTTATGGAAACAGTTCAAAAGCTACATGGAAACCCAAAGATTATTGTAAGTGACAGAGATCCCATTTTCACTGGAAATTTTTGGACAGAATTATTTTCTTGTCTTGGTACTCAGTTAGCTCATAACTCATCTTATCATCCTCAATCTGATGGGAAAACTGAGATAGTAAACAAATGTTTGGAAGGATATCTTCGTTGCTTTGTATCTGATAAACAGACTCAATGGGTCAAATGGTTGCCTCTGGCTGAATGGTGGTATAACACTTCCTTCCATACAGCAACAAAACTGACCCCATTTATGGCACTTTATGGGTATCAACCACCATCCATCACATCATATTTAAGAGAAAATTCTAAGGTTCAGGCAGTGGAACATCACATCGAACATCAACAACAAGTCCTCCAACTCTTAAAGGATAACCTCGTGTTGGCACAAAATAGAATGAAACAACAGGCAGATCAACATCGCAGTGAAAGAAGTTTTGATGTAGGTGATTGGGTATTCCTACGGCTACAACCATATGAGCAAATGTCCCTAAAGCAAGCTAAGAAGGATAATAAATTATCACCAAAGTATTATGGTCCGTACAAGGTGTTGGAAAAGATTGGTACTATGGCATACAAATTGGAGCTTCCTGCAGCTTCTCGATTGCACCCAGTTTTCCATGTTTCATGTTTAAAGAAGGTTATAGGTGACAAGCTCCCAATTCAAACAATATTGCCAGAACTTGATGAGGAAGGAAAAATTATATTGGAATCAGAAGCAATCAAAGAAACAAGAACTCGACAGCTACGAAATCGATCAATTTCAGAGTATCTTATCAAGTGGAAGAACTTATCTGCTGAAGATTCCACATGGGAGGATGAGAATTTTATGCAGAAGTATCCAGAATTGCTCAAGCGTTGAGGACAACACTTTTTTGAAGGAGAGGGGCATGTTGGATCCCTATAATACTAGTGATTACCCCATTACTATTGTAGTTATACCCCCTATTTATATTGGTGTGCCCCTATTACCCCCATATTGTTATTTCTGTGCCCCATAGAATCCCTCTATTGTTATTTTTGTGGCTTTATATTATTATTGTTAGGTCGGCTGGATTATATTGTGACTCCTTAGACTCCTATATATAGAAAGGAGGTTTTGTCATTTGTATCATCCAAGAATTGTTCATTTATGTAATGTAAAGGAGGTTGCCCCCTCGAAGAGGTTGAATTCTAAGGCGTGGATCTCTCTTTTCTATATTTTTGTGAGCTGGTTTCATAACAACCACTTGGACACATTTTACCTACATCTATAGACACTCGAGGTACATTACGATGACATTGTATGTAGACTATTTCTGTGTACCTTGGATGGCTAAGCAATGTTATGGCATCATAGCCTTCTTGTCAACTCCATCTAGAACTGGGGTATGTTCAAGAGAATGTTTCTGGAAAAAAATTCTGATGACAAGATCCTTGCCATGTTGCTTAGATAGTTGGACAGTCTCAAGATGGAGTCGAAAGAGAAAGTGAAAGATTTTAACCAGAGGTTTTCACACATCTTGAACAAGTTTACAGTAGACATAAAACCTCATGACTCCATCACTATTGACTACAACACATTTGCACTACCGACCAACATTGCATAGTTCATTAAATGAGATGTGAAACCAACGTTACATGAAAATTATGAAGAGGTGATCATTGTTGAAAAGGACCTGCGCACGAATGGAATCATCAAGTATGATGAATGAACGAAAGACTCCAAAGATGCAAGAAGGAGGCCCCAAGCTGCTACGAGTAAGGTGAAAGAGAGGGAAGCAAGTGACATTGAAACCCTTACTCGTCTTGTCAGACCTTAACAACAGAGCTCTCTGACATGGAAAGTTTTAGGGGCTAATATTCGCAGGTGGACTAATTTTCCATGATACTTCCAAAAAAAAGATTCGCTAATTTCCATTTTTTATAAAAGTTATTTGCCCAAATTTTACAATATAAAATTGTTTTACCTTAAAAATCACCAAAATTATATAGAGAGTATATATAAAATCATTATAAGTTTTAATAATTTTACAAATACATCAATAAACATTTGAAGTTTGCATATTAGGGAGTAGTGAAATTCCCTAATGTTTTTAAACTTCAAAATAATTTTCCAACCTTAAAATTTTCCCTGGTGTCTAAACTGAAGCAACGAACAGTTGAGACATCTTCCTGCTGTCGACCTCCCAGAAACTCGAAGAAGAGTATGTCATCATGTAGTAGCAACTACCTAGCTAAAACTCCACAGAGCTCCAACTCAGTGTTCCATACAGAAATGTGCGCAAACACCGATTTTTCTCATACCATAATGAACATCACTGAGAAAGGACTTGTCCTGATTGGAAATGAGTTGAGAACTCAATATACAACGAAGTCAACAACATGGGAAACAATGTGCAAGGTCAGTCAGATGGCAAAGATGATGAAGAAGATGCTACATCTAATGAATCACCAAGTGATGGGCAGGTAATCAACATGTATCAATGCATGCACACAACATAGAAAAAAACTCCGAGAAGCAACCCTGAAAGCAAGATAATCAATACAATCTTAGAAGTCAAGGGGCTCCCCTTACTACTGGGGAGATGCAAGAAAAGCTTAATTTGATGAGGAAGGATGATCCACCAACCATCCCAAAGAACAAAACACAAAGAAAGCTGCAAACAAGAGTACATCCATGATTAGTAAACTTCAAAACGCTTTGCCAAACAATACAAACACGAATCTAACCCCAGACACCTCGGTGAGTTTACCAACTCTTGACTACAATATTGTTGAAGATGTGAAGAAAAATCATGCAAAAATTTATTTGTTCGAGTTAGCTAAGATCAAGGATTAGCGGGATATTCTACTACGCCCATTGGGGAAGACATCCACAGACAACACAACCTCTACCAGCATGGGAGAAAACACATCTCCCAATCAACATACAACTATTCTCAACACACTCTAGATGGAAGAAGCAAACTCTCTTTGCCCTCCATTATTTCTCTCATTTGAAATGTTTAAATTCAACGTTCACAACTATTTGGTTAACTCTGGTACATCAAATAACATCATGACACTCTCCATTCCCAAGAGGATCAATGCGCAATGGAGCAAGACATATGTGTAGATCATCCAACTAGATTGAACATGCGTACTAGCCATTACTGAACTATGGGATGTGATCATCTATTTATCCCATGATGATAGAGTTCACCAATGCATCAACATTGTCATTGTGGACATACCAGAAGCATATGGCTTACAACTTAGCAGAGACTGGTCCAACAAGTTGAATGGATACTTTGCCACAAATTGGTCACACTTATGGCTTCCATACAAGGGAAAAATAAATCAGATCCGGGTGTCATCCAAGAGATACATGAGACATAATATCAGTACCATCAATGGTGATAATGAACTATTCTCTTTCGCATAGCTCATGTTTAGAAACTGCCTCCTTGAAACACAACTGGGGTGATATCTCGCACAACTAGCCCCAACCACACGAGACATGCAATTGGGTCTCCTTCCTTGCCAAACTAATGGAAATGAAACATGTACAATCGATTGTAACATTAGTAGCAGTAACAGTACTATGAATAGCACAACAAGCGGTCTGTGTAGAAACGAGTTGTGGACCATGTATTTTGACGGATCAAAGACACATGATGGCTCTAGAGTCGGATGTGTCTTGATAGAACCAATGCACAACAAACATTTGATCTCAATCCCTTTGGAGTTCTAGTGCACTAAAAACACTATTGAATATGAAGCACTCCTATTGGGCTTGCACAAGGACATTAGCCTCAATGTTGTTGTGCTCAAAGTGGTAGGTGATTCAAAAATTATGGTACAAAACATACGTAACACCATGCACCTTTTTCACCTCATCTCAAAAGTTATTAACAAGAGGTATGGAAACTGATCTCTAACTTCCAAGATTTCAATATCATTGTTGTGCCAAGAATTCATAATGCAATTGTCGATGCGTTAGCTAATGAAGTTGCTTGAATGACACCACTTAGGGATAGGTTTACTATTGAAGTTTTTTATAAGCCTTATATCCCCAACAACATAACTAACTTATGCATTTTTTACTATGATCAACAAATACTACACTTCATAATAAACACTTCATGAGCATGAGCAGTCTCTGCAAGCCACAACTAATGACAAGAAAGGAAACCTCATCCCCAAGGGTGTGGTATCTCTTAAAAGGCTCTATGACTTGCAGAACCATTTCAAAGGGCCAACGAACAACAAAAACTATAGTTCCACCATGACGCACAAACAAATTGACTTGGGAACATAACAAGATCCAAATTTTGTCAATCTCAGTACATGTTGCACACCGCATGGGCGGTAAGCCTTTGTCTGCTTATTCAAAAAGTATCGAGATGTGTTCATGTGGACATATGACAATATGAAAAGATATAACACAAGAATAATCCAACATGTGATCCCGATCAAAGAAGGTGCCAAGACATATTTGCAGAAGCTAAGAAACATACATCCATCACTTGAACCCCTCATACAAAAGAATTGATTGAGTTGTTTGATGCTCAGATCATTTATAGAGTTCATCATTCTACATGGCTTTCTAAGTTAGTTGATATACGTAAGAAGTCTGGGGAGATCTGTTTATGCATTGATTTCCGAAATATGAACTATACCTCAGACAAAGACAACTGCCTCGTGCCCTTAATGGAACACATTCTACAGATAGTATCTTGAGGAAAAATGTTTTCTCTCCTCAATAGTTTTTCAGGATACAACTAGGTTCTGGTAGTGGAACCTGATAGACTGAAAACTACCTTCCATACCAAGTGGGGTACATTTTCTTACAAAATAATTTCATTTGGGCTTGTGAATGCAAGTGAAACCTTTCAGCGCACCATGGACACCATCTTCCACATAATTATCGGACAGAGCATAGTGGTTTACCTTGATGACATGATAGTATTTTATAGAAAATGGTCAGACAACATACTCCATCTAAAGAAGATATTCGAGTGACGATGAGAATATGGGATATCCTTGAATCCCAAGAAGAGTGTATTTGCAGTGTATGAGGGGAACCTCCTTGGGGACATCATCGCCAAGCATGAGATCAAGGTTGATCTAGACCGAGTTCAAACAATCACACAAATTCCTCACCCAATCAACAAGAAAGACATGTACTCCTTCTTGGGGAAGATCAACTTCCTCCGAAATTTCATCTTGGATTATGCATAGACAGTGAAACCAATACAAGACATGATCAAGAAGGATGTAGCCTACAACTGCGGTGGGAAGGAAAATGATTCATTCACCCATATCAAGTAGACTATAGTAGATGCACCTACACTTTACAATACAGACTTTAACAAGGATCTCTTGCTATACACCTTCGCCTACGACACTTTGCTTACTACAGTACTCATTCAGAAGGATGAGCTGAACAATGAATGTCTCATCTCCTTCATGAGTGCAAGCATGCAGGGACTGAAACTCAACTACCCCACCATCGATAAATAAGAATATGTAGTAAACAAGTTGATGAAACACTTCAGACCCTACCTACTGAAGAACCATTAGATAGCCTTTGTACCACACCCAGCAGTGATATCATTGCTTGTTCAGCAAGAGCTTGGTGCAAGACTTGTGAACTGGATGACATGCTTGCAAGAGTATGATCTTGACATCAAGCTAGTTCACACTGTCAAGGGTCATGGTCTCTATAGGCTCGTAGCCAAAGCAATCTTCGCATAAGAGGAAGCAGAAGAGCTCATTGGTTGGTAGCAAAAAATCGAGATGTACGATGTAGAGCGAGCACCACCCACTTTAGATGGAGACCCTTGGTATGAAGACGTGTGGCAGGACCTTGAGCATGACACCATGCCCTCTCACTTCTCCATGAGACACAAGACGGCACTCCACCTCAAAGATTTACCTTATCAGTTGGTGCATGAAGTGCTTTATAGAAAGCAAAGCAACATATTTTTTCTCAGGTGCTTAGAGGGACATGATTCAGAGAGGGTCTTGCATGAGCTGCATGATGGACCAGCCAGGGGTCACTTCGCAGGAAACACCACTATGCAACAATTCATACGAGCTAGTTTCGATTGGCCCACATTACTGAAGGATGGACATGCCTATTCCCACAAATGCTTGCTCTCTCAGTGATGTGTCGACAAAACATGAAGGTTAGCAACCCCACTGCACCCTGCCATGAGTGAACCATTTCAATAGTGGGGCTTAGACATCATTAAGGAAATCTTCCCACACTTATCGAAGCAACACCACTACATCTTAACAACGACTGACTACTTCGTGCGGTGGACAGATGGAGTTCGGTTTAAGCAAGTGAATGACCAAGAAGTGATCAAATTCCTTCAATAAAACATAATCTCACGATTTTACGTTTCGGTATCACTTGCTTTTTATAATGTAACTTACTTTTCATATTTAAATATTTTTTTATTTTGCATTGAAATATGGTATCATGCTTAAACATTCAACTAACTACTACTCACAGGGAACTGGTCTCATCGAATCTATGAATAAAAACCTCATCCACATTATCAAAAACACCATTTACTCTCAACAACAAAAGTAACGCTTTTCTTTGAAGAATTCCTTATGGGTTGATCGTGTAACACCCAAAACCCTCTCTGGACACTTCGCCATACTTCCTGGTTTATGGGAAAGGAGCTGTCCTCCCGTCGAACATCTACCTCCCTGCTCTCCAATTGTCCCAAGAATCCCAAGGAAAGCCATGTCTTTTAGTTCGACGTTAGATTGATACACTTCAAAAGTTGCACAAAGAATGGATGAAAGCAAAGGAAAAATTCACACTCCACCAGAGCCATATCAAGAGATGGTTCAACAAGAAGTCTGCAAGGAACACTAACTTCAACGTGGGTGACTTAGTCTTGAAATGGGATAAATACCATGAAGACAAAGACAGACATATGAGGTTCTAGTCCCTGTGGATTGGTCCATACACTGTGTAGGAAAAGCTTGGCCCACACACATATCATCTGCAATCACTTGACGGGAGTATTGACAAACTTCCTGTCAATGGCGAAGACTTAAAGCACTATTTTCAGTAACCTAGGGTTGCTCCCCACACTGTGTACATAGTCTTTTTATTTCTTGTCTTTTCTACTTTTGCTTCACTTTGTTTTTTTTTCTTAATATCGCTATTTTTGGTTTTTTCAATAAGTGATTCCATCTACTAAGTTCTGCCTTTTGAATGGGTATGTGGCTAGGATCCAAAGAGTCTCGTGACACTGCAACAGTTGGCTAGTCCTGTGGCTATCTTCTTTGTACTTGGTTATAAACTTTGACTGATGAATTCTTGACAGAAAATATGAGTCACCTGTAAGGGAAGCTCTGGTCCAACCACGAACTTGTGTCCACACTAGAAAACCCCATGCTTGCACTTAGTCTTCTTCTCTGTGTGTTCAAGGTCATCCAACTAGTAGAAATGGAGAAGGAGAAAATATAAATGAGAAAATATAAATCAGATGTCTTACATACTTGTTTGAAGGAGCAACCTCTTCTGCTCTCAATAAGTTGAGATCCCTCTTCCGCCCCAAAAATAAATAAGTGCCTATGCATAGTTCTCTTTCAAAAAATATAAAAGGTGAAAGAAGAGAAAGGCTTCTTGCGCAAAGACGTGAAGCATGCAACTCCACTGGTGTACAGATCAGACTCATTGGCAGTGGCACAATTTGTGTGTTCCTACGTGACTTCATCGCGGTACTATCCAAGGCTATTGACAACAAAGAAACACTAGAGATGAAAAGTTATACTTTGAAAATTTTAAACTCACGAGCTAAACTATCCTTCCCAATTTTAAAACACCGTGATCAAGATGAAACTTATTGTTTTGTTTGATTGAGTTGGAAAAAGGTAAACCATGTTTGTCCATGCGATAAGTGGGGAAACTGAGGTAACCCACACAATTATTCAATACTCCTTGATAGACCAAGGCCCTGTCTTTTCAATGAACAAAAACAAAGAATTTGGTATTCAATCAGTGTGTCGC
This sequence comes from Pinus tabuliformis, assembly GCA_031772625.1. Taxonomy (NCBI): domain Eukaryota; kingdom Viridiplantae; phylum Streptophyta; class Pinopsida; order Pinales; family Pinaceae; genus Pinus; species Pinus tabuliformis. Next base: position 848,280,858 of record CM062814.1, read on the forward strand.
GAAGTGTTGTAGTGGCCACAACACCCTCAAAAATTTTGGCCTGCATCCAATTTCGGAGCCTTCCTTGGTTTTTCCTTGATGATTACAAACACTCGGGCTCATCCCATGATCCCTTGACAATTTTTTACACCCTCTTTTCTTGACCAACCAATAGTCACCTTTTAGCATGTTGGTTGCAATGGTATGCTTGCAATCTGGTTCTAGAAGTGTTCAAGGATTATTGTTGTGTGTATGAATTGTGTTTTCTATGCAAACATATTTCACACTCACACACTACTAAATTGTCTTCACGGTTTTTCAATGATCTATCTCATGTGTCGCAATTATCGCTCTCACCCTTTAGTTAGTCACATTGAGCATACGTTGTCATGTGGTTTGAGGTGTCTTGTCTTCGAGTCATGTTCAGTGCGTGTTTGAAAGGTCATGTATACACGAGTTCACTAGCTCACACACTTAACCATTTTCCCAAATATCTATCAACCAGAACACCCTCCACTAAGCTACATTGCACAGTATCAACCCTCAGTGACCAAGCATTGTTGCCTAAAACTGTGGAGAGCTTGAGGCTGCCCTCTAGGAAGTCTTCACTACGCAATTCTAGAATCAACCTAGCTGAATGTCACCCAGAATAGCACATAAGTTACCCAAGAATCCATCTCAGTTTGTGCTTCCCACAAGCCTATCCATCAAGCTTCCTGATGGTTAACTAGAAAATTTTATTGGAGTAGTGACCTAGGGCTCCACTCATCTCGAAAACTATGCAGTAGTTTTCCATCCTACCTTCGTGTATTTCCTAGAGAAACTACATAGACATGAGGGACATACACTCGCTTCCTGTCAGTGCACTATGCAAAGAAATTGTGCAGTTTTTTAAGGTAGTCCCCCTACTGGCCTACTCTCCACTCCTCTTGAAAACTACACATTTTTCACTGTCAGTGTCTCTTGTTCCCAACATTTCCTTCCCTAGTAAAGCTGCATAATTTTGTCTCCCAACTGAGCCATATCTTGCAGATGTCACTACTGTCTCGAACTCCTCAACCCAACCTCTTAGTGGCCTCTATGTAGTTTTTCCAGATAGTGCCCCAGAGCCTTACATCCCACCCCGAAATGTGCTCTACTCAGTTTCAGAGCCTTTTTCTCTCTCCCAGTCAATTGTACTCGAAAACGAAAGATGTTACATCATGGTAGACTAGGGCTTTTATAGATTTGATGTCATGTTGTCATGAGTGATTGTAGAAACATGTACATGAATGAGACATGGTGCGATGATGAATGGGATGAACAAGGAGTGTATGTTAGGAGACTTGTTCAATGACGAATGAACACATGAAGCATGCCAATTACCAGCAAAGGGGACACATGCACATGCAACATCAAGCGAACACCAAGACCGTTAAAGACTCTGCACACCTTCTCATATAAAGGTGAAGCTATGATACACCAAGAGCACACTCATCACTGAGTAGCACAGTACCTTGACATGGACACCACCATCAGCATGAACATACCAGAAGTGTCATGTCAAGTCATGTCATGATTCATCTCAGCCGCATCACTACTATGGTCCATACATGTTGTAATCAGTGTAATGTAATAGGGAAGTCCAAGAGACCCACATATGAAGTTGAAGAGTCGTGTAAGTAAAGCAGTCATTATGGAAGTCGAAGTGTCACAAGGGTCAAGTTCACCCTTGGCTATATATACCCCTCATTTGTACATGAAATTTTTTTTCACCTTGGCACCTCCCACATAGCCTTGAGAGTCTGTAGTCCTTTATTTGAAGAGTGAGCAATGGCTCCATCGCCCCACTACTGGGGTTAGTGATATATGGTGTACAAATGTGTCTTGTACATTTCACTTAATTTAGCGGCATGTTAACAGGCCAACATATTTTCACAGAAGTATTGTATTCATTTGTAAGACTATTCTTTGGACGTTTGTAATGCATTTTGTTCTAGATTGTACTAATATAGTTGAACTATTTCAGTTGTTTTAGTGCATACACTATTGGAAATGTGTTGTATCAGTTGTTATCATTGTCTCGCTTGTGTGTACTACTCTGCCAGACACTAGACAAACTCATTCTTGTAAACATGTTATAACTTCTGTCTCATTCATGTCGACTACTCCGCTCGGTGTTGTAAGTGTTATCTATTCACTTTACATTTGTGACTTCACATTTGTCTTGACTACTCCAACAGAAGTTGTGCAAATCCTATTGTGTTGTGCGTCTCTACCTGAGTTTGGAGTGTTCCCTCTCGACTTGAGATTCACTCTCACCCTCTCTCTCTACAGTGAAATAACTTAGACAAAATTTACACTCAACAAATTCTAGAAAACTTTCCATCTACCATATTATTTATCTTATTCTTATATATGTCTTAATGGATTATAAAATATTTCTCAATAAAATACATATTTTTTTATGAAAAACATGAAAAAAAATTCACTCACTGTAATCTTTACATTTATTATGTAAATTATGTCAATCAAATCCAAAGAATCTCTACCCAATTTCCTTAAATTGAACCAAAAAAAGTTGCTTCTTATCTTATAGTGACCATTTCTTTGATTTAGAATTTGTTCAAACTGAACCAAAAAAATTCCTTCTTGTCTTATGATCATAGTTCCATTAATTTGAAAATCTTGTGCGTATGCACTTCTTGTCTTATGATCACAGTTCCATTAATTTGAAAATAATGTACTGATGTACTCCTATGCCAAGCCTTTAAGCACTCCATGTATTACTAAACAGCCCATTATAGACATGTAACACCATGGATGACTTTAAACAAGGCATGGACATCCTCGCGCACATATCACTTGCAACAACCCATTGAGTGGATAGTGACAAATGCCACTTGTCTCGAGCTTTATGTTATGAATTGCTCCATTAAAATTCTTGTTTGATCCAACTGTTATTAATATTTATACCTCTATTATTAATCTTTATACTTGCTGAATTGTAGGTGACATTTTGTAATCATATTTTAACTCCATTTTTTATTATCTACCTCACAATTACCAAATGGTATAGTTATCTATAATGAACATGTGTAGTTTTTCTAATTTAAACAAGGCTTAGCTATGTGATTTAGATATATAAATAAGTTAGTTGTGTGAGTTTCATCTATTGGTCTAGTAGCAAACATGATATTAATATTTTCAAATTTATACCATACACTATAGGATCAAAATTTGTAATTAAGAAAATAATTAAAGTGCCCAATTCCAATAGGAGGATGGGAAAATTAAATAAATAGTAAATATTTAATTTTTATACAATATTTCATAATATTTTTAATAGTAATTATAAATTAAAGGATAAAAATTATCCAAAAAATAGTTATTTTTTTCTATCCATTGTAGCTCTTTATGCCCTATTTTGTTTTGTTTATATATTGATACACTAGAAGAATGGAAAAATCTACAAGGTGGAGACAGTGTTCGGTTCAAAGAGATTGTGATAAAGCTTCTTTTATATGTTGATGGACTTTTATTGATTTATAAATCCACACATGAATTGAAGATGCACCTATATGCTCTTGAGCACTTTTGTAGACCAGTGCAGATGTAAGTCAATACCAACAACACCAAAATAATGATTTTCTCTAATAAAAGAAAGCATACCCAGCATAAGTTCTTTTTTGAACGGAACATTCTTGGAGAAGTAAATGAGTACAAGTATCTCAAGATTGATTTCAACAATAAGCTTAATTTGGAGGACTGCAGAAAGAAGAGAATTTTAGGATGCTAGAAAGCATTACATTATCTTCAAAACCATGTAGATAGGTAGAGTTATGGGATTGGAAAACAATCCTTGAGTGATGGTGTATGGGTGTGAATTGTGGGCTAACAACACCCCCATCATAAATGGAAATTTGATGGAAACAAATTGAGAAAATCGAAAAATTCTTGATCTTGAGCAAGTTCAAAATAAAAATTTCATTTGGTTAAGAGATAGTGTTGAGTGAAACAAAAGCGGATCCAATTGAACCAATTACTATGGTGCATCTCATAAAATATCTAAAAATAATTAAGAAAATGGGAGTAGTTAGATTAACTAAAGTTATCTTCAATGAAGGAATTCAAGAAATAAAGAAAACATGGGTGAGAAAAAACAACAAATGGACGTGGAAATGGAATATTTACCTCAATGCATGTCCCACAAAGAAGACGGGGTCAAATATTTTTGTTATGGAGAAGTTTCGTAAACGTATATAGAGAAAAGTGTTGGGTAGAAAGAAGAAGTATTATGTTGAGGAATTCAACACCACCTGTGATCTCTAACAAAAAGAGTACATTGGAGCTAGCATTTTGTGGAGAGAAAAGATTCTTATTGCTCAATTAAGTACTAACTTGCATGAACTTCTATCTAAAATAGGATGGTGGAAAATACATAAAAAAAAAAGTTGGGAAGAATGGGCATGTAACTGGGGTAGTGGAATCAAAAAATAAAAAATAAAATAAAATAAAATAAAGTCAAATAAAATAAAAAATAAAAAATAAAAAATAAAAAATCATTTTGGAATGTGATGCTTTCAAAGACATTAGGGACAGTTGTGGCAATATGTTAGCATATGTCCTTTGGCATTGTCTTTTCAGTGAGGGGATTTTTAGAAGGATGAGCAAGCTCATCATCAATTTCAATAAGGGAAGGAGTGAATTGCAAAAAGTGAAAAGAAGAGAGGTTTGTGGTCCCAGAGACTATTTTTATTCTGGTGGAAGTTAAAATATCATTCATTCATTCATTTTAATTTATTGATTAATTTAAAAAAAAATCATATGAATATGTGTCTAATAAATAAGAGTTATCGGTTTTTGTGTATGTGTTATTAGTAAGCCATGGTATTGACCTATAATATTGTAAAAGAACTTATTAATATCTTAAAAACCTAGATAATAATATAGAGGCAAATATTTATGATTAAAAATCGTGTTACGTTCTTTTAATATATATTTAACTCATATATTAATTTTAATAATAAAAATAATAATATAATTTATTATCAATAATTATTTAGGTGGATGCTAAAGATTCAAATTCCCCAGAATATGCCAAAATATTTAGAATAGTGTTCATAAATAAGGGTTAAAATTTATCTCCTAGTTATTTATTCTCCTTTAATTAATTTATCCCAAATTAATTAATTAAAGAAAATGTCATATTAGAACATGTCATATTGAGCATGTGGTATTGATAAATCATGGTATTGTAATAAAAACTAATTACAAAATGAATCTCCTTGATTAACAATATTATTTCATGTTTTTAAAAATGACTATGTTTATCTCATATATTAATTCTTTTTATAATTAAAAATAACAAGAGCCACACGGTGGTAATGTCACTCTCTTGTTTTTTTCCACATTTCCACCAGTGACTTTTGTTTACTATGCAGGAATGGTATGAGATTATGTGTGAACATAATATTTTTAAGAGATGAAAAAATAAAATCAAAAGTATTTAAATGAGTGAATAATGTTTTTAATCTTTTAATATATAATTGATATAGAATAGGTATATATTAAAAATGAATATTAATCATGTATTTATTATAAATTTTTAAAGATTATTTTTTTTAAAGATATATTTGTATTTAGAAGGGTGGAACGCAATCAAAACTTAGTCAGCTATGAAACAAAATCAACAATTTGAAGTCCATACGAAATCTACAAGACTTAGCTTCCTGAGTACTTGTGTTCAGGGACGGGGACAATACTTTTTGGAATAGGGGATTTCATTCCTCAAGGCTGAGGGGTACAATATATGCATATGAAAATATTATAAAAAAATAAAATTTTGAGAACAATCACATTGCATAATATCATTTTAAGAAAATAACAACAAAAACATGCACATTGTTTCATTGAATTTTTGAACAAACATAAAATGATTAGAAAAACATTGAACAATCAACTTGATTATTATCATTTGAAAATTGAAATTTGGCATTAATAAATCTAGACTCTTGATTATTAAAAATTTAAGACAAAGTGGTAAGTACACATGTCACACTATATTTAGTCCACTTCACCACTTCATTGTATATCATTGCCCACCCAGATTTCTAGAAAGAATAGAGCACCAAAATCTCTCCATTGTTGATTTGTTATCCCCTTTCAATGCCTTACTATTTCTCCTCCACTAATGTAAATTAAATGGTAAACATGAGATGGTAGTTAGTTTTTTAACTCTTAGAGTGAAATATGGTGTGCGATAGGTGAAGAAATAGGGTTTTGGGGAGGATCCACCATATCCTTGCATCTTTGGACCTTTCTTAAATTTTAGTAATTTTCTTTTTGTAGACAGTGTGCTCCTGGAGTACCCAAAATTGAGGTTCAAGTACCCAGTTCAGGTTTCCATCCCCACTCACCTTGTTGGAAAAATCAGGTCAAGTTGGGTTCATGAGATGAAGTCAATGTTCTACAATATGTATAGGAAATGGGAACTATAACAAGCCTGGTGAAAATTCCATGTAATAAAAGTTAATAAAGGAAAAATAATAACCACGGTTGATGGGACACTTATTCCAAGCTAAATGTTACACAAGACATCCTAGTGTGGGTGTTCATTTGACTATTAATGGCTAAGGAAATTAGCAAATGCAATGACTAAGGCTTTGGAAAGGCAAATGACATTTTTGGCACATTTATTTATGAAAATAATGGAAATTAGGAGAAAAGGGAGGTGAGAGGTCACAGGTCGCATGTGAGGAGGAAAATGAAGGAAAATGATGGAAAATGAATAAAATAGAGCCCTCATTAATGAAAAGGCTTTTAGGAATCAGTTCATAACCTTTTGTCAGTTCGGTTTTGGAGCTCTATCATTATTCTCTCTCTCTCTCTCTCTCTTTCATACTCTTGGATACTTATAGTTTTCTTGGAGCACTCTTGGAGGGTCTGGCATACTTAAATTTTTGAAGCAAGATGGGAAAGGAAGAGTAGAAAAGTGGAAGAGGACATCGGGGTCAACAACTACAATGGGTTTTTCTTGAAGGTACCAAGTTTCTTGGTTATGAGTTGTCAATGGAATGGAGGGTGGATGGGATTGATAATGAATTACCTAGCCTTACCATTTCCTAGAAAGCCATGGTGATTGTGGGTTTTTTTCCTTGTTTTTTTTGTTGGTTCTCACATTTCCTTAGCTTGGGTTGAGTTATTAGTCCTGGAATCCTTGGTTGGACAAACACTCTGGAAGCCTTGTAATAGATTGGGTTGAGTTACTAGTCCTAGAAGCGTTGGCTTGAAAAACGCTCTGGAAGCCCTTGGTGGGTTGAGTTACTAGTCCAAGAAGCGTTGGCTTGAAAAACGCTCTGGAAGCCCTTGGTGGGTTGAGTTACTAGTCCTAGAAGCGTTGGCTTGAAAAACGCTCTGGAAGCCCTTGGTGGGTTGAGTTACTAGTCCTAAAAGGTTGTGGGTTGAGTTACTATTCCTGGAATCCTTGGTTGGACAAACGCTTTGGAAGCCTTGAAAGGCTTACATAAAGACCATTATGATGATGGTTTTGTGATTTTCAACTATGAGGTGGAATCACTATTTGACGAGTTGAGGTGGATGGGCTCTAGAAGCCCTGGATGGTTTTTGATTGATGTGTTCTATGAGATCCCACATTTGTTCTTGGAATATGGAACATGGGTGAATGGATGAAGAGAGATTTGGTTCAGCCATTCTACGGTCGGGTGGAACATGGAAGTCCTATCTTGGGTTTGGATTTGGATCATTAATATGAGTTTATTTCTCATTGTAATTCTATTAGTATTATACTGGTTATATGTTGTTTATATGATTGTTATTTCATTGGTATTTCTATCTCTATTGTGTTGGTTATATACATTTTCTGACAGAAGCAACGTATGGCTCTCATCATGTTTTTACTGGTAAATGAATGAACAATGTATTTATGACCTAATGGATGAATGGAAGTTGATGTGTTGAGGCGTCAATGTTTCTTAGCTATTCTCAGCTATGTATGAGACCCCTATGTTGATATCTATTATCTACTCCTGTAGATTACATATTCATGGTATGTTTGATGAAATGTCTGTCATGGCTAGTGTGGGTCCACTAAAGGTATTATTCAAGTAATTGCAATTGTAGTGTCATTTATATGTTATTTTATCATTCTGAAGATGTATTCAATTCTAGGCATTGACCTGGGCATTGAGGGTGAAAAAATGGCTCAAATCATCAGGACAATGGCACGACATTGTGAAAAATAGTCCCTAGACACTAGCTTCCAATCCCATTAAAGTGTCTAGAGGTCGCTGGATAGTTACATTCCGATAGCATGAGAGCATCTAGAGGTGAAGTGGTCCAAAATCTCAGTGGGACCCAGGGATTGATTTGTAAAAAGGTTGGATTAGTTCCTAAGGGTCCTAATGCTGATGTTGAATGTCTGTATGGTATGCTTTCATTAGTTCCACTTCCATAATGTGAATTAGGAGGTCGAATCATATCATAGTGACCTCTAGTTGCATGTTTACCCCATATAACTAGTTTCTTGTATAGATGTGGGAGGAGGGTGTTTACAGAGTGGTATCAGGGCATGGTTCACCCATCAGACTGGATGGGCTATGTGTTGGTCATGCATGCATGTCGATTGCATGTGTGTCGATATGCATGTCGATTCCATGTGCTTATTGCATTTAGATGATGTTGATCATGGTTGTAGTGATGTCATAATGTGGAGGTTGATGTTGTTATTGTGGAGCGCATCGTCATAAGTGTATGACTAGTTGCATAATTTTATATGTCGCTTACAAGTATGAATTTGTATTATTGGTAACATTCTTGTATGTCTAGTTTCATTCTTGTATGCTTGGCTACATATATCATTCTTGTAGGTTTGGTTACAAGCATTATTTTTTTCTGCTTGATTACATGTTTTTATGCATATGTGTGGTTGGTTACACATTGATTATGCATGTTAATGTTTGTATGTGCTCATGTGTACACTAATGTAATGGTTTTCATCGTGCATGAGGTTGTGGTATGCATTGTTGATAAGGTCATGCATTGATGACTAGACACTAGCTAGAATGATGGTTGCATGGTTATATACTTATGCGTTATGTTTCTATATGCTATCATGATTATGTTATACATGTATCATGTTGATTTTTCGAACTTGTAGACAAGTTATCGCCCCAGATCTATACTAAGGTATGTTGGTTTATTGTGATTTGGTTCAACTTACATGATATACCTTGTAGGAAGCAATATCAAATGGATAGCAAGATTGTAGACTGCAAATACTCTCTGTATGAATCAGATGAGTAGTGTGGTGTTGGGAATTATCTGAATTTGACAGACACACTGAGAAGCTTAAAGAAGGAAATAAAGATTTGTCACGCAGATAATGACAAAATCATACAGTCACATGAGAAACTAGCAGAGAGTAATGTAGTGATACTTCAGAGTTTGTCATATTTGCAGTGACAAGGACCACTTTGCATCAACCATGAGATGGAGGAAAAAAACTAATGGGCCATATGGCATTAAGTCACATGGTGGTCATAGGTCTGATAGCGATGACAAGGTTAGAGATGAAAAATTGTTGGAAACTCCTGATAGGAGAAGGGATAGACACAGGTACCATTATACTTCTAGTTTTGACAGGCAAGATGATCAATATCATTATCATTCATATAGAAGGAGTGATAGGGGACACTTTCCAAATCAGTATAATAATGCAAAGCCACCAAAATTTGATGGAGATATGAAAAAATCATAGGATGCAAAGGAATGGTTACTTGGTATGAAAAATTTCTCCAGGTTACATGACTATTTAGAGAAAATGAAATCCAGAGTAGTTACATTCAGTTTCAAAGGTAAAGTAGACATTTGGTGGGAAGATGTGAAGAATTTTAGAGGTATACAGGAGGAGGACTTGAATTGGAATGAGTTTGAGTAGCTATTCAAAAGAACGTACCTATCATAGAGATAATTTGATGATAGGGCAAAGGAATTCTATGAGCTAATGATGGGATCTATGACAGTTGATGAGTACACTAGCAAGTTCTTGGAGCTACTAAGATATGTGACTTACCTCAAGGAGGAGAAGGCTAAGATTCAGAGATTCACTAGTGGGTTACCAATGGAATTCAAAGATAGGATTGAGTTCGATTATTATGCAACCATCTCACAAAATAGAAGAAAAGATAGAGAAATGACTTCAAAATCAACCTCTTCAATGGGGCAACCTCCATTACGTTACATAAATGAACAATTATTGGATGATACAAATGACAATACCTCCTTTATATATATAGGAATCTAAGTGATCACAAGATAGTCAAGCCGACATAACAATAATAATGTAAGGGCACAACAATAACAATTCCCACCTTTGGGCTTCTATGGGGTACAATAATAACAATATGCAGATAACATGGGCACAAAAATAACAATAAGGGGCTACAATGTCAATAATAATAACAGAATACACTAGTATTATAGGGGCCTAACATGCCCCTCTCCTTCAAAAAACTATTTTCCTCAATGCTTGAATAGTTTTGGATGCTTTTGTATAAAATTCTCATCCTCCCCTATGGAATCTTCAGTGGGTAAGTTCTTTAAGTTGATGAGATACTCTGAAATTGATCGATTTCATAGCTGTTGAGTTGTTGTTTCTTTGACTACTTCAGGTTCCAATATGATTTTTCCTTCCTCATCAAGTGTCGGCAATATTGTTTGAATTGGGAGCTTGTCACCTATAACCTTCTTTAAGCATGAAACATGGAAGATCGGGTCCACTTGGGAAGTTCTAGGAAGCTCCAATTTGTATGCCATATTACCAGTAAATTACAACACCTTGTATGGACCATAATACTTTGGTGATAGTTTATTATCCTTCTTAGCTTGATTGAGGGACATTTGTTTGTATATTTGTAGCCTTAGAAATACCCTGTTACCTACATCAAAAATTCTTTTAAGAGTTGGAAAACTTGTTGTTGATGCTCGGTGTGATATTCCACTACTTGAGCGTTAGAATTTTCTCTTAAATATGATGTGATGGATAGTAGATGATATCCATAAAGTGTCATAAATGGTGTCATTTTTTCTGCACTATGGAAGGAATTGTTATACCGCCATTCATCCAAAGAAACCATTTGACCCATTGTGTTCTTTTATTGGATACAAAGCAACAAAGATATCCTTCCAAACATTTGTTCACTATCGGAGTTTTCCAATTATATTGATGATGATACGATGAGCTATGAGCTAACTAAGTGCCCAGACAAGAAAATAATTTTGTCCAAAAATTTCCAGTGAAAATGGGATCTCTGTCACTTACAATAATCTTTGGGTTTCCATGTAGCATTTGAATTGTTTCCATAAATACAGTAGAAATTTTATTGGCTTTAAAGGGATGAGATAATGCACAAAAGTGTGCATACTTGGTAAGTCTATCAAATACCACCATGATGACATTCATTCCTTCAGACTTTGGTAAACCTATGATAAAATCGATTGAAACGACCTCCCAATGTTGACTTCGAATGGATAAAGGTTGTAATAGACCTGGGGTCTTCATTTTTTCAACTTTATTTTGTTGGAAAACCAAATATTCCACCACAAACTATTGAATTTCATATTTAATTCCATCCCAAAAAATTTCCTTCTTAACCCTTTGGTAAGTTTTTAAAAATCTTGAGTGCTCTCCTAAGGGAGAGGTGTGCAATGCCATAAGAATATTTTGTTTGAGTCTGGAATTCATATAGAGGTATAAGCGATCTTTGTACCATAATGAATCCCTTTTCCATCTAAATGTATCATATGTAGTGGGGTCTTGTTGTAAATTTTGAATGAGTGCCCACACTTCTTAGTCATTCTTCCATTCATCCCTTGCTTTGTTTATCCAATATGGTTGGATAATAAAAATGGTGAAAAGAAATGCTTCCACATCCTCATCCTTTCTCAAGAGTGCATGTGCAACAACATTTTTCTTCCCCTCTTTGTATATGATTTCAAAGTCATCACCCAAAATCTTTGTGAGCCATTTTTTTTTCTCTTCTGAAGATAATCCTTGTTGTAAAAAGTATTAAGGCTATCATGATTTGTTTTTACCTTGAAGTGTCTTCCCATTAGGTAAGGACACCATTTCTGAATTGCATGTAGTATTGCCAACACTTCCTTCTCATAAATAGCTTGTGTAAATACTTTCCTTTGATCGGACAAATTTTGAAAGCATTGGGTCTTTCTTCTTGCATTAAAACAACATCAATTCCATTTCTGGATGCATCACATTCCACAATAAAGGTTTTTGTGAAGTATGGCTTAGCTAAGATTGGTGTTCGTTACTTTGCCCCTTTAAGATGTTCAAAGGATTTCATTGCTTCTAGAGTCCAAGAAAATGCATCTTTCTTCAATAATGTTGTTAGAGATGCTGCTGCTTTCCCATAATTCTTAACAAACTTGTGACAATACCATGTCAACTAGAGAAATCCTCGCATATGCTTTATGGATGTTAGGATTTTCCATTCCTTAATGGATTTAATTTTTCTAGGGCCTAACTTCACACCTTCATGAGATAAAATATGACCCAAATTTTCCACCTCTTGTACTCCAAAGAAACATTTGGAGGTTTTTGCATATAATTGTTTCTCCTCCAATAGTTTGACCACTCTATCAACATGTTGAATGTGATCCTTCCAAGACTTGATGTAGATTAGTATATCATCAAAAAATACTAACAAAAATTTTCTAACGAAGGGTTTGAAAATGGAATTTATCAAACCTTGAAATGTAGAAGGTTCATTGGTAAGGCCAAAAGGCATGACCAAAAGTTCATAATGACCGTCATGAGTTCTAAATGCTATTTTCAGAATGTCTTCAGTCTTCGTTTTGGTTTGACGATATCCTAAAAGAAGGTACAACTTGGTGAAGTAGATTTCTCCATGCAAATCATCCAATAATTCATAAATGGCAAGAATGGAAAATTTATCTTCAATAGTGAGCTTGTTGAGCTACCTATAATCTAGAAAAATGCACAATGATCCATCCTCCTTGTGCACCAATACTACTGTAGTAGAGAATGAACTTTGACTAGGTTGATTATACCAACCTCTAGCATTTATGCAACCATATGTTCAATTTCACTCTTTTGGGGATAGGGATATCTGTAAGGCCTGATGCTTAGAGTAACACTTCCTGGAATCAAATGAATAGCATGATCATGATCAAAAATAGGTGGGAGGCCTTCAGGAGTTTAAAATACCTTGGAATGATTGTCAGAGACATTTTGGAGATCTAGAGAAATAGATGATTCGACGTGGGAACCTCTAGTGAACATAATTGTGAAATTACGCCACATTTTTCTTTCTTTATAAGATTTTTCATGCCATTAGAATTGATCATCTTTCCTAGTTTCCCCACAATACCCCTTAATTCAACTTCCTTTCCTTCTGAAAAAAATTTCAAGAAATGTTCTTGAAAATTAAAAGCTATCGTACACAAAGATTGTAGCCATTGGACTCCTAGTACAACATCAGCACCACCCCTTGGAATGGAAAACGTTGGACTATTAAACACATATTATCCCTTGGATATCTTGATATTATGGCATTTTCCAGAGAAATTTATGGATCTTCTATTTGCAGTCATCACTTGACACTTTGGTGCTAGATATAGCAAGCAATTCAATTCCTTCACTATCTTACAATGAATAAAATTATGGGTACTGCTCGAATCAACCAACATTATTACCTTTTTCTTCTTGATATATCCTTCTATCTTGATAGTTCGAGGAGTGGTTATTTTGGCGAACGCATTAGAAGATATGCTCAGATTCATTTCTTGTTTCTCTAGGCTTTGTTCCTGGTGTGTATCCTCATCTTTTGATGTTCCTTGTTCCTTTCCTTCTTCCTTTTCACAATATATGTAAAATAATTTCTTCTCAATGCACTTATGACCTTTAGTGTATTTGCTATCACAATTGTAACAAAGCCCTTTTTCTCTTTTTTCTTCCAATTGTTTTGGTGTCAACCTTGTAGGTTGTGGAAGGCTAGGGAAACAAAACTTTCATCTTTATAGTTATGATTGGTAGGATTCCTTGTTGCCATAATTCTGCTTTCATTTCTTCTTGCCAACCTAAATTCCTTCTTGAATGAATCAGGTTCCCAAATGCAAACCTCATGTTGGATCTTATCTTTTAATGTCCCTATGAATACATCAATACCATGCTCCTCTAGAATATCTTTTACCTGTATATTCAATTTTTGGAAGTCCTAAATGTGCTTGTTGGGCCTTGAAATTGTCGTTCACTTCCATTACATTTTCACTTATATTTCCATATTCTCACCTTCACTCCACCTCCATTTCATTACATTTACCTTACCATTATCATTATTGGATAACATTTATGTTTTTCCTAACATTATTAATTCTTAGTATTTTTAAGTGAATTTATGGTTAAAAATTAGAAAATAATGTGGATATGTTTATACCTAACAAGTGGGATGAGATTGTTGATCTGTGTAGGTCAAAAGGAAGCTTCTAAAAAACCCTTATATAGCTTGCCAAAACCAAATTCGAATTCGAGTGGAGAAGATCATGGGATCATGAGGATATGTGTCTCGTTTCCTATTTGAATTGAAAGTCTAAGAAGATATGTGTCTTATCATTTCCTATTTTGATTGTAACTTTATAGATATGGGGAGAGATTCATGGACTTTCATTAATGAGATAGGTTCTCATCTCTTTGTATAAATAGGGGAAGTTTTCTCCTATCATTTTCATGTGTAAAATTGGAGTTATGCTCAAGCTTTGAATACATAATTAGACTGTGGCACCTTACTCATGAATGTTCCTTCATTTTGACTTGGTTTCTCTTACATATGGAGCATCGTGATTTACCATATCTCACACTTTTAGATCATCTATCTAAAATTTTTGAGATTTAATTGCTTTTATAGATTAAATCTCATTTGCTTTCTTAGTATTTGTTTTAGAATGACTGTGTAATCTTTACTTTTCTAAAAACATTTCAATATGAAAGATTTACGTATTTTCCAATTGGATTAAGTTTGAGGCAAGAGCTCATAGTTATTTAGTTTCATTTCATGTTCTGTTATTTACTTTCTTAGATCAAACTATCAATTCATTGTATAATTGAATAAAAGATCAGGCCAAGATGGTGACTTCAAATTGGGTGATTGAATGTTCAACCTATGCAATCATTGAGCTTTACTTTTTCGTGCTTTTATATTTGCTTTTAATATCCTCATATTGCATTACTAATATTCCCAAAGATCATTCTAAGAAATTGATTTAATCATATTTCAAGATTGAATGGTTGAATATTTAATACATGCAATTATTGAGTTATTTTCTGCACACTTTACTTGCTTTTCTAGGACATTAGAAGTTAAAGTATAAATATGTGCTTACATATCATCTCAAGAAGGTAACACTTCATAATTGAATGCTGGAGTAACTAAGTATAGATTAGTTGTTTTTGATTTCACAGGTTAGTCGAATTTCATTTTCATTATTTGATTTCATAGATTAGATGAATTGGTTTTCGTTATTTTTTAGTTAGATTGATCTAAACTGAAAGACAATTTCTAGCACATATAGTGCGTGCATGCTTCACAAGTTTACGAAACCCCTGGGTTAACAAATTAAATGACAGGCAATTGCTTTGCCCCAACATTTGGCACTGTTGCCAGGGAAGTGTGCATAGGAACTAGGTTTCAGTTTAGAGTGTATTTTATTTGTTTTTATTTTTACTAACCATTTATGGACAAAGGGTCTAAAATGCAGCCCAAATACTACATTGACGAATGGTATCAAAAAGTCGTTATGCCACAATATTCATGAATTCTTCAAGATATCCTTGTGAAAAATCAAAAGGTCAAGTTGATTTTGCATATCTTTAAAAACAATCAGGTACATTTTTGAAGTTTGAATATGAGAATTTCAAAAATTCTAATCCATAAATGGCTTCATTGGAATCATGAATAAAAAAAAATAGGCTTTAGATAGATAGGAAAAATAAAAAATAAAAATTATAGTTTTTAGGATAAATTTGATGTTTTATGGTGCAGTAAGAACCACCCATCTACTAACTCTTTGTAGTAAAAATTCACAATAAAACAAATAGTTGAGAACAAGGAGCTCAAGCGAAGATAACAAACGATAATTTTAGGTATGACATCAATCCTTTTCATTTTATTTTTGCAAAATTTACAGAGGAATCGATTGATAAAATCTTGACTATGCTAACAAAATAAATCTCTCAAGTATGCTCTCCTTCTGCACTTCGTGTAACCTGAAAGATTAGAAAAATAAATTGTTTTGTTAGTATATCATAAAAATCATTTAGCTACAAAATGCAATTCTACAGCTAATTTATGTTTTCATGATTTGATTTAATTCAATTTGATCTTTCAATAAACTTAAGGAAAAAAAATAAAAAATTCCGAATGCATTTTCTTTATTAATAAATTGTTTTGTTTAATGAAATATATATATGTATATTTCTAAATTTTTGAAAATATAACATATATAATTTCATTAAAAAAAAATGACAATCAACCAAATAGTTCGACATATTAGAATATCCTAGAGATGGAAGAAAGCGCTAGCCGATCTAATTAGGGAGAATTGAACATATTTTTGAGCTTGCATTAAACAACCAAGATGAGGTTTCAAGAGTTGTATGCCATTTTTAAACAAGCATAAAAATTGTGGAAAAGTGTATTACAATACGGAGCTGGGATGTTGTTTCTCGTCATTAAACCATCACGAAGATCTCCACTGTGACTAACGATATCGACAAACATCTAGCAATGTCAGTTCTAGTGCACATGGTCCAATTTCAAGCACAAATTCAGAAGATCGTGGATGGAAACAAGTAGGCTATCTGTCAGAAGGAACTATTTATGCTTATTAGTTTGCTCCGAAAAGCCAACTAGATCTTTAAACCAAAATAGACTTATGTTTGAAGCTGGTGCTCTTCTCTGGATTTCAAACTCTTGTATGTCCTAAAATCTTGAACACGAAGGGAGGTTGGAAGGTCGTTCAAACTAATTGGAGAGGTGGCATAGAACAAAAGAAAAAAATCATGGTAGAAACAGATGACATAGCAGCCCATCTACATGAAGTTAGAGAGAAGTTGTGGTTTCTCATAAAATTTCTACAAGAATTTCCCAAGATGATCATGAACCAGTAGGCATAACCAACATCAAACATTCAAATAAAAGAATCCAACCACAACAATCGATTTTTGTTGTCGGAGGATCATAGAAAACGTAACCGTTTTGACATATGATTTTAAATGCATTTTCTCAACAAACAGAGGAAAATTAGAAAAATCCAAGTCATGGGATTTTTCAGGAACATGGTCAGTTAGGTAGTTTGAAAATGGTTTTCCAAATTTCAAAACTGTTTTGAGCGAATTTTACGACCCTTTCGAGCCCTACTTTCCAGACTGTGTGAGAAAAACGGATTTTTGGATTTAATGCACAGTTGCGGCCATGATCCAATTTCTCTGATCTTCAGGAGAAATATCTGCCCATATATGATTTCCCTGGCTAAATTGTACCAAGTCATCCACTTTGTGTTTGCCTTGTTAATTTCCTCCATTGAAGGAGCCACCATGAGAGAGAAACTAGTGATGCTGCAGATAAGAATGTCGATGGTAATTCACAGTCGATGAAAATCCTATTTGGTGACAAACGTGGTGATAATGCTAAGAGGAGTGGAATCCCTTAACATCCAGAAGTCCATTACATTACATGTGCCACGTCTAAACATTGATTGTTCGTGGTTATTACAGACAGACAATCCTGGCACAAAATAAAATCGAATAGGATTTTGAGTTTTTTTTTTTTAATATAGATAGTTGCAGTGACTCATAAATGAGATTTAGTTTCTTCAGTATTTTTGTTGATCTTGCTCATCAGTTTTAATGGACCCCTGCACTTGTTTTGGCAAGTTGCAGCAATATCTTTTGTTGCAAACTTTCATTATTAATGCTAATATTCTCATCTAATGGTTATATCTTGTTGATGGTTTTTGGATATTTTAGAAAAAATAAAATAATAATAATAATAATTTTTTAAAAAAGAATAAAAAAGAATAAAAAAAAATTGTGATGATTAATACATGTGCAATCAATTTATTGTAGCAATTTATACAGCGAAAAATACTTGCCAAATTTGATTTAAACAAAAAAAAAATTACAAGTACTTTTTCATATTTTTGCCGCTTCAAATATTTTTAACAGCGTGTTATTTTTGCAGCGAAAATGATGATTTAATAATGGCTTGCAAAATAATTGGAAAATTATTTAGATGGTTTATGAACATTTGGCATTAATATTGTTGTTTTGTATTTTCTATGAAGTTTTAACTTGCAGAGCACAACAAATCTTTGTGATGCCAATCGTTTTACTGAGCACAGTGCATGAAGTCATCCGACAACAGGGAGTTAATTTAGTTTTCATGGTTATTGCTTAAAAATGGATTGTTATCTATATCATGAATTGGAGTGAATATAACACTTTTGATTTTTCTTAGTCTGTTTCATTTGACATTTTGTGTAAGAATCAGAAAGGAACTGATCATTTCTTTTTGAACACACTTATGTTCTTTATGTCTTTCTTTTTTGCAGGTTTGGGATGATCAAATGATCAATGAAGAAAACTAATTGTGCGCACAATTGGTCTTCAAAGGATTGATTCCATGAGAAACATAAGGACAAGTCCATGTCCATATCCATCAAAACCATTACCTTTCCTCCCTTTTGAATTATAAATCCAACCAAGCAATTCAAAGCAAGCCACAGTCATTTTTCCCAACAAGAGTCAGTTGTTCATTTTTCTTTATTCACATTCACTTTCGATCTGACCCACAAATAAAAGATAGAAGCTCGCTTACATACTTATTTCCCATTGTCATTGTTATTTTCCATTGTCATCTTTCATTTTCATTTTTCCTTTCCTATCATTTTTGATATCATACAAAGTTAAGCCAAAGCTCAAGGATAAAAAAATAATTAATGTAATAGATTGCATGAGGACATGCAATAGCTTTAGTTGGGGGGTATATTGGGCCTTGAAATTGTCATTCACTTCCATTACATTTCCACTTATATTTCCATATTGTCACCTTCACTCCACCTCTATTTCATTACATTTACCTTACCATTATAATTATTGGGTCACATTTATGTTTTTCCAAACTTTAGCAATTCTTAGCATTTTTAAGTGAATTTATGGTTAAAAATTAGAAAATAATGTGCATATGCTTATACCTAAGAAGTGGGATCAGATTGTTGACATGTGTAGGTCAAAAGGAATCTTATAAAGACCCTTATGTGGCCTTCCAAAACCAAATTCGAATTTGAGTCGAGAAGATCATGGGATCATGAAGATATGTGTCTCATTTCCTATTTGAATTGAAACTCTAAGAAGACATGTGTCTTATCATTTCCTATTTTGATTGTAACTCTAGAGATATGGGGAGAGATTCATGGAATCTCATTAATGAGATATCTTCTCATCTTTTTGTATAAATAGGAGAAGTTTTCTCCTATCATTTTCATGTGTAAAATTGGAGTTATGCTCAAGCTTTGAATACAAAATTAGATTGTGGCACTTTACTCATGAATGTTCCTTCATTTTGACTTGGTTTTTCTTACATATGGAGCATCTCGGTCTACCATATCTCATACGTTTAGATCAGATACCTAAAATGTGTGAGATTTAATTGATTTTATAGATTAAAGTTCATTTGCTTTCTTAGTATTAGTTTTAAAATGACTGTGTAATTTTTTCTTTCCTAAAAACATTTCAACAGGAAAGATTTATGTATCTTCCAATTGGATTAAGTTTGAGGCAAGAGATCATAGTTATTTAGCTTCCTTTCATGTTCTATTATTTACTTTCTTAGATCAAACTATCAATTCATTGTATAATTGAATAAAATATCATGCCAAGAAGGTGACTTCAAATTGGGTGATTGAATGTTCAACCTATGAAATCATTGAGATTTACTTTTTCATGCTTTTATATTTGCTTTTAAAGTCCTCATTTAATTGCATTACTGATATTCCTAAACATCATTCTAAGAAATTGATTTAATCATATTTGAAGATCGAATGGTTGAATATTTAATACATGTAATTACTAAGTTATTTTCTGCACACTTTACTTGTTTTTCTAGGACATTAGAAGCTAAAGTATAAATAGTTTCTTACACATCATCTCAAGAAGGTAAACCTTCATAATTGAATTTTGGAGTAACTAAGTATACATTAGTTCTTTTTCATTTGACAGGTTAGTTGAATTTCATTTTCATTATTTGATTTCATAGATTAGATGAATTGATTTTCATTATTTTGTAGTTAGATTGACCTAAACTAAAAGACAATTTCTAGCACATAGAGTGCACACATCCTTCATAAGTTTACAAAACCCTCGGGTTGACAAATTAAATGACAGGAAATCACTTTTCCCCAATAGTGCTCCACCATTGAACCTTTTTGTTTGAGATTTATCAATTGGATAAAAAAGTTGTTTCTTTTTGTATCTTCATAATGTGCAATCATTTATTCTGTAAAATTTTCCCAAGTGACAATTTTTTGATGAGAGAAAAGTAATCAATAACATACTAATTGATTGGATTCCAAATATAAAGTTTTAATGCGTACCTTTTGTGTGTTTTGCACATTATGGAGATTGAAATATTGTTCCATCTGTAGAATCCATGTTATGGGATCCTTGCCATCAATCTTTCTCATATCGATCTTTGGAATATGGTGGGTCCTCAATCCAACATTAGAGTCTATGAAATCATGATTAACATTTCTTTTGTTCTCATCACGAGTTTCCTTTACTACCCTTTCTCCATTACTAAATATTTCTTGTAGCAACTTTGTGAAATCTATCTTCAAATCTTCCATGTTTCCTTTAAGTTTTGCTTCTATACCATCCATCTTAGCTTCCATGCCATTAATCTTCGCTTCCACACCATTCCTTAAACCATCCATCTTATCCTCCATGCCTTTCTTTAAACTATCCATCATAACTTCTATTACTTTTTGTGAGAGTCAAATTTGTATTACTTGGTCTCGTAATTTTGATATATCATGTTACATTTCTTCCTCTTCTTCATGAGTCATGCTAGATATTTCAATTTGCTTACTAGGTGTTTCCATTTCCTTCCTTTAGGGCATCAATTAATGATAATTTTTCTTCACTGTGTCCTTTGAATTCCTTCATAATTTTTCAGACCAAGCTTATGCAAAATTTTAAAAAGACTACACACCTTTTTTGGATTTGTAGGAGCTCGATATTGAATCATTTGTATCTTTGTAATTGCAGATCTCGAGGGTCCAACATTTCGTCATATGGTAGCCCTCTGAGTCCTCATTCTAACCCCACAAGTCTGAGCAATATTGGATTCTCCAAGAAAGAGTTATTCCAAATCTTCCATGATGACCTAATTATAGACTGGTTCAGTAGAGTGAACTTGTATGAAGTGCCACGTGTCATTGTTTCAACCTTCGGACCTGAAATAGATGCAAACAAACCTAATTTCTATACTCTTTTTGTAACGTTTTATGAAACTTCAATATGATGCTCAGAGAGAAATCTATGACGATTTTACCCAAGTCACCTGTTTCAGATATAATTCGAGAGCTTGTAAACACCTTAACTTCCTTGGCTCATATCTCTGAAAATATAGCTAGACAAGATATGAAAATTGTACCAAAGGTTCATCATAATTTTCGCTCAAATTGGTTTTAGTTGTAGCTTCCGAAATGTTGTAAAAACAATGTTATGATGAAAATTCCATGATGACCTGTTTGAAGCAGTGAAACACTAGAATCCAAAGCTCTGATACCAATTGTTTTTCAACCAGCTCACACAATATAAGAAAATATAGATAAACGACTTCAAAATTAGTCTCTTCGAGGGGAATCCTACTTTAAATTACATAAGTGAACAATTCTTGGATGATACAAATGACAAGACCTCCTTTCTATATATAGGAGTCTAAGGGGTCACAATATAGTCAAGCTGACATAACAATAATAATGTAAGGGCACAAAAATAACAATAATGGGTTTCTATAAGGCAGAATAATAACAATATGTGGAAAACATGGGTACAATAATAATAATAAGTGGATGAAATGAAAATAATAATAAGGGAATACTCTAGTATTATAGGGGCCTAACATCGATGAGCCTAGATCATTAGAGGAGGCCATCTGAAAGCTAAAGCTTCACTATGAGCAATTGAAGCACAAATATCAAACTAAGCCGGACTAGGAATGCAATGCAATGCAAAGAATAAAGGAAAATGGGACAAGAAGTGAGTAATACCATGTGATTCAGGTAATAACGAGAATGTTGCACCACCTAAGAGGTTCAATGAATCTGACAGAGGATAGGGACATCGATATGAGGAGCAGAACAAGGATGCAGGCTGGAAGCCTATAAAGTGTTGGACTTGTGGCAAAGATCATCGAAGGAGAGATTGTCTATAGAATCAAGCTGGTAGGCCTAAGATATATAGTGAATAGAATTCATAGACTATTGGGGATGTTGGTTAGAGCAGTCCTCATATTTATGCAATATTGGATAAAAAATAGGTAGACCATCAAGAATCTATCATTGAGATGGATGGTAAGCTTTTTTATCAAGTTATTTATATTTTTATTGAACCTGGATCTAATTATAGCTATGTTAGTCCTCACTTGGTGGATAAGTGTGGGTTGAGTAAGGAATTACATGCAGAATCTTGATTAGTGCAGTTAGCTATAGGTACAAAGAAGTGAGTTCATTATTGGGTAAGACCTTGCGAATTTGATTTGAATGGTATGCCTAGAAAAACAAATTTGAATGTATTATTGTTAGGATCATACATTATGTTGTTGGACATGGATTGGTTTTACCTTTATAGAACCAAGGTGGATTTCTATGACAAGGAAATTGAGTGCTTGGATGAGAATGGGGAACCAAGAGTTTAATAGGAATGAAAGATGCCACATAAGTTATGATGGTGTCAGCTATGTAAGCAAAGTTCAGTCTAGAAAATTGTGTGTGTTATTTACAATACACATTTCTAGTGGAAAGGGTAAGGAAGTTGAGGATGCATATGTTTTGAGCAGGTACTATGTTCTACAATAGTTCAAGGATGTATTTTCGAAGGATATTTCAGAGTTTCCACCACATAGGAAGGTAGAATTTTCTATTGAGTTGGTGCTAGGGGGATCTCTCACATAAAAAGAACCTTATAGGATGAGCACACCTGAGTTAGTAGAGTTGAAACTATAGTTGAAGGAAATGTTGGACAAGGGATGCATTAGGCCAAGTGTATTAGCATGGGGCGCACTAGTATTGTTTATGAAGAAGAAGGATGGTACTCCCAGATTGTACATTGACTACAAACAATTGAAAAAAGTGACCATCAAGAATAGGTATATGTTACTAAGAATTAATGACTTGTTCGATCAGTTGAAAGGAGCAGAATTTTTCTCGAAGATTGATTTGGGATTTGGATATCACCAGGTATGCATCAAAGAGGAGGACATTTAGAAGGCAAACTTCAAGACCAGGTATGGGTATTATGAGTTTGTTGTAGTTCCATTTGGCTTAAATAATGCTCCAGCTACATTTTTTTGCTTGCTGAATATTGTGTTGTGTCCATACTTGGATAAGTTTGTTATTGTGTTCATTAATGGCATATTGGTATATTATAAAAATGAGGAAGAGCATGCCAGGAATTTAGCCGTAGTGTTGATATTATTGAGAGATCACCTGTTTTATTTTAATCTCAACAAGTGTAGTTTCTTTCAGAATGAGGTACATTACTTGGGGCATTTTGTCTCCAAGGAGGGAATTGCAGTAGATCCAAAAAATATAATGGACATCATGGAGTGGGTATCTCCTAGGAATCTAGATGAGGTGGGATCTTTCATGGGGTTGGCAGGATATTATAGGAGGTTCATCAAGAACTTATTACAGATTTCTTATCATACAATGTTGATGCAGAGGAAAGGTAACAAGTTCAAATTGACAGAGGAGTGTGAGGCTAGTTTTGACCAGCTTAAGCAGTTTTTGACACATACACTGGTGATAAAGATTGTAGATCCATATAAATAGTTTGCAGTATGCATAGATTCTTGGCACAAGAAATGACTTGGTGGAGTCCTTATGTAGGATGAATAAGTGGTATGCTATGAGTCATGAAAACTCAATGATCATGACAAAAACTACCCCACACACAATCTTATAATCATGGCAGCGATTATACATGCGTTGAAGATGTGGAGACACTATATAACACAAATAAAGTTCCATTGATGAGTGATCACAGTGGTTTGTGGTTTTTATTTGACCAATCGAATTTGAATGGTATGTAGGCTTGATGGTTGGGTATGATAAATGAGTTTGATTTTGAGATCAAGTACATCAAAGGCAACGAGAGCAGAGTGGAAAATTCTCTTAGTAGGCGGATACAGGTAAATCACTTAGCAACTATGAGCTCCTATAGGATAGAATTACAAGATAGGATCTTGCAAGTAGGTCAGTAGGATGTTCGATAAATGGATATTATGCACAGGTTGTAGCAGAGAACTGGTACATGTACAAGTGGTAATACAGGTAGTGGTATAGGTGATAGTACATGTGCTGGTATATGTATGTTCACAGGTACAGGTACAGGTAATGGTATAAGTGCATATCATATGATGTGGACTATTTCCTTACAACAAATGGATTGGTTAGGTTCAGAGATAGGATATATGTGCCAGACAGTAGTGAGCTCAAGAAGGTGATCTCGAGGGAGTTTCATGCAAAACCATATTCGAGTCACTTAGGTTATCAGAAGACACTAATAAAAGTGAAGAGATTTTATTATTTGTGGAACCTGAAGAGGGATGTAGCAGAGTTTGTGGCTATGTGTTTTGATTACCAGTGTGTGAAGGCATAATGTAAACATCCAAGTGGACTGATAAATCTGATTGTGATTCTAGAGTGGAAATCGGAATTCATTTCCATGGACTTCATCATAGGTTTAGGGAGGGAAGTGAGACAACATGATTCCATCATGGTTATTGTTGTTACCGGGAATAGTGTCTATGTAGAACTGCTAATCCCACTAAGGTTGGTAGCTACCTTAGAAACAAACAAAGTAAAACTACTTTCATTTTCCTTTATGAAAGATAGATGAGAGAAGAATAAAAGAGACCAACCTCTATCTTGCGCTTGGTTCTTTGTTCGATTCCTCTCTCTTCTGATAGTCCTTTGCTACTTTCTTTCTCGTATACCCAGCTTCACAGAGTACCTGCAGAATCAAAGCAGCATAACGCTATACGAGAACATAGATCTATTATCATAAACAATTTAGGATCAGATGTAAATTGACCATACAAATGCATAAAACATAAATCGCACAAGAGTATGGAGAAAAACTTAAATAGCTTTATTGATAATCAAGAAAGAGCCAAGAGAGTTACAACCAATTGCTCTAACCCAGCATCATCCTCTCGGAAAGTAACCCCTTCTTCACCTCATGAAAATCTTATATCACCCAACACTATGATGTTGCCTCAAGAAACCAACAACAATTCCTTACAAGATGAAAAATTCCAGCCTATGGATCTCTAGGATGAGGGATCCATATATATATGTCTCCAAGGGAGATGAGTCAGATTGTGATTTCATTAGTGTCTTCCCTCTGATAGTTCTTGATTCCACTTGGAGACTGATGATCTCTTACTCATCCCTGGTCAAATTCAGAGAGGCAAGTGTCACAAGAGAAGTTTCTGGAAGATTCCATGCTTCTCCACCTTGCGGATTGACCCTGCCATTTGTCTCTTCTCACCCATATCACCCCATAGAAGGGCTTTTTGAAATACAATGCACCTACTCTGTGTATTTAGGTGGCATGCAACGCACTTTGCCAATGGAGCAGGTGAAATGGTCCAGTTTTGACCAGTTCTGAGTAGTTTTTCATGAAGAACTTCTGGGAGATGCTGTAATCAGTTGACCTTGTTCTTTTACGGGTTGGAACAACACCTTTAAGGACTTAGGAACCCTTGTATTATGGACATTTTATCCTTGGGGTTGTAGTGCCCAAAAATGTCTATAACATTTGCCCCTTAAAGCATGAGGTCGTTAATCTTTTGATGTCGGGTGAAATGCTTTATCATGAGGATCTGAAGTTCTTTCAAGCTGGAAGGATACCTGTAATAAGATACAATACAATACATTATCTTCATAATTTTTTCATGATCTAGCTGAGGCGGGCATTCCCATGCTCAGCTTTATAAATTCATTTTCCATGTACATGAGACAGACAATCGTCTGAGCGTAGACTGATGATTCTGGTAGAGCCATCATCCCTTAGATTGGATGATCATCTGTTCAGCAATGATGTGAATTTGATGTCTTTATTTTCTAGAATATATATCACAGCTCAGATGGATGAAACTAGATCTAGGGTCTTCAATCTAGTTCAATCTTCACTCAAAGTACAAGTCGATCCATGTGAGAGATGTTCTGGAGTTGAACATGGAAAGACATCGCCTAATTACCAACCAATGATGTAAGTTGTTAACAGGCGCGAGAGGAATCACTGATAATGATAATGATCCTCAAGGTACTGCAGTACAATTCACGTGGTGTGAATAAGGGACTTGGTGTCGAACACCACGTAAAATCTTTCGGTCAAAGGCCATTTATGTAAACTTGTCACTGAAAGTGAGAAACTTGCCATTGAGGTATGCAAGCTTCAAAGTACTGAAAGGGGTGTTCCTAGATTGACTTCTTGGATAATGAGCTGATGTCGACAAGAAGCGATCCGTCATAGGAGGGCCTTAATGAATCCCACATCAATGACACGGAACAGAGCAAATGATTTTAATGGAGGTGAAAACGATATGGTGATGTAATGTTCAGGGTGGCGGTCATGAAAGAATGGAGCGTAAATGTATTGCAGCGGGTGAGACACAGATGAATTCTTTGAGTGACTTCTCTTGAACATATCGGCGACACTGACATGATGTATTGGTAGCATTAACCCCAAATGTGGATGGTGTGATGGAACAATGGTGATGTGACCTGTGAATGGAACAACCCAACCCGACTTGGATGCGGAGTGAAAGTGTCATGTTCAGGAGCGACTTGCTACCAACAAAGTTTCTTCAAGTTTTCTTCCCAAATTTTCCCCAGTCATTGCTGACTAGTACCTCTTTATTTTTGTCAAGCTTGAGGAGGATAACATATGCTTGTTCTGTAATTTTCCCTTCGGGCAAACCCATATCTATGTTTTAACGAGCCTAGTGATAGTGAAACTCGTTCTTGTCTGTTATGGACAAGTTTGTCGCTATTAGGTTTTAACGAGTTTAACGACAAAGATAACTCGGTCCTTCGTCATCTAATCCCTTAAGTCCGAAAAAGTATAAAACAATACAGAAGGGATGAATTTTCAGTACTTTTAACATGCCGAACAAAACAAGTGCTCGATCTTTTTGTGTAATAATCCCTCAGGCCCAAAAAGATTAAAATCTAAAGGAGGGATAGCACTTCCGGTCACTTTAACGAGCTGGAGAGGCTAATGGATCGGCAATCTTTTCATATTTTACGACTCAGTTGAAAAGAGCTTAAAGGAGACTCGTTTTTTGAGGAACGAGTGATAAGTTCGGGTAGCAGCTAATTCCAGGTAAGGTTTTGGAATTCCCAATCACGACAGTGTTACAAGGATGGATAACAGGATCACTCTTTACAGCTGTTCCTCAAAAGGAGTAAACAATAAAGTGGAGGTGAATGATCGGCCAATACAAAGTGGAGGTGATGATGAGAACACGACCAAGGTTTTAAAGGTTGAAGTACTACATTCACGATGGTTATTTATGGGAAATTGGTTCATTTTTTAATGAACTTAAACGTTGGGGGAAACATTTGCTCATTGATTATGTTTATTTTTTAACGAGCATGAAGTCCGCGTTAAAACTGCTCGATTAATCCAGTCGTATAATAAGAATGTCTCATATATAAAAACGACATTATTTCAAAGATTTGCCCCACATCCTTTCTTTATGCAAGTTAGGAAACGACCAATCCTACGAGTTTAAAGGGCTAGAGGACCTACAAATTTAAAAAATAAATGGTCGCTCTTCGCTTACATGCCAAAAGGTTTGCATGCCCCCAGGTATAGAGACATAGAGTTTCAAGGTTACCCTGCAATTTTGCAGACAAAAAATTTGTTTTGCTAAAAAGGCCTACCTCTTTCCGGTTACCAAAGATTGTTCTATTTGCACTGCAAACAAAACACTTCTTCTGTGATGTCTATCGAAATAGATAATGGTGAGTGGCGCAGACGCCTCCACCCACATAACTTTGACGAGGGAATCTTATTCCAGTCTAACCCCCTTTTCCAATTACAAATGGGAGTGTCAGAAAATTCATATATCTCTCGCGGAAACCTACCCTATACCTGAATTTTTCCTGCCGAAGCAAACTAGGGTGCATGCCCCTTGGGTTTTAGTCGTGTCCCCCGAATCACTCACACTCATCAGCTGGACAAACTGGGGATTGATGAGACATTCCTTGCGTGAAAAAGACCATTCAGGGATGGTATAGGACTATTTGCTATGCGTGAACCGGGGAATGAAAGCTGGACTACGGGCTTGACCACTCTTCCTTCGTGCGGAAAACACATTACTCTAAAGAGTGAGGAGACAATGGCTGCCATGCAATAAATATAGTCTCGCCCAAGGAGTATATTATAATCGAGGGGTCCTTGGACTACCATTACATTCATGTGAACGGTTTTCCCTCTCAATGTTATCGGCACGTTGGGAAGGATCCCTAATGGTCGACTAGTTCCTTTGTTAAAGCCTGTTACGTTTCTCATCTCAGGTAAAAGTGATGGCGAACCAAGCGCTTTCCAAGCAGTCAAGGAAAGGATACTCACAGAAGCCCCTTCATCTATGATGGTACCGACCATAACCATTCTATATATTTGAGCAATGATTCGGAATTGTAACTAGTCTGTAAACGGGGTCTGCCTAGTAGATTCCAGTCAAAGGAAACAACTAGGTTTCTTGGAGGTGGGATTGAATGGATGGCGGGGTACGACTCTGACGAACTTCCTTTCTGCGGTAAAGGAATCGGTAAATTTCCCCCATGTTCATCGGAGTCTGTGCTTACGAAAAGAATTTGGATGGTGTCATCTTTGTTCTCTTCGGTGAGTGTATCATCTGAAGATGGAACCTCTGAAGGCAAGACCAGGTCAACTGCCACCTTGACCTTTTGACTTTCGTCTGGTATGGATTCAGATGGTTTTTCTTCAATGATAGATACTTCGGCTGACCACAAGGGCGTGTCAGCCAGATTTTCAACTAGTGACAGACTCTGCAAGAGTTTTTTATATCCATGTTGTGGGGAAAAATGCCTATGCAGGACGATCCTATCCACCTAAGGTGTGACAGCACCTTAGCAACAAATGAATACAGCTATTATGATTTCTTCCTATATGAAATGTGAAAGAGGGGAGATCGGCAGACTTACCGTTGTTTTCCGGTTGTCCCTCGAACTAGATCCTCTTCTCTTTGCGTGTCCATAGCTACTTGTCTCCTCTCTTGCTCAAGAGAACAGCTACTTGAATCCCACGCGATCACAAGAGAATAGCTACCTGTGACAAGAGAACAGCTACTTGTGACAAGAGAAGAACACAATACAAAGGCAAATATACATATTCATAAATGATTCAGGATTAGAAGTAAATCAAATATACTAATGCAATCATACAAAATACACCAACATATAGGAAAGAATCAAGATAGCTTTATTGAAAGTAACAGGGTTCAGGAAGAGATACAACCCATGGGGCTCCAATCCAGCATCTCCTTCCTAGCAGAATGGAATTCCTTCTTCAGCTCCCTTCAAAGCATTACACACCCAATGTTCTAGCCACAAACCAACAACAATTCTTTGCAAATACCAAATTCCAGCCTCCCTGATCTCATAGAGGAGAGATCTATATATAGGGATATTGGAGAGAGGATGAGTCAGCTTGAGAAGTGACTAGTGTCCTCTCCCTCTTTCAGTTCTTGAGTCCACTTGGAGGTTCTTTCTTCCACTTGGAGATTTGGAACCTCTTACTCATCACCAGTCGAATTCCTTGATGCAAGTGTCATTTTGGAAGCTTCCTGGGCATTGACACCCTGAGGAATGACTCTGCCACATGTCCAAACTCACTCAGCGCAGGTAGCTAGTGTTGGAGTTGACATTCAATGCAGGTAGCCAGTGTAGTAGTTGACATTCAGCGCAGATGCTCAGTGGAGCAGTTGACATGATCCAGAATTGGCTTGTTTTTGAGTGTTTTCAGGTGGAGAACTTCTGTGAATTGTTGTGGTTAGTTGGCCTTGTTCCTCTAGGGGTAGGAACAACATGTTTAGGGACTTTGGATCCCTTAGATTATGGACATTTCATGCTCGAGGCTGTAAGGCACAAAAATTACTATAACAGTTTCCCCCTAAAGTATGAGGCCGTTTATCGGGTGAAATGCTTTATCCAGGAGGGTCCGAAGTTCATCCATCTGCTGGGAGGAGACCTGTAATAAAATACAATTCAATACATTATGATTCATACTGCTTTCATGATCTAGCTGAGGTGGGCATTCCCATTCTCAGCTTTATAAATTCATTTTCCTACATAGAACAGACGATCGTCTGATGGTAGACTGATAATTTTGGCAAAATTATCATCCTTTGAGTAGGATGATCATCTGCTGCAATGATGTACGTGTCAAATGTCTTTATCTTTCCTGAATATATATCGCAGCCCGGATGGATGAAACTAGATCCGGGGTCTTCAAACTCGTTCGATCTTCACTCTAAGTACAAGTCAATCCATGTGAGAATTGCATTGAAGTCGAACATGGAAAGACATCGCTTGATTACCGGTCAATGATGTAAACCGTTAACAAGCGCGAGAGGAATCACCGATAATGATAATGACCCTCAAGGTACTGTAGTACAATTCACGTGGTGTGAAAAAAGGACTTGGCGTCGAACACCACGCAAAATCTTCCGGTCGAAGGTCATTGATGTATACCTGTCGCCGGAAGTGAGAAACTTGCCATTGAGGCATGCAAGCTTCAAAGTACTGTAGGGGTTGTTCCTAGATCAACTTCTTGGATAATGAGCTGATGTCGACAAGAAGCGATCCGTCAAAGGAGGGCCTTAATGAATCCCACATCAGTGACACGGAACGGAGCTAATGACCTTAATGGAGGTGAAAACGATCTGTGACATATGATTCAGGGTGGCGGTCATGAATGGATGAAGGATAATGTATGGCAGTGGATGGGACTCGGTTGACTCTTTCTGAACGACTTCTCTTGAACATATGGCGACACTGATGTGATGGATTGGTAGCATTACCCCAAATGTGGATGGTATGGCGAGACCATGGTGATGTGACCGGTGAATGAAACAACCCAACCCGAATGTGGTACGGAGGAAAAGTGTCATGTTCAAGAGCGACCTGCTACCATCAAAGTTTTCTTGATTTTTCCCAATTTTTCCCCAGTCATTGCTGACCAGTACCTCTTTATTTTTGTCAAGCTTGAGGAGGATAACATATGCTTGTTCTATAACCTGCCCTTCGGGCAAGCCCATCGCTATGTTTTAACGAGCCTAGCGATAGTGAAACTCGTTCTCGTCTAAAGACAAGTTTGTCGCTATTTATCATTTTAATGAGTCTAACGACAAGGATAACTTGGTCCTTTTCATTTTTAGAGAGTCTGAAAAGGTACATAAAGTTAACTCCAAAATTCCTTTTTCGTCATCTAATCCCTTAAGTCCGAAAAATTATAAAACAATACAGAAGGGATGAGTTTTCGATAACTTTAACGAGCCGAATAAAATAAGCGCTCGACCTTTTTGTGCAATAATCCCTCAGGTCCAAAAAGATTAAAATCTAGAGGAGGGATAGCTCTTCCTGTCCTTTAACGAGTTGGAAGGCCAAAACTCGGCAATCTTTTCATATTTCACGAGTCAATTGAAAAGAGCTTAAAGAAGACTCGTCTTTTGAGGAACGAGTGATAAACAAGGATAGCAACTGATTCCAGGTACAGGTCGGAATTTTCCAATCACGGCAGTGTCACAAGGATGGCTAGGTGAAATCACTCTTCGCAGCTGTTCCTCAAAATGGGTAAACAATCATATGGAGGTGAACGATCGGCCAAATGAAAAATGGAGGTGGCAGGTGCAAACACGACCAAGGCTTTTATGGCTGATAAATTTACGATCACAGTGGTTATTTACCGGGATAGGTTCATTTTTTAGATAAAAATGAGCTTAAACACTGGAGGAAACTCTACTCACTGCTTTTATTTATTTTTTAACGAGCATGAACTTTATGCTAAAACTGCTCGATTACCCAGTCATTTGATAAGAGTGTCTCATCAAGATTCTATTTTTTATGGAGCTCCATCTCACTAAGCTTTGCTCCTGATCCTTTCTTTATACAAGTTTGGAAACGACTAATCCTACGAGTTTAAAGGGTTAGAGGTCCTAAAAATTTAAAAAATAAATAGTCACCCCTTGCTTGCACTCCAAAAGGTTTGCATGCCCCCAGGTTTAAAATAGAGTTTCAAGGTTACCTCTACTTACCCTCCGCCAAAACATTTGTTTTAATCGAGAGAGGCTTACCTCTTTCAGGTTACCCAAAGATTGTCTCGTTAATCTTTCAAACAAAACACTTCCTCGGCAATGTCTACCGAAATAGACAGAGGTGAATGACTCTGGTGCCAAACACGTAACTTTGACAAAAGAATCCTATTCTAGAACAACCCCTCCTCCACCCACGGACAGGGTACGGACTAGTCATATTCTCCCGCGGAAACCTATCCTATACCCAAAGTTTTCCTGCCGAAGCAGGCCAGGACGCATGCCCCCTGGGTTCCAGTCATATCCTCCTAGATTACTCGCGCTCATCAAGAGGACGGACCGTGGGTTGAGACACTTCTTGCATGAATAGACCATTTAGGGATGGCACATGACTATTTGCAATGTGTGATCCAGGAAATGAAAGTTGGTCCACGAGCTTGACCATTCTTCCTTCATGCGGAAAACACATTACTCTAAAGAGTGAGGAGACTATAGCTCCCATGCAATATATATAGTATCGTCCAAGGAGTAGGTTATAATCCAAGGGTCCTTGAACGACCATCACGTTCATCTGAACGGTCTTCCCTTTCAATGTTATAGGCACATTGGGGAGGATCCCTAAAGGTGGACTGGTTCCTTTACCAAAGCCCGATAGACTTCTCATCTCAGGCAAAAGCGCTGGCAAACCAAGCGCTTTCCAAGCAATAGAGGAAAGGATACTCACAGATGCCCCTTCATCAATGATAGTGCTAGCCATTACCATTCTGTATATTTGACAAATAATCCTGAATGGTATACTCGCTGGCAACTGGGGTCTGCCTAATTGGTTCCAATCAAAGGACACAACCAGGTTGCTTGGTGGTGGGACCGAATATACGGCCGGATAGCGCTCTGATGAACTTCCTTCCTGCGACAAAGGAATGGTGGCATTGCCCCCTAGATCATCCGAGTCAGTGCTGATGAAGAGAATCTGGACGGTGTCGTCCTTACTCTCCTCTGTGAAGGTGTCATTCGAAGATGGAGCCTCTGAAGGCAAAACCGGGTCAACTGCCGTATCAACCTTTTGACTTTCGTCAGGCATGGATCCAGATGGTTCTTCTTCAATGACAGATGCTTCGGCTGACCACCTAAGTGGCTCAGCCGGATTCTCAACTAGTGAGGGACTTGGCAGGAGTCTTTGATATCCAGGAGGGAGATGCGCTCGTAAAATCGGGCGATCTTCCAGAACTCTTTTTGCCTCATCTAAGAAGGGACAACGGTGGATGGCGTGATCGCCTTCACATAGTTTGCAGGGAAATTTAGCTCTCCCACTCTGTCCTGAAGCTTCACTCCCACTAGTTGACGGTGAGCAGTCGACATGGCTATCAGAGGTCGATGCTACCGAATTGTGCAAACGGGGGGACCAGTCTCTTAGTATCCGCGGGATACAGGGACAATCTCTATGGAAGTGGTCTCCCTTGCATATGACGCATGGCGATTTAGGCCTTACGAGTGCAGTGTGTGGATTTTTGTTAGATGACATTTGTTTGCCCCCAGTCGCCTTAGGTTCTTTCTTCTTCTTCTCTTTCTTCTTCTTCTCCTTCTTCTCCTTAGGAATCTGGTTTTTAATTCGACCGGTCCCTTCAAGCGAAGAGGAAGGAGGGGAGGAAGATGAAGTTGAAGGCTGGGAGGCAACTCTTGTCTGATCTAACTGTTGACTCGATTGTTCAGGAATGGTGGTATTCTGAACGACATTGGTTGAAAAGAGCCAAACTGGTAGGCCAATTGTCAGTCTTGGAAGCGACAATGCGGCCATGTGGGGTGCACCAACATCTCCCCAAGAGGAGAAGGGACTAGGATTTCCACCCAAGGGAACTCCTTGGTTGGTGTGCTCCATCTTTCCAACCTAAAGATCAACGCAAGATTAAAGGGTGATTGTTTCGTTTAAAATAAATTGTTAACGACGCTTTTAGACACAACTTGCTTTTTCACTTTTAAAGAGTCGAGAAAAAGCTAAAGATGACTCTAGTCTCCTTCGATGTTTTAACGAGCCCGAAGTGACAAATGCTCGGATGGACTTTTTCTGTTATAGAGTCTGAAAAAGGCCAAAAGAAACTGCTCTGGAGATCTAGGCAGAGGGTGTGCCAAACTTTTCGCAAAACCACAGAATACTTTTTACGGTACGGGTGGTTGATCTTCGTGAATGCTGTGTTCACTGCATTGCGATCAGTAGGGCGGCCGACACGGCTTCCTAAGGATAAAAGATATATGCCTATAGGGGTCTTCCAATATATACGCGATGGTACGTGGGAGCACAATCCGTATTAGCGCTACCGTCTCTCAGGAGGAGTCACCCACCTTCTTCGAGATCGACAGTCACTATGTTTAACGACGCCAGAACACGTCTCTAGCCTAGACCTCTATATTGTGCGTTAGGTTACAAAGCGTTGTTAGGTTCATTCAGTTTATTTTAGGTTGATCTTTTTAAAGTTTGCCTTTCAAGGTTCACCACGAGATGTATGATACAAATTCCTAAATGCAGCCTAAGATGATAAGCAAGCTTTATTATCTTTCAACTTTGAAAATCCTAGCTACTAAGGGAAAATAATAACACTATCTTTTCTCAAAGAGCAATCAACACACTCTAATGCACTTTCCCTAAATCCAACATGCAAACTATCAAATGAAAAATGCACAATGCAGGTGTTTGTTTTCCACTTTCTTAGTATAAATGCCCACAAGGAAAGCTTTTTGCACAATTTTGAATTTGCTTTTAAGATGATCAATACAAACAAGTTCACTTTCTTCGAAATCAACAAGGGTAGAAGAGATTAAAATCACTTTGCGATTTTCGAAATAAAGACTTGTTTTCACACTTTGAAAGAGACAAATTCAAACCAATAAGCAAAAGTAAATCTATAATCAATCTGCAAACAGCCAATGAACTCTCTTCTAAGATTACAATCAAATCTGAATCAAAGGCTACAGGATGACTATTTTACTCATGCAATGGAAGACTGTAAATGACGCCACAAACACATAAAAACATTCACAATCTTTTTGTACAAAAATGAGGCGGAATCTAAGCAAAGAAAAAGGTTTATCAGACTGGCACCTATGCTGGTTAAAGGCTGCAAAAAACAGAGATCAAAACAGGGCAACAGAGGACAAAGAACCCCAGCTGCACAAGGCCAAACTGGTTCAGCGCAAGTCTAACACTGTCAGTTTGACATTCAGCGCAGGTAGCCCCTTCGGGACCTGCGTTGAAATGCAGACTGCCTTCACAGTGCCTGCGCTGAAGAGAGAAACTCTCGTTTCCCTTGGTTTCTGGGTCACAAAATGCTCAAAAATCAACTGTTTCAGGCCAAATCAGAAACACAAGCAAGGTATAAATAGAGGGATGCTTTGATAGGGTACTAAAGACTATCACAAGGATCATCAAATCATTTGTGGATCTAGTTTAGATCATAGACAAGTCCAACAAACTAGATCAAAGCAGCAACTTTTACTTTGCATCGGGGAAAGATGCAGTTCAATAGTTGCTGTCAAGTCTATGAAGTAAACAAATGACGAAAACACAAATGAAATGAATAAACAAGTTCTTCCCCAGTGGAGTCACCAATTTGTTGTGGGGAAAAATGCCTATGCAGGACGATCCTATCCACCTAAGGTGTGACAGCGCCTTAGCAACAAACGAATACAGCTATTATGATTTCTTCCTTTATGAAATGTGAAAGAGGGGAGATCGGCAGACTTACCGTTGTCTTCCGGTTGTCCCTCGAACTAGATCCTCTTCTCTTTGCGTGTCCACAGCTACTTGTCTCCTCGCTTGCTCAAGAGAACAGCTACTTGAATCCCACGAGATCACAAGAGAACAGCTACCTATGACAAGAGAATAGCTACTTGCGACAAGAGAAGAACACAATACAAAGGCAAATATACATATTCATAAATGATTCAGGATTAGAAGTAAATCAAATATACTAATGCAATCATACAAAATACACCAGCATATAGGAAAGAATCAAGATAGCTTTACTGAAAGTAACAGGGTTCAGGAAGAGATACAACCCATGGGGCTCCAATCCAGCATCTCCTTCCCAGCAGAATGGAATTCCTTCTTCAGCTCCCTTCAAAGCATTACACACCCAATGTTCCAGCCACAAACCAACAACAATTCTTTGCAAATACCAAATTCCAGCCTCCCTGATCTCATAGAGGAGAGATCTATATATAGGGATATTGGAGAGAGGATGAGTCAGCTTGAGAAGTGACTAGTGTCCTCTCCCTCTTTCAGTTCTTGAGTCCACTTGGAGGTTCTTTCTTCCACTTGGAGATTTGGAACCTCTTACTCATCACCAGTCGAATTCCTTGATGCAAGTGTCATTTTGGAAGCTTCCTGGGCATTGACACCTTGAGGAATGACTCTGCCACATGTCCAAACTCGCTCAGCGCAGGTAGCTAGTGTTGGAGTTGACATTCAACGTAGGTAGCCAGTGTAGCAGTTGACATTCAGTGCAGATGCTCAGTGGAGCAGTTGACATGATCCAGAATTGGCTTGTTTTTGAGTGTTTTCAGGTGGAGAACTTCTGTGAATTGCTGTGGTTAGTTGGCCTTGTTCCTGTACGGGTAGGAACAACATGTTTAGGGACTTTGGATCCCTTAGATTATGGACATTTCATGCTCGAGGCTGTAAGGCACAAAAATGTCTATAACAATCCAGGAGGAAGCCGTAACAGTGAAACCGGACGGTCATCCAAAACTCTTTTAGCCTTGTCTAAGAAGGGAAAACGGTGGACGACATGATTGCCTCCACACAGTTTACAAGGAAATTTACATTTTCCTTTTTGTCCAGGGGCTTCACTTTCACTAGTTGACGGTGTGCTTTCAACATGATCATCAGAGGTTGACGACAACGGATTATGCAAACGAGGAGACCAGTTCCTTAAGATCCGAGGGATGCAAGGACAATATCGATGAAAGTGGTCTCCCTTGCAAATGACACATGGTGATTTAGGTCCGGCCAGTGCAATGTGTGGATTTTTGCTAGACGATGCTTGGTTGCCCCTTTTCGCCTTTGGCTCCTTCTTCTTCTTCTCTTTCTTCTTCTTTTCCTTCTTCTTCTTAGGTACTTTATTTTTGGCTTTACCAGCTTCATTAAGCGAAGAGGAAGGAGGAGAGGAAGACTTGGACAAAGTAGAAGGTTGGGGGGTGACTCTTGAATCGTCTAGTTGCTGACTCGATTGTTCAGGAATCGTGGTATTATGAATGACAGAGGTTGAGAAAAGCCATACGGGTAAACCAATTGTCAATCCTGGAAGTGACAATATGGCCATATGGGGCGCACCAACATCTCCCCAAGAAGAGAAGGGACTATGATTTCCTCCATGGGGAACTCCTTAGTCGGTGGGCTCCATTTTCCTCAACCTAAGACCAACGTAGGAAAGGTGATAATTATTCCATTTAAAATAAATTTTAGACACTTTGACACAACTTGTTTTTTCAATTTTAAAGAGTCGAGAAAAAACAAAAGATGACTCTAGTCGCCTTCGATTTTTAATGAGCTTGAAGGGACAAGTGCTCAGATGGACCTTTTATGTTAAGGAGTCTGAAAAGGAATGAAAGGGGCTGCTATGGAAATCTAGACAGAGGGATTACCAAACCAATCGCAAAAATGCAGAATACTTTTTATGGTACGGCAGTCAATCTTCCCGAATGTTGTGTTCAGTGCATTGCGATCGATAGGGCGACAGACACAGCTTCCTATGGATAAAGGATTAAGCCTATTGTGGTCCCCCAAAATATACTCAACGGTACGTGGGAGGAC
Source organism: Pinus tabuliformis (assembly GCA_031772625.1). Lineage (NCBI taxonomy): Eukaryota > Viridiplantae > Streptophyta > Pinopsida > Pinales > Pinaceae > Pinus > Pinus tabuliformis. Next base: position 848,319,306 of record CM062814.1, read on the forward strand.
AAGTCTGTACTGACACTTATCGTTTCAAAGTGGAGGAATCACCCAACCAACAGTGAAAACAACAGTTACCAGGCTTTACGACGCCAGAATACGTCTCTAGCCTAGACTTCTAGATGTTGTGCGTTAGGTTCCAAAGCGTTGTTAGATTCATTAAATTTATTTTATAGTTGATATTGCTTAAGAAGTTTTCCTTTCAAGTTCACCGCGTGATGTAGATGTACAATTCCTAAAATGCAATCTAAGATGATAAATTGTCGTTTTATCTTCTTTGTGCAATGAAAATCCTAGCTACTAAGGAAAGAGAGACAGTATTCTTTCAACAAAGAGAAAAGAGAACACAATATATGCACTGTCCTAAATCAAACCAATCAAACAGTCTAAATGCAAATGCACATGCATGTATTTGTTTTCAGCCTTCTTAATATGTGAATGATAAAAAGAAAGCTAATGCGCAAATCTGAATTATTTTTCAAAGTGACAATTACTAACAAGTTTCTTTTCAAGACAAAATGAGGACAATGACAACACTTTGCGATTTGGAATTGAAAACTTGCTTTCGACACTGGAAAAACTACAAATTCAGATCAAATACAATAGTAACAGGGTAATTGACTATCAAGAGCAATCAGACTCTCTTCTATGACTGAAAACGACACTTGCGACACTCTCAACTCAAGAAACGACAGTACAATTACGTTACTTCTTTGTAAAGGAGAACTGAAAATGACTCAAAAAATACATAAAAAACATTTACAGTTCTTTGCACAATGGAGGCAGAATAACAGCAAGGAAAGGGGTTTCAAATAGAGGTGTACTGACTACATGCAACAAAACTCTTGAACAGATCTGAAAAGAGTGAACACAAAAACCAAAATTTAGGAACAATGCCTAGTCTGAGCAGCACACCTGTAACACAGTGAAATTGAAATACAACGCACCTACTGCACTCGGGAAGTTTGCTGAATTTTAGATTCACAAAACAGATAGTGCGCTAGACCAGGGACGAGACTTTGATTGGGTTCCGGGTCACAGTTTGCAGTTCAGTTCAGGGATTTTGGCCGAGCAAGTGGTAATCAGTAAATCAATAACAGGGGTAGATCTAAGGAAGTTACTAGAGCCACCACGAGGGCAATTAGAGAGTTTGTAAATTAGTTGTTTAAATCATAAACAAAACTTAGAGATTGACTGAAGTAGCATTGATCTACTTTGCACTTGCATAGCAAATGTAGTTCGAAGGCTAGCTGGCTTGACTTCAGGCTCCGTCTATAAGTTTATAAAGTAAACAAATATAGATGAACAAACAATCTACTCGCTCCCTAGTGGAGTCGCCATTTTGTTATTGGGAATAGTGTCTATGTAGAACTGCTAATCCCACTAAGGCTGGTAGCTACCTTAGAAACAAACAAAGTAAAACTACTTTCATTTTCGTTTATGAAAGATAGATGAGAGAAGAATAAAAGAGACCAACCTCTGTCTTGCGCTTGGTTATTTGTTCGATTCCTCTCTCTTTTGATAGTCCTTTGCTACTTGCTTTCTCCTATACCTAGCTTCACAGAGTACCTATAGAATCAAAGCAGCATAACACTATACGAGAACATAGATCTATTATCATAAACAATTTAGGATCAGATGTAAATTGACCATACAAATGCATAAAACATAAATCACACAAGAGTATGGAGGAAAACTTAAATATCTTTATTGATAATCAAGAAAGAACCAAGAGTTACAACCAATTGTTCTGACCCAGCATCATCCTCTCGACAAGTAAGCCCTTCTTCACCTCATGAAAAGCTTAGATCACGCAACACTATGATGTTGCCTCAAGAAACCAACAATAATTCCTTACAAGATGCAAAATTCCAGCCTCTAGATCTCTGGGATGAGGGATCCATATATAGATGTCTCCAAGGGAGATGATTCAGCTTGTTATTTCATTAGTGCCTTCCCTCTAATAGTTCTTGATTCCACTTGGAGATTGATGATCTCTTACTCATCCCTGGTCGAATTCAGAGAGGCAAGTGTCACAGGAGAAGTTTCTGGAAGATTCCGTGCTTCTCCACCTTGCGGATCGACCCTTCCATTTGTCTCTTCTCGCCCATCGCACCCCATAGAAGGGCTTTTTGAAATGTAATGCACCTACTGTGTATATTTAGGTGGGATGCAACGCACTTTGCCTATGGAGCAGGTGAAATGGTCCAGTTCTGAGTAGTTCTGAGTAGTTTTTCATTGAGAACTTCTGGGAGATGCTGTAATCAGTTGACCTTGTTCTTTTAGGGGTTGGAACAACACCTTTAGGGACTTAGGAGACCTTGGTTTATGGACATTTTATGCTTCGGGTTGCGGTGCCCAAAAATGTCTATAACAACTGTGGATAGGTTGACAAAGATTGAACATTTCATTCCAGTGAATTCTACATTCTCAACTAGCAGTGTAGCATAGGTATTCATCAGATATGTCGTCAGACTGCATGATGTTTCGAGGAAGATTGTGTCAGAGAGGGATGAGAAGTTCACTTCCAAGTTTTGAAAGGAGTTATTTTCATTTTTGGGCACAAAGTTTTCCTTCAGTACATCTTATCATCTGCAGACAAATGGAAAGACAGAGACAACCAACAATATATTCGAGGATATGTTGAGGATTTATGTGATGCATTGACAACAAAAGTGGGAATACTACCTTCGACTTGTAGAGTTCGCTTACAATAATGGGTATCATGAATATGTTAGCGTCCTATACCAATAGGTTTCATCTCTCATGATTGACAGTGGAAGTGCCAAAAATGTTCACTTCCCATGCTGCTAAGGTTCCATTTTTGTGAAAGAAGCAGACAATTTAAAAAATGTAAAGAGGGTATGCCTTAAAAGAAAAATCAAAGGGCAAGAAAATGAATTGGTCAAAGAAAAATAAAAGAAATGAACCCCAAACAAAGACCAGGAAAGTGGCTAGTCCAAATTGCCACTACTTGGTGATGGGTGGTCCAACAGCTCAAGCTGGACCTCGCCATGTTTTAAATTTCATGTTGTAGACCAGATGAGGAAGTACCTGTTCAAACAGTTCAAGCTTGACAGATGACTAGGTGGATAGAGAAAGAAAGGAGCCCAACTGCTTAATCTGGGCCCTCGGAAGTCATAAGGGTAGGCTTAGATAGGAGGGCAGCAGAAAGAAAAAGAGTTATCAGGGTCTGCAAGGCTAAGTGCACCCATACAAAATGAAGAAAAAATGTTAGGCATAATAGGCACGGTAGGCAGTTGAAGGTTGCAGAAAGCAAGATCCAAGCACATCATTTGGACTAAATCAAATGTTTCCATCAGCAGGAGAAAGGCAAGAGCAATGGCCTATTTGGCATAACTAATAAACTGTCACTAACTTCCCTCCTCCCCTTCAAAAAGTTTCTTACTAACCTCCCCATGGGCACTGCAGGATCTGCCTGATCAGTCCTCCTTACACCCTTCATTTGTACAAATTTCATGTCATAAATGACTTCTTTCTTTGAAAAGAAGCCACATTTCTTGTGTGAAAATTCTTTTCATTTTGATCTACTTCCTAACTAAGTTTGATTCTTGAAAAGCTTAGTAACTACCACTTCCCATTCTCATTCCCCTCCCAATACTAACTACTAACTATATCTACATTAAATCGCCTATGTTCCCCTTTGCCCTACTATTATAAGACCATGGTGTATAAAACCCCAAGCAATGTATAAATATCCCCCCTTTAGCAATATAGCTAAATAATACTCCTAAGGGAGACATTAGTCCATCAGGGACTATGGTCAACCCTGCTTTGGGATTACTCTAACCTCTGGTTAGAGTAATAACCTACACTAAACCCTCATTTCCCCTCTTTTCTGCAAAAATTCGTCAAAACCCCTCTCCCCCACTCAAACCTAAGTCTAAACATTTGTTCCCCCCCGACAGATTAATCCAAAAACCCCTTAACCCAAAGTTCTAAACCCAAATGATTTAAATCATTATTTTATTATTGGGCGGGTCCCCACCCAAAGTTGCACGATGGGTCGGGGCACCCGCCAGCCGTCCATCGTCCGCCGCCCCCGATCCAACAGTGGGCGGTCTTTTTTTAAATCTCGACCCGTCTCCCTTTAACGTCGGGGGAGATGGCGGTATTGGTAGCCGTATATAGGATGCGTGGCAATCGGCAGGGTTGTTCGGAGCCCCCCTCGCCGATACCGCCTTCGCCCAAAGGTGGTGTGGGGAGACCGCTTACCACCTTCCCCGATACCACCTCCCTTGTCGCATCACCTCCACGTCACCATGACGTCATCTCCCTGACCCTGCCCCCGCCCCCGCTCCTCGTAGCCTCCACGTAACCTTGCCACCCCACACCGCCCGCCACCATGTCCCGCCACGCTGGCCTCCAGCTCAGTGCCCACGTCACCCTCCGTACCCCGGGCCCGCCATGACGTCATGCTGACGTCATCGGCGAAAAAGCGCCAATGTCCCTTTTTGTCCAAATTTGTCGTTAAAAAGCGCATTTTCGGCCGTTTTATGTCATTTTCAAGCGAAAAAGACAGATCCGTTGTAAGCCTCTTCACCGTGAAATTGCCTCCGAACCGCCAAATTCAAAGTTGCAGCCGCCACAACTTGTCGATTCAGCTGCATCAGCACCCACTGTTCGACCCGAAGGCTTTCCGCACTGTTCATCCAGGTATTCACCACAATGTTCTTGTTTTGCCCCTATGCATGCCATTTCTCTGCAAATTCTCCATTAAGCACCTGTCAAATCCCAAATTGAACACTGTCTACTACTTAAATTTGAACTAAGGCAACCTGGATTGCCCCAGCTCCATAATTTGATATTGAAACGATAAATTCACGGGCTAAAATTATGATTTCATCCTTGAGCTGCCCGGCATTGTTCCCTTTTGCCGAGTGCATGCCCAAAGCTACATTTCACCTATTTGAATCCTACACACTCTCTGCAACTCATCCTCATCAAATCACAATCCCTGTGAATTCACCCAAGCAAAGCAGAGACAGTCCTGCATAGCTTGCCTATTCCATTTGAAGAAAATTTCTAGCATTATCTACATTGAGTCTGTCATTTGAGCTTTGAGGAACCTTGCAAACCATTGCACTTACCTTTTTTAATTCATAAACTACATAATGGCTGCTCCTGCACCCACAACCTTCAGTGTTGCCCCCATAAATCCACCAAATAAAGACCTGGAGTCCTTGCCTCTTGCTGACAGGGACTACCTCATCCAAGATTTTGTAGGTGATAGAGACCATTTGCAGACCTTCAGGGAATTGAGAGATGATTATTTCAATGGTAAGGATACATATGGGATATGGGAGTCAAATCTGCCATACTACTTTCTCCCATTCGTTAACATTTTTCCAGAGATTATCCGCCTATGTGCTGAGAATTATGATGCAAACCACAGAGTTGTCAAGTCTCCATCTGGGAGCATCCTCTTTGACATTAATGCTGAGTCCATCAACCAGATGCTCAACTTCAAACAAACTCAGCTGTTGTTCCCTTTCTCCATGAACTATCTGCTGGATACAGGTGCCAAGATGACCACTAAGGATAGGCAAAAGATCACCCAGACATTTATGAGAGCTGACCGCCAGCCCACAGGGCCACCTCCCTACTTATATGTCTATTTTACTGATGTAGGCAAACTTCTGCTGGACATGTTTTCATATGTGTTGGGCTATAAAACCAGTGAATATGTCGATGAGACAGTGCTAGTATTACTATCTTCTTATAACCTAGGCCAACCTCCTGCCTACAAATATAATTTTTCTAAGTTCATAGCCAACAAGATACATGAGCAGCTTTTCAAAGTAGACAGGGATGGCATCTTCAAGTATTCATCTTATATCTACCACCTGTTCATGTATTACCAGTCCGAGGCTTTTCCATGCCACATTAAAAAGCTAGATTCTAAAGGAGAAAGAAGATATGTTATCTTCTGGACATCTGCCTTCCACCAAGTCGAAAATTCACCATATTCATACTGTGAATTCATTGACCAATTTGTTTACCCGATCTCTTGTTTGTTGATGAGGTCCCCTCCTCCCAGAATGTCATTTGAAATATAGAAAGTCCTGCAGCTCTCCAAGAATTATAAAATAGGTGATTGGTACCTATACCAGGATCATACAGTCATCAAAATCTATGGCTGTGAGCTCTGTCCATACAGGCTCCCAAAATATGTGCCCATGAGACTGTTTGCCTTGGAGTATTATAGGCAGCTCATTCACTCTTACCTCACTCACTTTCACAGCTCCAAAAAGAAAGCCCACCTCAAGTTCAAGCACCACCTGAGCCCCTTCATTATGAATAAAAAAGAGGGATGGCAAGATGCTGAACTAATCCTCGAAGAGAAGTACAAGCTCTCAAAAAGCTTCCGGTGGGTCCCCTATGACCCAGAAGGCTTCATCACTGCCAGAAGAGTCAAGTACAGGCTTCTAGGCTATGAGCATTGCAAATATCCACACATTGAACAGTATGCCAATCAACAAGAATGGAAACCTGATACATTAATTGAAAAATTAACTGAGGAAGAGATAATGCAAAAGAATGTCAAGGATTTAGAAAAGACTCTTGACCTAGATTCTGTGCAGCAGGTACCCTTCAAACGACCGCACCCAGTAGGAGAAGGGACCTCGGCCACAAGAAATGCACCAGCCACACATGCATCTTCTACAGCAGCACCAAGTATAGATAAAGGTAAAGGGATAATGGGAGCTGAAGCGGAAGCACTAAAAGAAAAGCCTGCCCCTTCAAGTGAGCAGCAACAAGAGCAGACCCCCCCTCCACAAACTGAGCCACCAGCAGCTCCAATTTTGCAGACTCCAGCACATGAGGAGAGGGGTAAGAAGAGAGACAGAGAAGAGTCCACTCCTGCAAGTGGATCCTCCCAGCAACCAGAGTCCAAAAGGCAAAGGGCTGACTCCCCTGAGATAGAAGTAATCAGTGAAGAAGTCCTTGATAGCTCAAGGAAAGATGGGGAAGGTAGCCAGCAAACAGGTACAAGCTCCTTTCAGCAGGAGCAGGGAGTGTAGCTTAGCTTGGAGGTGTCATCCTCCACTCAGCAAAGCAAGAAGCCTAAAAGCACTAAGGCTTCTTTCAAGCAAATAAAGGCACAAAATGACTTGCTGAGGGTAGAAGTGTATAAACAGTTTCTAAATGCAACACCAGCCCAGAAAGAAAGGCTAATGTCTGTATATGACATTCAAGAGGAGAAAATCATCCTCAATCACTTTAAGCATAAAGTGCCGCAGCCTAAATCAACTGTAGATTTTGTAAGGACAAGGGTGGAGGTCATGGCCAAGGACATTCACCCCATGGACCAAATAGAACTCCACAAGAAAACTGGAAAAATGGTCTATGCCGCCTTGATGGACAGGGTAACCATGGCCCATGAATTAAAAGAATCACTGAAAAATACCAACATTTAGTTGGATTTTGAGATAATGTCCTCCATGGCTAAGGACAACAGAATAAAATCGCTGGAGGACATCATTATCGACTTAAGACATGATCCTAAGGATCCAAAGGGCGTAAGATCCCTCCTGAAGAAAAAATAAGATGATCTTAATGCACTAAAGAAAAGGTTAAAGCTGCTACCCACAGAGCACCCTCAAACAGCAGAATTACAGAAAGAAAAGGAGGCCGATGAGCAACTGGACCTTATAATGCAGCTCAACCAGAAGGTCCTTTATTTGGAGAAGGAACTTGAAGGAGCACTACAAGATAAGCAAGGAGAATCCACATCCCAAGCTCCTCCAACTACTTCAACCACCGCAACCACAACAGAGGCAGCAGTAGCCCCTGTGACAACCACAGCCAGAACAGAAGCAGCAACAACAACAGCTCCAGACTCCAGTACAAGCATGGAAGAATTGACTAAGGCTATTAAAGAAATGGAGCTTCAGGCCACTGAGATAAAGCAAGCCAAGGAAAACTTGGCAGAGATAGAGACCAAGTATGATAAGTCAAAGATGATTGTGGCAGAGCAAGGAAGAGAAATAAAGGCCCTCAAAGAAAAGATAAAGGCCTTGGAGAAAGAGCTTAATCTAGAAAGCACTGTGGCTGAAATAAAAAGAATTGTATGGGCCAGGATTGACCAATCCATCACCAGACAATGGAAGTCAATTAAAACTGTACATGAACAAATGGATTTAATTGGGCAAGCACAGATAGAGATCCAGAAGGCCAAAACAGTGCTAGGAAACAGGCCTGAGCAGGCCAATAGAATGATTGATTTTTTGAATAACCAAACTAAGGAAGAATTGGCAACCTTCGGCATTGTCAACAAAATAGAGGCTGTCCTTACAGCTAAAAAGGTACTGACTCTCAGGAACTATGTACAAATTGTGGAGAGGAAATGCTATGAGATACAGGATGAGGTGGACGAGTACAAAGTCAAAATGGGAGCGCTGCAAGCAAAGGGACTACCTAGCCTACTAAACAGTATTGGAAGACTGCTCCCCCGTGAGCAATATGCAAACAGGATGTCAACCTTTGTTGAAAATCAAATTACTGCATCTGGAAGTACTTCTGAGGAAACAGGGCCTCCAACAGGACAGAGCTTATACAATAAACTTGAAGGTCTGTCTTTTTATTGAAAATGAAGTAAATCACCTTTTTGAAATTCTTCCAAATTTTTACAGATATACAGAGGCAGATGAAACTTTAGTGAATATTCGAAGACACCAAATACCCAAGGAGGATTGGTGGCAAGCAATGCTTCAAATTTTTCCACGATAGCCTCAGTTGCTCAGTCATTGCCAGCTCCAACTCAGCAAAAGTCAAGCGACAGAATAAAGTCAGCATTTAAGGTAGCCGAAAGGTGACTTAGCATATGGACAACAACATCAAGCCCAAGAGATAAGAAATATGCAATTTTTGACAGCGTATTCTCAGCCGACTCTAACAGCCACAAAGTCAACAGTTTCTGACTGTTTTGGACAGCTAAGGGACTGAAGAGTTACTGCAGCATTTACTTTCTCAGCTACCATGCTCCAGGAGTTGGCACGACATTAATGAAACATTTACTCATCAGCTAGATATTTTCTTATGTAAATTATGTATATATACCTCCCCTGGCAACGTATAAGGGGTTGGTGATTTTCATTCTGAGGCAAATGTATTGTATACTTTCAGATTATCTAATGAAAAAGGCTGGAAAAGTTTAGTGATTTTCCTGAATGTTTGATGTCTTGTTGATGCTATGCGTGCTGTTGCAGAACTCCTGTGCTATCTGATGGAACAATAAGTTTTCTCAATCTATGTTTTGTCTTCTTATGTTTATCTAAATCATATACATGTTTCACTAATCTAGCAGTAGGGAAAAGGAATAGTACGGGAAATGTTTGACTACACCTTGTGCTTAATGTCTATTGTTGTAAATGTTTTCTTCAGAATTGACCATGAACATGAATTCTTAATTGCTCATGTTTTCATTAATTCTATAAATATGAATGTTATGTAGAAATTCTTCACTGCTTCTAAATAATATTCTCACTGTTCTCCATACCAGTTTGTTGAAAGATTCTTAATTGCCTTTCATACCCTGGTTATATCACATTTAATCACAGATTCAAAGAATTGTTTCTCAGACACCTATCTGGCTCTGCAGCATCACTATGGCAACAACTCAGACATAACAAACTGATTTAGCTTCACTGACTCCACGCCCAATGGCCTAGAACACCCTGGTAAGCACATATATATCTTGACTGAAATCATCATCCAGCAAATTCCAAAAAACAAACCCTTGAGCATCATAACTAGCCTAAAATATTATACAAACAAAGTTAAATCATAAAGAGAGAGCCCTCTCTGGTCATAGGTAGGCTAGAACCTGCGACCCAAAGATTGGTTAGTGGTTACCTCGGTCGTATTCCCTTGGGAGTCAAAGGGAACAACCTGAGTGATAACATAATTGGCGACTCCACTGGGGACAGAGCGTATTTTTCAACTGCTGTCTGTTTTTAGACACTGTTTCCAAAAGCTTGAGCAGTCCCTTAAAATAGTTCTAAAAAAAATATCCTCAAAAATACCAAAAACAAGTTCAGAAGTTGGCTCCTAAGAAGAGAACTAGGCACACCAGGTCAAATCCTGACCCAAATCCCCCACCTATTTTCGAGAATCCAAATTTAATCCATGAAAATCATAGGAACCAGAAGGAACCTGAACAATCCCCTGAAACTAGCCATGAGGCAGGTCAGCAAAGTTTCATTCCAACCCCTGTTAAGCCATGGGTTCACGTCCATACAACTCATTCCTCCCCCTCTTCATCATCCACTTCACAAAACATATTGTCTACAACCAACACACAAACTGTTGTTGCTGTCCCAGTTGTTCCCCTTCTACCAGTTGTCCCACTTATCCCACCAAATGTGGCTAATCGTTATGCACCCCTTCAGTTGCCTGGCAATCCTGGGGCCATGCCTCAGGATTACCAAGGCAGAATTACCTATTTTGATGGAACCAGTACGTACACTGCCTTACAGCATACTAAGAAAATGCAAGACTACTTTGAGAACTATGAAATAGATGATGATGATGTAAGGATGAAAATCTTTGTCCAAAGTCTAACAGGTGAAGTAAGAACCTGGTTCAGGGCACTGGCTGCACATTCTATAGCTGATTCAGGTGCCCTTTATCAGTTCTTCCTCAACAGATGGGAAAAGAAAAAGGACCCTCTGCACGTTATATCTTAATATGATACCATAAAAAGAGGCCCACAAGAAACTGTCTTGGACTATTGCACTAGATTCAACACTATTTATAATGCCATTCCTCAAAATCTTAGACCCCCACCTGATTTAGCATTGATTAAGTTCCCTGATGGATTTGATGCTGATATGGCATATCAGCTAAGAGAAAGAGCCACTGCAACTCTAGCAGACATGCAAAACATAGCTGTTAGTGTAGAGGCAAACCTGATTGCCAAAAGAAACCAGGCAAGAACTGAAAGGAGAACTAATTTCAAAGAAGAACCCTCATCATTTGATCAAAAGCTAGATGCAATCATCAAAGGGATGGATAGACTTGGAGACAGGGTGGAAACCATAGAAAAAAAATCATCATGGGAAGGTCAAACAAGCAATATTAGAAACCCAAACTTCAGAAAGAATCAAAGTACTAATGTTGGAAGGACTGATCCTGACCAGCATGTCAGATGCCCTTTTCAAGAGAATTATGCCAAGGCTTCAACATCTAGCGAACCTAGTGAGGACCCTCACATCAATCTAATGGGTTTAGATGGTGAAAATCAAGTCTTTTTGACACAAGAAGACCAAGAGGTTTACAATGAGAGTCAAGTCCACACTAAGTCAGGAGAATCATTTGATTTTAAAGAAGGTTATGATGCAGCTGTGTATGAGGTACAGAAACAGTACAAACTAAGAAGTAGAACAGTAGATGTACCTACACCCCTCAAACCAAAGGACAATAAACAACCAAAAAATATAAATGAAAATACTGCCCTTCCCCAATCAGCTGGTAGCTTGAACCCACCTACCACAGAAGTGACTGTGGAGGACATTTCAGAACAACAGTCCTCTCAAAATCAGCCAGGTTTGCCCCATCAATCAAAGACAAAGGTAGACACTCCCCTAGGAAATAAACATGGTACCAGTTTTACTCAAAATGCACCTAACTATGAGCAAAAGTCACTTGATAACTCTGCTGAAAAGGAAAAAACTATCATAATCAATGCCAAAATTCAAGTGGAAAAACCATTCAACTTGGAAACAGAAATAAGCAAGCTAAAGATATCAGTTCCTCTTTCGGAATTAGCCAAACATGACATATACAGACAGCAGATCAATAAATCACTCCAAATATCAGACAATAAAGATGCTGTGAATGTCCTAGATGACCAACCAGAGTTGCTGTTTGGGCCTGAGGTTAATGGAAAAATATAAAATGGAGGGGTACCACCCTTCTATGTCAGTCTGAACATTCATGAAAAGGTCCTACATAATGCAATGTTCGATTCCGGGGCCTCACACAACTTAATGCCCAAATCTGTGATGGAAAAACTTGACTTGGATATCACAAGACCTTACAAAGATCTGTTCTCATTTGATTCAAGCCAAGTCAGGTGTTTAGGCCTGATCAAAGACTTATGTGTCTCCCTAGTTCAATACCCAACCAAAACTATCTTGATGGATGTAGTGGTAGCTGACATACCCCCTAAGTATGGCATGCTCTTGTCCAGATCTTGGGGGGCCAAACTTCAGGGATCTCTGCAATTAGATATGTCCTATGCAACTATCTCAGTCTTTGGGCAGCCAAAGAGATTATACCGGGAGACTTTGATGAAATATGTGGTAAGCAGTCAAGACAAGCCCCAAAACTTCCCAATCTACTCAATGCACTCTGACATGGATTCATTTATTCTCTACAATGTCGATATCTGTCACAAGGCCTATTCTGAACTATTAATGACAGTAAAAACCGAGGAGTTAGATGAGCAATGTGTTTACAAAGACCAAGAGACGATGGGCATAGCTGATGAAAAGAAAGTAGAACATGAAGTGCCAAGTAACTTGCCAAGAATCAACCTACCCATCATCCAACTTTCTAGTGATCCCAATCCAAATCTTGATCATGAAACTTTATGGTATCTAGAATTTGATGGCTCTGTAAACAAGCTAGGAGCTGGGGCAGGAGTATAGATCGACAATATGCACAATGACCAAGCTGAGGGCCATGCATACAGACTAAACTTTCGATGCACCAACAACATGGCTGAATATGAGGCCCTTCTGTTAGGTCTGAAACTTATAAAAAATCTAGGTGCAACCAAAATCTCAATCTTGGGAGATTCAGATCTGGTCATACAACAGATGAAGGGAAATTTCACCACAAATGATCTGAGGTTGAAAGCATACAAGGGGGCAGCTATTCAAATACTTGAGAGCTTCTCACAATCACAGTTGACTAAAATTTCCAGAGAACTTAACCTACATGCTCACAGCTTGGCAACCTTTGCCAGCACTTGCAAGTTGCCTTTCAAAACCAATCATACATTCACAGCTGAAATTAAACATAGACCTTCAGTTCCAGATAACATCAAGAATTGGCAAGTCTTTGAGAGTAACAAACAAATAAAAAACTTTCTCACTTTAGAGGAAGAATTTTTTGGCATGAACATTGACACTAGCACTAGAGATGAGCAACCACAGATCTGCACAATTACACAAAAAATATCAGCAGAAACAGCTGATCTAGTCTTACATCCTACCACCTTTGACAAGGAAACTATACAGGAGCTGAAACAATCAGATCAAGAAGAAATGGTTGAGGCAGAAGATGAGGTAATTGAGCTGAAAGATAATTTTCTGCCTATAGGTCTAACCCCTTTGGAGGATCTGTTTGATTCAAATGACATCTCAAGAAAACCAAAAATGCAACCATTGAATGCTGAAATAGAAGATTGTAACATTGGGACTCATGAAAATCCCAAAATGGTCAAATTATCCAAAGCATTACCACCTGAGCAGAAACTGAAATACATTGAGTTATTTAAGGAGTTTCAAGATGTCTTTGCCTGGAGTTATGAGGACCTCAAATCCTATGATACATCAGTTATCCAACACACTATCCCTCTAAAAGAAAATCAAAGGCCTTTCAAACAAAAGCTTAGGAGAGTCAATCCAGTCCTACTTCCCCTCATTGAAAAAGAGGTCAAACGTATGTATGAAGCTAGGATCATTGCCCCAATCAGATTCTCAGAGTGGATTTCAAACCTAGTGCCTACCAGAAAAAAGACAGGGGAAATCCGGCTATGTGTTGACCTTAGGAATCTTAACAAAGTATCTCTCAAAGACCATTATCCCTTACCCAAAATGGACCACATCTTGCAAAGGGTAGTGGGAGCTGCTAGGATCTATTTACTAGATGGTTTCTCAATATTCAATCAGATTTTAGTACATCCGGATGACCAAGACAAAACTGCCTTTACAACCCCTTGGGGAACATTCAAATATGTCAAAATGCCGTTTGGACTCAAAAATGCAGGGGCCACATTCCAAAGAGCAATGGATATTGCCTTTGCTAAGGAAATTCATGACTTCCTATTAGTCTATCTTGATGATCTAACCGCCTTTTCAAAATTAGATCAAGAACACTTAGAACACTTGAGGCAGGTTTTCACAATTTGCAGAAAGTATGGCATACCATTGAACCCAAAAAAGTCACTATTTGGGCTGGAAGAAGGTAAACTCCTGGGGCATATAATCTCAAAAGATGGTATTAGGATTGACCCGGACAGAATTCAAGCTATCCTACAAGTACCACATCCAAGAAACATCAAAGAACTACAAAGCTTTCTAGGAAAGATCAACTTCTTGAGGAGGTTCATTCCAAATCTAGCTGAACTCATTAGACTACTAAACAATATGCTGAAAAACGATTCCAAGGTCAAATGGACCATGGAAGCTAGACAAACCTTTGAGGATATTAAAAGAGCATTGACAAACACACCAGTCCTAACAAGCCCTAGATTTGATCAAGATTTTATCATATTCTCTTTTGCTTCTGAGCATACAATTGCTGCTGTTTTGCTACAAAAAGATGACCAAGGCTATGAAAAAACCATTGCATTTTTTAGTAGAGCCCTTAGGGATGCTCCTTTGAAATATCAGATTATGGAATAACAAGCCTATGCCTTGGTAAAAGCCATCAAGGAATTCAGAATCTACATTCTTTACTCTCATATAATTGCCTATGTTCCTAATGCAGTGATCAAAGATATTCTAACCCAAGAAGGAATTGAAGGCAAGAGGGGCAAATGGATTGCCAACATTTTAGAATATGACATTGAGATGAAACCTACCAAACTGATAAAAGGACAAGGCCTAGCCAAACTAATGACTGAAACCAATTTTCAAGCCCTTGACATTAATGAACTGGACGACGAACAGGAGATGGCGACTCCACAGATCAACCAAGCCTTTATGCAATCTCCATGGTATGCTGATATATGTTTTGTATTATTAAACCTGCAAGCTCCTCCAGGGTTTTCCAGAACCAAGAAAAGATTCTTGAAAATGAAAGCATCAAAGTTTTGTAGTATTGACAATGTTTTATTTTGGAGAAATCATGAAGGAATCTTACTCAATTGCTTAACAATAGATGAAACTGACAATGTCCTCAAAGAATTTCATGCAGGTGACTGTGGAGGACACTTATACTGGAAATCCACAGCTGATAAAATCCTAAGGGCTGGATTTTATTGGCCCTCCTTGTTTGCTGATGTAAAGAAATTTGTGATGTCCTGCCACAAATGCCAAATTTTTGAGGGCAAGAGAAAGCTGCTACCTTTACCACTCAAACCAGTTTCAACTGAGAGACCATTCCAGCAACGGAATTTGGACTTCATAGGTGAAATCCATCCTCCTTCCTCTGGCCAGCATAGGTGGATTCTCACTGCCACAGATTACTTCACCAAGTGGATAGAGGCCATCCCTTGCATACAGGCCAATGATTCCATTATCATACAATTTCTAGAAACCAACATCTTGTCCAGGTTTGGTTGTCCAAACAAAATTATCACAGACAATGCTACATCTTTAAAATCCAAGAAAATGATCAATTTTTGTCACAAGTATCACATGACCCTAGGTCATTCCACTGCTTATTATCCTCAAGGTAATGGCCTAGCTGAATCTTCCAATAAAAGTCTCATCAACATCATTAAAAAAGTTTTAGAAGAAAACAAAAAGAATTGGCATAAAAAGTTGGTAAATGCACTATGGGCTGATAGACTGACCACCAAGAGATCAATTGGCATGAGTCCTTATGAACTGGTTTATGGGCTAGAAGCAAAGTTTCCTACATCTCTAGCAATTCCAGTGATCAAGTTGCTGCAAGAAATACAAGCTGAGCCCAATGACATTCAGAGAAGGATTAATCAAACAATTCATTTACAGCAAAAAAGAGAAGAAGTCTATCAAAGGACCCAAGTTCTACAAGAAAAAATCAAAATAATATTTGACAAAAGAACCAAAGCTGAAGATTTCTTTATAGGAAATAAAGTATTAAGATGGGATTCCAGAAGAGAGGACAAAGGCAAACATGGTAAGTTTGATTTTTTATGGAAGGGACCCTATGTCATCTATGCTATACAAGGAAACAATACCTATTTTCTAAGAAGTTTGGATGGCTCAAACACTGAGGAAGGCCCAGTAAATGGGAGAATGCTTAAGCATTATTTTGACTCCCTTAATTAAACACTGAACAGGCATGTATTGTACATAAAAATTTGTATTTCAGTATTTTCAGTTATAGCAGATAAATAAAGCAATAAGTGCATCATATTTTGAGAAGACAAGGATATTACACTATGTTCTTTTTTGGAAAATGAGTGACCCTGGCATTTAGCAAGCAAGGAAAACAGAGGGTAGTTATCAAATCATGAAGAGAAAGTTTGAGAAACAGGTAAAAAACAGATCTGCAAATTCACAGCAAATCAGCTTACTGGGTGCTGCCTGCAACTATTTAGGATCATGACCATTGGGCTCCAACAACAGAGAAATTCAGCCAGCAGCAAGGGAGCAGAAACTCAGGCAATCTGACCTGTTGTTCTTGGCTTTTCACCTGGAAAAGCCATCCCCAAGTGGAGCCACTGTTAGCCTCCTATACCAATAGGTTTCATCTCTCATGATCGACAGTGGAAGTGCCAAAAATGTTCACCTCCCATGCTGCTAAGGTTCCATTTTTGTGAAAGAAGCAGACAATTTAAAAAATGTAAAGAGGGTATGCCTTAAAAGAAAAATCAAAGGGCAAGAAAATGAATTGGTCAAAGAAAAATAAAAGAAATGAACCCCAAACAAAGACCAGGAAAGTGGCTAGTCCAAATTGCCACTACTTTGTGATGGGTGGTCCAACAGCTCAAGCTGGACGTCACCATGTTTTAAATTTCATGTTGTAGACCAAATGAGGAAGTACCTGTTCAAACAGTTCAAGCTTGACAGATGACTAGGTGGATAGAGAAAGAAAGGAGCCCAACTGCTTAATCTGGGCCCTTGGAAATCATAAGGGTAGGATTAGATAGGAGGGTAGCAGAAAGAAAAAGAGTTATCAGGGTCTGCAAGGCTAAGTGCACCCATACAAAATGAAGAAAAAATGTTAGGCATAATAGGCAGGGTAGGCAGTTGAAGGTTGCAGAAAGCAAGATCCAAGCACATCACTTGGACTAAATCAAATGTTGCCATCAGCAGGAGAAAGGCAAGAGCAATGGCCTATTTGGCGTAACTACTAAACTGTCACTAACTTCCCTCCTCCCCTTCAAAAAGTTTCTTACTAACCTCCCCATGGGCACTGCAGGATCTGCCTGATCAGTCCTCCTTACACCCTTCATTTGTACAAATTTCATGTCATAAATGACTTCTTTCTTTGAAAAGAAGCCACATTTCTTGTGTAAAAATTCTTTTCATTTTGATCTACTTCCTAACTAAGTTTGATTCCTGAAAAGCTTAGTAACTACCACTTCCCATTCTCATTCCCCTCCCAGTACTAACTACTAACTGTATCTACATTAAATCCCCTATGTTCCCCTTTCCCCTACTATTATAACACCATGGTGTATAAAACCCCAATCAATGTATAAATATCCCCAAGGATAATTTTAGGGGTGAATGCTCGCCCTTTGGCGAAATTAAGGGGTTTTAAATTTTTAGTGGGTGAATATTTTGTATCATAGTACATTTTTACAAATCACCTCAAATAGCCCACCTTATTTTAAGGGAGAGGGTAAAAAAGGTAAATTTAGCCCTTGAAATTAGGACTTACAACCTTCCATTCGCCCATTTTCAAGAATAGGTTTTATTTAAGTGAATCCTATGGGCCAAATACCATATTTATAAAAGAGGTATGGTAAATAAATAAAACGTCTTTTTATACTTACTCAAACGGTATGGTAAATAAATAGAAATATAAATAAACTAGACGTATCGTAAATAAATAAAACCTCTTTTTATATTTAGTCCATAACCCTCGTTCTATTTATGAAGGCTCAAGAAAGAGGTTTTATTTAAGTGAATCCTATGGGCCAAATACCATATTTGTAAAAGATGTATGGTAAATTAATAAAAATATAAATAAACGAGAGGTATGGTAAACAAATAAAACATTTTTTTATATTTACTCCATAAGTCACCTTATATTTACTAACACTCAAAAAATGGGTTATATTTAGGTGAAACCTATGGCCAAAATACTATGGGACAAATACCATGGACTAGATTGTTATTAATACCATGCAAAAAACCATTATTAACCCTAATATTAGAATTAATAAAAATAAAAATGGCACATGGTATTGACCCATGGTATTCACCAAAATGGCACATGGTATTGACCCATGGTATTCACCTCGAATGTAGCCTATTTAAATGGGGGAATTAAACCAGCATGTAGCCTATGCTAAGATTTACTAGGAATTTATAAAGTTTTATTATTTAGTGAAAGACTCGCCAAGATCTTACAAGATTTTATAATTGAGTAAAATATTCGCCATGCCTGGTGAGAAATTCGCCAAAAAATTATATATACATATTATATTATTGATAAAATCGCCTTCCATTTTTCCTATATACCATGGAGATTCGCCCATTTATTATATTTATAAATTTAGGGGGGGTTCTTAAAATTTTCCTTGAATATCCCCCCTTTAGCAATATAGCTAAATAATACTCCTAAGGGAGACATTAGTCCATCAGGGACTATGGTCAACCCTGCTTTGGGATTACTCTAACCTCTGGTCAGAGTAATAACCTACACTAAACCCTCATTTCCCCTCTTTTCTGCAAAAATTCATCAAAACCCCTCTCCCCCACTCAAACCTAAGTCTAAACATTTGTTCCCCCCCGACAAATTAATCCAAAAACCCCTTAACCCAAAGTTCTAAACCCGAATGATTTAAATCATTATTTTATTATTGGGCGGGTCCCCACCCAAAGTTGCACGATGGGTCGGGGCACCCGCCAGCCGTCCATCGTCCGCCGCCCCAGATCCAACGGTGGGCGGTCTTTTTTAAATCTCGACCCGTCTCCCTTTAACGTCCGGGGAGATGGCGGTATTGGTGGCCATATACAGGACGCGTGGCAATCGGCGGGGTTGTTCGGAGCCCCCCTCCCCGATACCGCCTTCACCCAGAGATGGTGCGGGGAGACCGCTTACCACCTTCCCTGATACCACCTCCCTTGTCGCATCACCTCCACGTCACCAAGATGTCACCTCCCTGACCCCGCCCCCGCGCCTCGTAGCCTCCACGTAACCTTGCCACCCCACACCGCCCGCCACCATGTCCCGCCACGCTGGCCTCTAGCTCAGCGCCCACGTCACCCTCCGTATCCCGGGCCCACCATGACGTCATGCTGATGTCATCGGCGGAAAAGCGCCAATGTCCCTTTTTGTCCAAATTTGTCGTTAAAAAGTGTGTTTTCAGCCGTTTTATGTCATTTCAAGCGAAAAAGATAGAGCCGTTGTAAGCCTCTTCACCGCGAAATTGCCTCCGAACCGCCAAATTCAAAGTTGCAGCCGCTACAACTTGTCGATTCAGCTGCATTGAGCACCCACTGTTCGACCCGAAGGCTTTCCGCAATGTTCATCCAGGTATTCACCACAATTCTCTTGTTTTGCCCCTATGCATGCCATTTCTCTGCAAATTCTCCATTAAGCACCTGTCAAATCCCAAATTGAACACTGTCTACTACTTAAATTTGAACTAAAGCAACCTGCATTGCCCTGGCTCCATAATTTGATATTGAAACGATAAATTCACGTGCTAAAATTACGATTTCATCCTTGAGCTACCCGGCATTGTTCCCTTTTGCAGAGTGCATGCCCAAAGCTACATTTCACTGATTTGAATCCTACACACTCTCTGCAATTCATCCTCATCAAATCACAATCCCTATGAATTCACCCAAGCACAGCAGAGACAGTCCTGCATAGCCTGCCTATTCCATTTGAAGAAAATTTCTAGCATTATCTACATTGAGTCCATCATTTGAGCTTTGAGGAAAACCATTGCACTTACCTTGTTTAATTCAGAAACTACATAATGGCTGCTCCTGCACCCATAGCCTTCAGTGTTGCCCCCATAAATCCACCAAATAAAGACCTGGAGTCCTTGCCTCTTACTGACAGGGACTACCTCATCCAAGATTTTGTAGGTGATAGAGACCATTTGCAGACCTTCAAGGAATTGAGAGATGATTATTTAAATGGTAAGGATACATATGGGATATGGGAGTCAAATCTGCCATACTACTTTCTCCCATCTGTTAACATTTTTCCAGCGATTATCCGCCTATGTGCTGAGAATTATGATGCAAACCACAGAGTTGTCAAGTCTCCATCTGGGAGCATCCTCTTTCACATTAATGCTGAGTCCATCAACCAGATGCTCAACTTCAAACAAACTCAGCTGCTGTTCCCTTTGTCCATGAACTATCTACTAGATACAGGTGCCAAGATGATGACTAAGGACAGGCAAAAGATCACCCAGACATTTATGAGACCTGATCGCTAGCCCACAGGGCCACCTCCCTACTTATATGTCTATTTTACTAATGTAGGAAAACTTCTGCTGGACATGATTTCATATGTTTTGGGCTATAAAACCAGTGAATATGTCGAGGAGACAATGCTGGTGTTACTATCTGCTTATATCCCAGGCCAACCTCCTGCCTACAAATATAATTTTGCTAATTTCATAGCCAACAAGATACATGAGCAGCTTTTCAAAGTAGACAGGGAGGGCATCTTCAAGTATTCATCTTATATCTACCACCTGTTCATGTATTACCAGTCCGAGGCTTTTCCATGCCACATTAAAAAGCTAGATTCTAAAGGAGAAAGAAGATCTGTTATCCTCTAGACATCTGTCTTCCACCAAGTCCAAAATTCACCATATTCATACTGTGAATTCATTGACCAATTTGTTTACCCGGTCTCTTGTTTATTGATGAGGTCCCCTCCTCCCAGAATGTCATTTGAAATACAGAAAGTCCTGCAGCTCTCCAAGAATTATAAAATAGGTGATTGGTACCTATACCAGGATCATACAGTCATTAGAATCTATGGCTGTCAGCTCTGTCCATACAGGCTCCCAAAATATGTGCCCATGAGATTGTTTTCCTTGGAGTATTATAGGCAGCTCATTCACTCTGACCTCACTCACTTTCACAGCTCCAAAAAGAAAGCCCACCTCAAGTTCAAGAACCACCTGGGCCCCTTCATTATGAATAAAAAAGAGGGATGGCAAGATGCTGAACTAATCCTCGAAGAGAAGTACAAGCTCTCAAAATGCTTCCGGTGGGTCCCCTATGACCCGGAAGGCTTCATCACTGCTAGAAGAGTCAAGTACAGGCTACTAGGCTATGAGAATTGCAAATATCCACACATTGAACAGTATGCCAATCAACAAGAATGGAAACCTGATACATTAATTGAAAAATTAACCGAGGAAGAGATAATGCAAAAGAATGTCAAGGATTTAGAAAAGACTCTTGACCTAGATTCTGTGCAGTAGGTACCCTTCAAACGACCGCACCCAGTAGGAGAAGGGACCTCGGCCACAACAAATGCACCAGCCACACAGGCACCTTCTACAGTAGCACCAGGTACAGATACAGGTAAAGGGATAATGGGAGCTAAAGGGGAAGCACTAAAAGAACAGCCTGCCCCTTCAAGTAAGCAGCAACAAGAGCAGACCCCCCCTCCACAAACTGAGCCACCAGCAGCTCCAATTTTGCAGACTCCAGCACATGAGGAGAGGGGTAAGAAGAGAGACAGAGAAGAGTCCACTCCTGCAAGTGGATCCTCCAGCAACCAGAGTCTAAAAGGCAAAGGGCTGACTCCCCTGAGATAGAAGTAATCAGTGAAGAAGTCCTTGATAGCTCAAGGAAAGATGGGGAAGGTAGCCAGCAAATAGGTACAAGCTCCTTTCAACAGGAGCAGGGAGTGCAGCCTGGCTTGGAGGTGTCATCCTCCACTCAGCAGAGCAAGAAGCCTAAAAGCACTAAGGCTTCTTTCAAGCAAATAAAGGCGCAAAATGACTCGCTGAGGGTAGAAGTGTATAAACAGTTTCTAAATGCAACACTAGCCCAGAAAGAAAGGCTAATGTCTGTATATGACATTCAAGAGGAGAAAATGATCCTCAGTCACTTTAAGCCTAAAGTGCCGCAGCCTAAATCAGTTGCAGATTTTGTAAGGACAAGGGTGGAGGTCATGGCCAAGGACATTCACCCCATGGACCAAATAGAACTCCACAAGCAAACTGGAGAAATTGTCTATGCCACCTTGGTGGACAGGGCAACCATGGCCCATGAATTAAAAGAATCACTAAAAAATACCAACATTCAGTTGGATTTTGATAGAATGTCCTCCATGGCTAAGGACAATAGAATAAAATCGCTGGAGGACATCATTATCGACTTAGGACATGATCCTAAGGATCCAAAGGTCGTAAGAGCCCTCCTGAAGAAAAAAGAAGATGAACTTAATGCATTAAAGAAAAGGTTAAAGCTGCTGCCCACAGAGCACCCTCAAATAGCAGAATTACAGAAAGAAAAGGAGGCCGATGAGCAACTGGACCTTATAATGCAGCTCAAGCAGAAGGTCCTTGATTTGGAGAAGGAACTTGAAGGAGCACTACTTCAACTCCTCCCAAGCTCCTCCAACTACTTCAACCACCGCAACCACAACAGAGGCAACAGTAGCCCCTGTGACAACCACAGCCACAATAGAAGCAGCAACAACAATAGCTCCAGACTCCAGTACAAGCATGGAAGAATTGACTAAGGCTATTAAAGAAATGGAGTTTCAGGCCACTGAGATAAAGCAAGCCAAGGAAAAATTGGCAGAGATAGAGACCAAGTATGATAAGTCAAAGATGACTGTGGCATAGCAAGGAAGAGAAATAAAAGTCCTCAAAGAAAAGATAAAGGCCTTGGAGAAAGAGCTTAATCTAGAAAGCACTATGGCTGAAATAAAAAAAATTCTATGGGCCAGAATTGACCAATCCATCACCAGACAATGGAAGTCAATTAAAACTGTACATGAACAAATGGATTTAATTGGGCAAGCACAGATAGAGATCCAGAAGGCCAAAACAGTGCTGGGAAACAGGCCTGAGCAGGCCAATAGAATGATTGATTTTTTGAATAACCAGACTAAGGAAGAACTGGCAACCTTCGGCATTGTCAATAGAACAGAGGCTGTCCTTACAGCTAAAAAGGTACTAACTCTCAGGAACTATGTACAAACTGTGGAGAGGAAATGTTATGAGATACAAGCTGAGGTGGACGAGTACAAACTCAAAATGGGATCACTGCAAGCAAAGGGACTGCCCAGCCTACTAAACAGCACTAGAAGACTGCTCCCCCGTGAGCAATATGCAAACATGATGTCAACCTTTGTTGAAAATCAAATTACTGCATCTGGCAGTACTTCTGAGGAAACAGGGCCTCCAACAGGACAGAGCCTATACAATAAACTTGAAGGTCTGTTTTTTATTGAAAATGAAGTAAATCACCTTTTTGAAATTCTTCCAAATTTTTACAGATATACAGAGGCAGATGAAACTTTAGTGAAGATTCGAAGACACCAAATGCCCAAGGAGGATTGGTGGCAAGCAATGCTTCAAATTTTGCCACGATAGCCTCAGTTGCTCAGTCATTGCCAGCTCCAACTCAGCAAAAGTCAAGCAACAGAATAAAGTCAGCATTTAAGGTAGTCGAAAGGTGACTCAGCATATGGACAACGACAGCAAGCCCAAGAGATAAGAAATACGCAATTTTTGGACAGCATATTCTTAGCCGACTCTAACAGCCACAAAGTCAACAGTTTCTGACCGTTTTGGACAGCTAAGGGACTGAAGAGTTACTGCAGCATTTACTTTCTCAGCTACCATGCTCCAGGAGTTGGCACGACATTAATGAAACATTTACTCATCAGCTAGATATTTTCTTATGTAAATTATGTATATATACCTCCCCTGGAAACGTATAAGGGGTTGGTGATTTTCATTCTGAGGCAAATGTATTGTATACTTTCAGATTATCTAATGAAAAAGGCTGGAAAGGTTCAGTGATTTTCTTGAATGTTTGATGTCTTGGTGATGCTATGCGTGCTGTTGCAGAACTCCTATGCTATCTGATGGAACAATAAGTTTTCTCAATCTATGTTTTGTCTTCTTATGTTTATCTAAATCATATACATGTTTCACTAATCTAGCAGTAGGGAAAAGGAATAGTACAGGAAATGTTTGACTACACCTTGTGCTCAATCTCTATTGCTGTAAATGTTTTCTTCAGAATTGACCATGAACATGAATTCTTAATTGCTCATGTTTTCATTAATTCTATAAATATGAATGTTATGTAGAAATTCTTCACTGCTTCTAAATAATATTCTCACTGTTCTCCATACCAGTTTGTTGAAAGATTCTTAATTGCCTTTCATACCCTGGTTATATCACATTTAATCACAGATTCAAAGAATTGTTTCTCAGACACCTATCTGGCTCTGCAGCATCACTATGGCAACAACTCAGACATAACAAACTGATTTAGCATCACTGACTCCACGCCCAATGGCCTAGAACACCATGGTAAGCACATATATATCTTGACTGAAATCATCATCCAGCAAATTCCAAAAAACAAACCCTTGAGCATCATAACTAGCCTAAAATATTATACAAACAAAGTTAAATCATAAAGAGAGAGCCCTCTCTGGTCATAGGTAGGCTAGAACCTGTGACCCAAAGATTGGTTAATGGTTACCTCGGCCATATTCCCTTGGGAGTCAAAGGGAACAACCTGAGTGATAACAAAATATTTGAGGATGAGTCCATTTGAGACATTTTATGGGTAGAGTTGCAATAGTCCTATCAATTGGAGTGATCAAGCTAATAGGGTGTTGATTGGACTAGACATGTTGGCAGACATGGAATATGAAATGTAGGTGATCAAGAAGAATCTAAAGGCAACACATGATAGGAAGAATATCTATGCATATCAGAACATATTGCTCAAGGAGTTCCAGGTTGGGTAATAGATGTACTTCCAAATCAAACCAAACAAGATCCCATTATAGATTGGATATTATGCCAAGTTGGGAGCATGGTTTTGTGGACCCTTCAATATTATTGAGATGATTGGGCCAGTAGCATATTGACTGGAACTACCTCTGACAGTGAAATTCCATTAAGTTTTCCATATGACATGGCTTAAGGAGTATTTTAAAGATGTTGATCATGTGATTGACTGGTTTTTCTTACAGGTGGAGCCAGATTGAGAATTCAAGCTGGAGCTGCTAGCCTCACTCTCATGTGTTTAAAATAATTATAAGTCCAAAATAATTAAATTAATTAAAATCAAGAAAGTTGGATTTAATTTTACCTTTATAGATTTAGTTTGTTCCTCGTGGTTAAGAGTTAGTTTAGGCCTAGTTGGTTTAGAGATTCTATCCAACTAGTTAGACTTCTAGATTAGCATGTTGTTGAGATTTTTGTTCAACCACAGAGTCTAATACGGACACACTATCTTGAGAAAAAATTCCTCATGTATTTATATGTGTATCATAAACATTATTTTTACATTACATTGAGAGTGTGAGGACTATAATACAGTGAGGCTCTGACCTTTTCTATCATGTTTTCTTCAGTTTTTATATCTCTGGCAATTATGTGAGTTTATTTTGTTTAATATCCTTCATGTGGTATCAGAGCCAATGGAAATTATAGATGTATGTGAAGGAGTGTGTGGAGAGAATGGATCGATAATTTGAGTGCCTTGTGAAAGGTATTAAATGGTGTAAAAGCATTGTTGGCGTGCAAGGCCGAGTTCCAGGGTAGGTTCAATTCTGGTTTCCCAGATCCCATTGTGGCACCAGCCAAATCCCAAGAACCCATCATGGATGTATTGATCACTAGTGCATGATCCATCATGCGATTGCTCTTATTGGCGTCGTTCATGTATGAAACAACTCCATCAAAATAGAGTTGGTTCTGCCTTCTTTGATGAGCTACTTGTTCTAGCATGTGTGGTATATTAAACTCATGAGGTTTGAAATTGCATTGCTTGAATTCTAGAATGGTAACCTGCGTCAAAGGAAAGGGAATTCTTTGTATTGAAGTCATGTTGGCACTATCCATTGGGAGACTTAAATGACAAATTAAATTTTTGGTCAAACGTTGGCAATACCCAGTAAACAAATTATGACAAGGCATAGTTAATATTTGAGTTGAAAATCACTGACGAGAAATTCATTCGATAGAAATCCAACTTGATTTCAAAGGGATAAAAATGTGGTATTTTTGCATCAGACTTCATACTTTATATTGATTTGAATCTAAATGAAATTGTTCGTATTGAGAGAATGGGGGACTTAGTGAATGCGCCCAACACATTGAAGATCCAATGACAAAGATCTGAAAAAAGGCAGTATGCATTTGATGGTGAAGAACAGTGGCTCACTTCTCCAAGATAAGAGCTTGGAGGTTATAGCAAACCATTCTTCCGTTTATAAAATGTAACCTGTCAGATTGTAGTATTCTCAATTTTCCTTATCTAGATTTTCCCTTGCCCCTTCACTTCCAGTTTCTTTGAATTCTCGTTCTTACTATAGTTCGAAGGTGGACAATGGTTGGATGATACAAGAACTTGGTATTCTTAAAACTTACGGAACTTGATTAAAAATGATATGGAAAGCACATAGCCGAAGGCTAATGGTGTTTGGTGTGAGGAAGAATCCCATTTTGAAGCAAATGAGAAAAGGTATGTGTAAATATTTGAATTACGTGGATAAATGTAAAGTTTAAAAGAAGACAACCTTAATTCACATTTGATAAAGTGACCATAAAATTCATTAAATTGTTTTTTAATGGTACTTCAAAAAAAGGGGGATTAAAAATATTAAAGTGTTTTATGGAACATTAAAAAGGGAGTTAAAAGTAATATGAGAAAGCACATTTTTTTTAGTGGAGAGGTAGCATACCCTTTTTTTTGAAATAATTTGTTTTTGTTGGAGTGGTAAGTTGAATGTTGAGAGTGTTGAAGTGATTGTGTGGAGTTATAAGGTCAAATTCGTTTTGTAATTTTGGAGTGATAATTGTTTTGTAAATTTGGAGAGATAAGTGAATATTTTTACTTCGAGAAGGTTCAGCTAGTGTCCATTCAGTTTTTTAAGACAAGTTACTTCAAGAGTGGATTCTCATTTTCTTGAGAAATTTCAATGACAATGTTGTGACGTTGAAGGTTGATGTAATTAATTATTTAATAAAAGATATATGTTTTTTTATTGTTGAAGTGTCCTAGATCCACTCGAAATTGAATAAGGGGATATTAGGTACACCATGTGTAGTGATTGATTGTGCATGTTTTGTGTCTAGTTTTGACATTACAATTATCTTATCTAACACACACAAGGAGTGTAAACAAAGTGAATGAAACTAGAACATTAATCGAAGGACCAATAATTAAGAAGATGCAATGAACATTCAATCAAGCACAAACAATCACATGCATTTGCGCAACTACACCACATAATCAAAGTTGTCAACATCAGCATTCTATATCAAGAAGAAAATGCACACAAGGCAATCAAGCTAATGCAATTGCAAACTCATGCATTTCAAAATACTACATCAACATTCAACTACAATTGGTCATTGTGCAACTTGCAAATAATCTTGTCTTTTTATAAGTCAACTGGTAATCAAAATTAAATTTGGGTGAGTTGTAAGGGTGCCTTCTTAGTTGAAACTGACACCCAAATTGTGAATTTATAGGAGGTAAACTGAGTCAATTCTCTTCGACTGATTCAATTAAGTGATTCAATTCTCTTCAACTTAGTCAATATCATTTGAACTTGTCATTGTAAACATTGGGTGCATGTTCAGTGGTATCCGACACCCTCATCATAGTACAAAATACAAGCGAGCGTACGTTCATTTGTTAATACAAATTTCAAGCAAGTGTCAAGATGATTGAAGCATTCACAAATTTCAAGAGAGCATGAGTTCAACCATTCCATTGATAAACTAAATTATGCATGCAAGTTCAAGAATTCAAGCGAGCAAGATCTTCAAATTCCACAAGTGTTACAAGCAAGAATCAGGAAAAATCAAGCAAGCGAGTGAGCCAGTACAAGTGACCATGTCAAAAGTCATAATGGATAAAGGAGGAAAATGTCTTCAAAGTGCAGAATTGGAGATAAAAGATTTGCAAGATTGCAATCATGAGTTACAAAAAAAAGTTGAAATATTTGAATGGAAGCTAAAGCAGAATCAAACCTTAATCAATCAAATGACCAACATATTTGAAGCAATGAAAGACTTTCAAATTGAGCTCGAAATGAAAGAAAAACGCATTCATGCACTCTTATGTGAAAAACAAGATTTACTTGATGTACAATGTGTAGAGAAGATAGATGAAAGTAGTGACAAAGAAGACCTTATCTAGCAAGTTGATGAAGGTTGTGTTACATATGATCTAATTCACCATATTGATGTAAGTTATCTCACAAATGATCTAATCCACCAAGTTGATGCCAGTTGTGACATAAATGATCTTATCCAGCCAGTTGTACTACTTAATGATGCAATGAGTAGTACCAAAGATAAAATTGATCAGTTTTATGCAACATGTCAAACAAATGAATAGTTAATTCTTGATGCTCAATGTGATACATAAGATTTAATAAATCAAGGAAAGAATGTTAACAACATCATGTATGAAGAACAACAACGAGATAGTCTTTCCAAGAAGATGACCAGACCTTGGGAAGAAATATCTTTCAACACAGATTGAAATGGCCTAGGATACAATAAAGAAAACACTTTGTTTATTCTAGATTTCTTAAAACTAGTTCAGTTTGTAAGTGTTGGTTTTCTCAACAATGCTTGGAATTTGGTTAAGTATAATCATTGTAAGAGAAATGGCCATATTGAGAGTAAATGCTTTGACCTCCATCCCTGTCACCATTGTGGCAAGAAAAATCATTCATTCCAAATATGTTGCAAGCGAAATCAACCACCCAGAGTGAAGATCAATTATGCATGGATTGATCATTATAAGTCGTCATCTATAGTCAAACAATTTTCTATGTGTTACCGAAGGATTTAGTCTCACATGAAGACAAATTCAACAGTAAAATGCAGATGGTGAAAGTCTCCTACACCTGAAGGGGGGGAGTTCAAAAAACAAATGTCGATTGCTTCCCCTTTCAGCTGACAAAAGGAGGAAAATGATAATAATGGAATTGAATATTATTAGAATAAAAGTTTCGACACCATCAACAAGTAGTAGTAAACCATTTTCGACATAATCAACTTAGCCAGTGGGTGTTCAACATCTAGCAGTCAATGGGCATTCAACATTAAGCAACCAGTGATTGGTCAACATCAAGTAGCTAGTGGGTAGTCATCATCTTCCTCAAAGAAGCCAGTGAGTAGTTTCGACATCAGCAAATTCACCATTGGGCGTTCTCAATATTTTGTTGGTGGGCATCATCAGCATTTTTTCAGTGGATAAAGGATACTAAGTGCAAGCAAAGGATGGATGGAACCTTTTACAGCTTCGCACACTATGGGGTTGCCAAGAAAAAATTAGAGATGAATAACACTTGTAGGTAATTCATGTTCTCTTAGATTGAAGTTTTTTTCAGCTTCCAGCTTTGGCAGTTTTCCAAATAGTGTTTTTGAGGATCAACAATTTCAGCATCAGAACTTGGAATATGGTTCTTGGTTTTTATTTTGGACTTATCATTGAGGGGGGGAATGTTAGCCTCACTCTAATGTGTTTAAAACAATTATAAGTCCAAAATAGTTAAATTAATTAAAATCAGGAAAGTTGGATTTAATCCTACCTTTCTAGATTGAGTTTGTTCCTCATGGTTAGGAGTCACTTTAGGACTATTTGGTTGAGACATTCTATCCAACTAGTTAGAATCCTATACTAGTGTGTTGTTGAGAACTTTGCTCAACCAAAGAGTCCAAGATAGATGCACTATCTTGAGACAAACTTCCTCATATATTTATATGTGTATCATAAACATTATTTGTACATTACATTGAGAGTGTGAGGAATATAATACCATGAGTCTCTGACCTTTCCCGCCATGTTTTCTTCAATGTTGATATCTCTAGCAGTTATGTGAGTTTATTTTGTTTAATATCCTTTAGGAGCCTCAGTGTATATTGCAGAAAATGTTTCTTATGATCTGGAACCGAGAAATTGAGCAGGTTAAGGTGCAATGGAAGCACTTTGGGCCCGATTAAGCTATGTGGGAGATGCTTGATCAGATGAAGACTACGTATCCGTCATTTTTTGCAATTTGAGGCAAATAATTTTTTGTATGGTGGTTTGGAATATGTATTGGTATATATTTTGGTACATGTTTTCGTGATGAATGGTATATGCACATGATGGGCCTCTAAATTAGTCACAAATTAAGGCCCATCTAACCTATATTAGGCACATGAAGGCCATATTAAACCTGTCCTTCTACACTTAAATGTTATTTTAACTGTAATATGTTCATTAGGAAGGTTTATATATAATTGCGTATTTGTGCCTAGTATTATTTATTTTTGTACAATATTGTGAGAATATTGGGTAGATTATGAAGATTTAGAGAAGGAGATAATATAGGGACTTGATCCATACTACGGGATGATCAATATTAGATAATAATTCAATAGGATATTATGAAATTATTGCACAATTTCTACATCTAGAGTGATTGAGAAATTCTAGGAATGTGTTCCCTATCATTTAATGTGGATTCCTAGTGTTGGGAAACAAATCCACTATTTGAGAGATTTTGGAGGGGAAATATTCCTCCTTTCAAGGATAATGCTTCCTCATCATTTTTTAAAGTACCAATTCGAGTTTTCCTATAGAGGCAAATTTTTTGTAGTCTTCTTGTGGAGAAAACTTGTATTTTTGCAGCTTCACTTTCATTTCTAGCATGGATGTAATTGAATTGATTCAAATAATGAATTTTGGTGCCATTTTTAGCTTCTAAATATTGGTATCCTTCATAGTACTCTGAGTGTCCTTGGGTTTGGCCATCCCAGGAGGCTCAAAGCCTTTTTGTACAATTTTCTTTTCTTCTTTTCACTTCATATTCACATACATCTCTTATTCTTGTTTTTCCAATTTTTTCATTTAGTATTGATGATTTTTTACTTTAGGATTTGGTTAAATGGTTGAAGTTTGTCCTTATGTAGGTTATTTACAGAGTCACAATCATTATTCCATCATTATGATATCTTTTCAAATTCATATTCATCATTGAGCTACTTGGATTGGGTTACTAGTTCATGAATCTAGAATATCCGGAAGTCCTTGTAGAAAAATAGTAGTAATTTTATTGTATTTTTTGGAACATGTTAATGAGACTAATTTGAGTTTATTTCAGTTGAATTAGCTCATAAAATCATTCAAGTTAATAATAAAATCTACCCCATTTCATTTTTACCTTATTAGCTTACGCATTTGATAGGTTGACTAGCTCACTAGTTCTCGAATTTCTGGATTTTAGACTAGTAATTTTCTGCTATTTTTTAGCACGTGTGAACAATGGTATTTGTAGTGATTCCACTTGGAATGGAGACCGAATACATCCTACTCAACATAAAAATTGATCCCATCCCATTTTATTTTTATTTACCTTGCTATTCTGTGAGTTATCTCCTCATGTAGCAATTATGTCTTCTCCTGTAGCAAATATGTCCCTTCCTGTAACAAACCTGTGACACCACTTTCCTTCATCAGTTTTGATCCCCATTGACACTATGACTTATTGTAGATGAATAATGACCCTCGTATATGATTTTATGATAAGGGGAAGCTTCTAAGCCACCCCAAACCTTCCTTTTCTTCAACACAAAAACATAGTAGACTTAGTTTTCTATATCACAAGTATGATGCAAGTAGGTTACTGATTTACAAGAAAGTGTGAAGTAGGTAGATGGTTCATGCAAATTTTTATTGGTAGCTTGATGAATTATGTAAGATAAGATAAATTTATTTTTGCAAGTAGATTAACTTGGGCCCTTTCATGAATTGATTAGTTAGCATTTACAAGTTGAGCAAGTAGCCTTTCCATTTCCTAAAAATAGAGTAACAATTCCATTTTTCTTTGGTTTCATGACATTCACTCCATTACATTAGATAAATAGAATAAGGACATGTTGTATGCTACACATACAGTCCTTATACCTCTTTAGTTTGTATGAACCCTGGGTTAATAATTAAAGTTGGTAGCCTTGGGAGCTGCAACATTCTTGCTATAATACTGTGGCTCATCACTTTTCGGCACCGTTGTCAAGGAGGTGTTAGAGTATGAATTACTTTCTTCCCTAGTTGATCCATTTATGCAAAAACAAAAAATTGCATTAGGTATATTTCATTTCAGAAATTTTCATTGCATTAGCATTCTTTTCAACTTTTTTATAAAAACATGAAAAAATTACTTCTCGAACACCAACCCCCCCATTTGATCATGTGGTGCAGTAAGAACCACACCACCATCCACTTTTGTAGCTAGAAGAAGAAGAGGTTGCAAAGAAGGTAGAAGAAATGAATGGATACGATGACAATTGAGAAGATCCTATTGGATTTCAAATTCAAGATACTGATATCAGTGTGCACATGAAGAAAGTCGCTCCATATTTCCTTGGAGACATCCATGCTATGAGGTCAAAGGATTCAAAATACTCTCTCTTTGAATTTTAAATTGTTTTTAGATCTTATGATTACTTATTAAACACTAAAAACTTCAGATTTTTTCCGGCAACATTGAAGGATAGAGCTCTTAAATGGTTCTTGAGTTTAGGGACTAATTCAATAAGATCATGGAATGATATGCAAAAGATTTTTCTAGAAAAATATAAATACCATGGTATTAAAGAATAAATCTTTATAATGAATCAAAAATAATATGAGAGTATTTAGGATCTAATAGAGAGGTTCACGTATAATGTTAAGAGGGAAAAATTACATCATTTAGGATCTGACATACTAAAAACCATCTTAATTGGAACAATTAGGGATGGGTGAATTAATCTCCTTGATCTCATATATGTGATTTATAACAATTATAATTTGAAGAAATTTGTGAGACATGAAAACATATACTAAGAAGAATGGAAAGAGTAAGTAAATTAGCATCAAGGTTGATAAGTCAAGCTGAACTTGGAAATCTATTTGATAACTTTAAAACATAAATTCTTAGCAATCTAAGTGAACAAGAAGATACGTTAAGAATGGAAAATGAAAAAAATTAAGATGTTGATATTTGTGTTGTCCATGTATAATCACATGGTATTAAATATTTCCCATCATTACCAAGGTTGAAAGAAGTTTAACAAGAGGGAAATGAAGCAAGTTAATCACCAAAGAAACTATGTTATGTAGCTCGAAGAGGACCATGGTAGCCTAGTTAACCTAGTATGATGTGGACTCACTCGGTTGCACATCGAATGTCTAATGCGAATTCTGTCTCCTTCCTGTTGGTTATCCGATGATCACGGTGTCAAAAATATGACCGAATATTTGTATCATGTCCGTCAATTAGCCAACGAAGGACCTATATTAGATATATGATGATCACTTTTTCCCATAGGATTGTTCAACCAAGTTTCACCAACGAGCTTAGAAAATAATGTTCCTCAGAGTGACAACAAAAGCCCATCTAATTACCAATGAAATGTCAATGTATTTTAGTACATTAAGAAGTAGTTACACCCTTAAAACCGCAAAAGGAAGTTCTTTAAGGGTATGACTGACTTGGCATCCTTGGCATCAAGAAGAAAAAGATGAAATATAAGAAATATTTTATAATCATACAATCATGAAAATTGATTCACACCATTTAGAAAGTGAAGTAATAGAATAAATTAACTAAATCAAGAGAAAACCTTGGGATAAAGGGATAATTTGAAGAAATAATAAAAATGGACCCATTGATTAGTTCTACCCTTCCCACGTCTGGAAAATCTTAGGTAGATAATGTGTATTTAAAATAACTCCAAAGCATATGCGTTTTCTAATAAGAAAAATAGAAAAGGGGTATAGAGTTAATTAG
The DNA here is from genome assembly GCA_031772625.1 of Pinus tabuliformis. NCBI lineage: Eukaryota > Viridiplantae > Streptophyta > Pinopsida > Pinales > Pinaceae > Pinus > Pinus tabuliformis. The sequence continues at coordinate 848,353,410 of CM062814.1, forward strand.
AAACATTAATCCCAGGATAGTTTAAGATCATTAAGAAATGAGGGTTGTGAACGACTTTGAAAAAATAATAATTTAAATTAGAGAAATTTAGTTTCATGAGACAACCTCCGTGTCGAAAAAGCTCAACACACGATCCCCATCCAAGAGTTCAATTTGAGATAAACTAAGGTGTAGTTGGTGAACAAAATCTGAGACCTGTCAGTTGACTTCAGTAATGAACACAAAATAAGGAGTATAAAAGGGAGATCAAGAGACAAATGGGAATTTTGTATTAAAAATAACTCAAAAGAAACCACTAAATTATTTTGTATGAAATGTTAAGGACCTCCTATATAAAGAGGGGAAAAAATAAAAACATGTAGCTTTCAAAATAAGTTAAGGGTTGTAGGATCATGGTGGTAGCCAAGAAGAAAAATACCACCAATGTTAGTATAAGGAAACACACACAAAAAAAATATTCAACTTATAGCAAAGGACACCTAATTTTCTTTATTTCTCTTTGATTACAAAAGAATGGAGTACTAATTAGTAAGCCAAATCAAATAGAAAACACTTAGGAAACTATTTGGTTCATTTCTCACCACACAATACACTCAAGCAAGAAAAGCAAGAAATATACAAGAAAAATCACATGAAATATACACTCAATTTCATCAAACCCTATGATATATAAGAATAAAATGAATTTATTAGCATAATTATATAGGAATTAGGTCATGCATGGGCTCTAGATCTTAATCATAGCCCAAAAAGAGAAGAAAATTCAACAACTTACCAAGAAAACACCTTCTACAAGAACCAACACTATATTAAGGAAGAAATTTAGTGATGTTCAAGGATCCACGACTTGATTCAAGAATACAAAAGGTGATGGTCAAGACACCATTTCTCTACAGATGAAGATGCAAATCAATAGAGGGGGAGTGTGAGTTTTTTCTCTAAAATCACCAATATTTGATAGATCAGTGATGTACCTATCTTAGAAATAGTTTAAACAAGATAAAAAATACAAGGAAATAATCAAGGAACTAAAAGGACAAAGAATTAACAAGTAATTGAGGACAAATATAATGGATTCATCCCCAATGGATTCACTACTTTCGTTATCCAAAATTTCTCCCTATGGGAAAGAGAATGAGTCCATACATATAGCTAATATCTATATAGAATGACGGTTAATGAGAGGCTAACACATGGATGGACGAATAAATACATTTTTAGATTAATAAAAATACTTACTTTTGCTTGAAGTGAGGAGGAACAAGCTATGGGAGAGGGGAACATTTTGCAAGACTGTTGGATGAATTAAATAATCCTATTGTGATAGTGAGTATGGTGTCTATAGTGATTCTAGTATAGTGGAGGTCATTAGAGAATGGGAACTCTTGATCCATGTGTGTTCTCCTCTACTCGCTAGCATTCCTCCTCTAATTTACACCCCATTGTAGCTTGGGGTTTTGTGGAAAAGAAGAGTACCTTTTAAGTATGTTGCAAAGTCAAATGGTGAGTCGACGACACTCAATTGGAGCACAACATCCTTCACATGTTTATGCAAACAACAACAACGGAACACAAGGACCAATGAAGCTGAGATCAAGACTCCAACCTTAGTGCACAATAGCTTGAGCTTTTGTAAAGTTATCTTACATGCTTATTTCTTGTACATAATTATCCGATTGCAAACGTGAAGAATATGATGTTTGAGTTGTAATTTATGGACAGTTGATGTTTATGCCTTAAAATTATTATGTGTTTATTATATTTAATATGTCTTTATTATATATGACTCCCATATTAAATGTTGTTAATGAATTTATATATTTTTAAGACAAAATTTGTATACATTACATTATTATTTACAATATAATAATTCAATTTTTTCACTTAACAATTAATGAAATAAAAAATAATTGCTTACCTTTAATAATTGTTTTTTAGTTTAAATTAAAAAAATAAAAATAAAAATAAAAACAAAAAATCAAACCTTAACTAATAAATTCAACTTATTTTAAGAGACACTCGAGAGCTTATGTCAATGCACATTATTTCAGACCTTCGTTGTAGGGAAAAAATGAGAATATGAACATTTTGATTTAAAAATATTTATTTTGTTCTAATATATTGCTTTTATATTTAAATAAATTAAAAAATGTTTTTGAATTAGTAAATGATAAAGATTATCATTTTAATATTTTCATTCTTCTTTGAGATGTTTTTCATGTTATTTGAGGTTCTGATGATTAATTTTGATATAAAAAATCAAATATATTATTTCTAATGATAATTAATATTGTTTTGGAATATTTTTTTATTTCTCATTTATTATTATAAATATATATTTTAAAGAGAGTTGAGGGAGGCAACGACTTTTCCACTCTACAACTTGATATAGGGTTGGAGTTAGGGTTCGACATTGGGTACCATGGCGGGAGGCGCAGGGGGAGTGCTGCTCCTTCCTATAGTCAAGCAGTCATGGATAGAAGCAAGGACACTGGAAAACAGCATTTCAAGAAACCTCTGGAGAAGACAACAGAGGCAAGTAACATGAAAATATTGGGAAGAAACAAACATCATGAATAGGAAGGGGATTAGCAAGAAGCTAGTAAGGGGAAGGAGAAAGGGGCTAGCAGTTAAAAAACTACTTCTATAAGGACCACTGGGGTATGTAAACCCAAGTCCAACATCATTCCCTGGGTCATCTTAAGCGACCCAACGCTACAAGTGCATAGTGAACATATGACAGAATATGCGGTTATATGGAATTCATAGGGTTATGACTGACGGAGAGGGAACTGTACATATGAATAAGGAGCCACTAGAAACCAAAGGGGGAAATAAATATTCATCTAGAATCTAAGGGATTCTTCACAGTAGTGTTCACAAGCCTATAGGATAAAGATAGAGTGTTCGAAGGAGGACCATATTTGTACACGGCTGCAGGCCTCTTCATGCGGCCATGGATGATGAAATTTGTCCCAGAACACGAAACATTCACATCAATACCGGTATGGATTAGACTATACTCCCTTCCTCTGGATTATTGGCTACAAAATCTCTAATGATCTCAGATGCAAGTCTGAGAGGAAAATACACCACCTTCGCCCGGATATGTGTGGAAATGGACTTATCCAGAGCACTTCCGGACGTAATAATTTTAGAAGTTTATGATGAAGAATGGGTACAGGCAGTGGACTATGAGCACATCCCATTTAGGTGCTGCAAATGCCATGAACATGGGCATCTATATAGAGACTGTCCAACAAACAATAAGGAGAGGAGTGTGAAAACAACAGAGGATAAAAATCCCGAGGGTTTCACTAAGGTTGGGGGCAAAGGGAAAGGCAGGGAGCGGCCACAAAAAAATATCAATGAGGAAAGACAACTGAGCCATAATAGCTTTAAGATCCTAGTAGAAGAAGATGGAAACAAAGAAACAAACTAGGAAACAAAGAATATTATCACTGAGAAGGAAAGGGATGCTAGCATGGAAGACATCATAGAAAACATCTAGCAAAAGGAGGATCTGCCAAGAATTATGGAGATAAGTATGGACCATGAGATGACTCCAAGTGAGGCGGGAACGGAGGACCTTCAACTGTAGGAGATTCTAGAAATGGAAAATCTAGATCTAGAGAAATTTTTGGAACAAGGGACGACCAAAGGAGTGGACTCCCTACCAAAAGAGGAATATCATAGGCTTCAACAGTTCTTCCTATGGAGATCACAACCGAAGGGCTTTGGAGTCAAAAGAAATCATGAAATCCAAGAGCATAGAGGGGTCAAAATGATGGAGGAGATACAGGCACAATATCCAAAGAACCCGAGCAGGAAAAGAGGAAGAAAAAAATAGAAGGCGTTGCTAAAAAAATGTGGGAAACTCTTGATCAACTTTGGTAAGATGAAGGATCTCACCAATTATTCCTTTACAGACCTTTCTTAACGAAGCTCACAACCTGGAATATTAGAGGCATAGGAAATAGAAGGAAACAAAGAAATGTCAGTAATAGAATAAAAGAAGAAAAACTAGATATGGTTTCTATTCAGGAGACAAAATGTTCGATGGATAAGATTGGAGAAATTCATAATAAATGGTTAATCAAGTACGAGTATCTATAGGTTAAAGAAAATAACTTAGCAGGGGGATTCTTACACTCTGGAATCCCCAGAAATTTGGAATCTTAGATGTTGAAGCGTCCAGGAACTATCTTACTTTAGTATGTCAACCTTCAGCTGATCAGAAGATATACATGATCACAAATGTCCATGGACCTCAAAAGCTAGAAGATAAACTCAAGCTTCTCACCTCCCATGAGGAACTAAGAGAAAGACACCCTAATATGCCTTGGATCGTTGTAGGAGATTTCAATATGATCAGATCTCTTACAGAGATAAAAGGTGCTATCAGATAGCTAGGCAGAGACTCCATGGCCTTCTACAACTTCATAGGGAACATGGGGTTAGTGGAAACTAAAACATTCAATGGGACCATCACCTGGAACAACAAGAGTGGAGGGGCTTCATAAGTTACCTCTAAACTTGGTAGATTTATTATCTCATAGGACCTCTTTCTATCAGGCCCTGCCATGTCATCTTCTATTCTTCTCTTTGGAGGTTCGGACCATTGGCCTGTACAATTGGAAGCTACTTTTATGGGTACACCAAGAAATAAACCCTTCAGATTTCAAAATGCCTAGCTATCTCACCCTGAATTCACCAACAATATTGACAAATGGTGGAGAGAGGATCTGACCATGGCACTAGAATGTTCCTGCTCCAATAGAAACATAAACATATCAAATCCAGGCTTAAAGATTAGAACAAAAAGGAATTTGGAAATATACTCAAAGCAAAAAGAGAAGTTGGGAAGAAACTCAAGGATATCAATCAGATCAGCATCACAAATGGCTTTACCAAGGAGTGGAAAAGGCTAGCTAATTCTCTGCAGGAAGAATGGGAAAATCGGTGCAAGCAAGAGGAAATTTTCTTGAGACAGAAATCGAGGGTGCAGTGGCTTAGAGAGGGAGAAAGAAACATGAAGTTCTTTCATAAATCCACCATGGATCACATGGCACACAACAGAATCACAAAGATCAAAGATATGGAATATGTCCTTGTTCAACACTTCCTCATAGCAGATAAGCCTCTAGTGGATAGATCCAGGTTCATCAACAATTTGACTCAATACATCCCTCAGCTAGTTGCTAGATAGGAAAACCACAATCTTAATAGGCCAATGTTGGAAGAGGAGGTTAGTGAAGTGATAATGAATCCAAAATGGAAAATCTCTAGGCTCGGATGGGTTCAATGTAGACTTATTTAAAACCTGCTGGAAAATAGTCAAACAAGATATCCTTGAGGTGGTGGAAGACTCAAGAAGATCCAAAAAGGCTCTGAAGGCTCTTAATGCTTCCTTCATAGCTTTGATCCCAAAACAAGAAAATCCATGACTTAGGATGGCTTTAGACCCATAGATTTATGTAATGTGGTGTACAAAATTATTTCCAAGGTGATTGCTAATAGGCTCAAGCCCCTCTTACCAACTCTCATCTCAGAGGAGAAAACAGGCTATGTGGAAGGAAGACAAATCCTAAATAACATCATCCAAGCTCACGAGGTGGTACAAACTCTCAAAAGCAACAAACAAGCTGGTATGATCATTCAGCTGAACCTAATGAAAGCTTACGACAAACTAAGTTGGCCTTATATAAGGGTAGTTCTAAGATCATATGGCTTCAACCAGAACTAGATAAGATGGGTTATGGCACTAGTTACCACGACCAGTTTTTCCATCCTGCTCAATGACGCTCCTTCAAGAACCTTCACACCCTCCATAGGTCTCAGACAAGGGGATCCACTTTCACCATTCATCTTTGTTCTAATTATGGAAGGGCTTGGCAGAGCGATTAAAATGGCAAATGTTGAAGGAAGAATCCAAGGTATCAAATTCACCTTGGATGGAGAGGAAAATACTCATCAACAATTTGTGGATAACACAATGTTGCAGGGCATACCCATAGTTAGGGAAGCGAGAGCAATCAAACAAATCTTAAATGACTTTTCTATGGCAGCCAGCACAGAGGTAAGCCTCAACAAATCAAAAGCTTTTTTCTTTAACACCGACATTACTATTTAGAGAAATATCACCAGGATTCTTGGGTTTCAAAGGGGCTCGTTACCTTCTAAGTATCTAGGCATACCTTTCACATATAAGCCTCTAAGCAATGGAGTATGGGAGCTAATAATAAATAAACTTCAGGACAAGATGAGAAAATGGACATGCAGGTCTTTAAATTTGGTGGGGCACCTTATGCTCACACAGGCGGTCTTCTAGGCAATTCCCATTTTCATGTTCTCAACTCTTTGTGCTCCTAAAGGAGTTCAGCGACAGATCAAGAACATACAAAAGGGTTTTCTATGGGGCAGAGGAGAAGAGAAAAAGAAATTGGATCTAGTGGTCTGGGACAAGATCTCGAGACCCAAGAGCCATGGTGGTTTGCGGCTTCATGACCCTGAAACCCTCAGTAGAGTTTCAGGAGCTAAACTCCGGTGGAGGTGGATCAAGGAATCAGCAGCCCCCTGGGCTAAGCTTTGGAAACAAAAAATATGCCAAGAACTGGTAGGATAAGGATCACATTTGAATGTCAGGGAATATTAAGGGCTCCCACATTTGGAACCTTGCCTAGGTAAATAAAGGTATTGTTTAGCAACATAGTTTCTAGGAGATCCGAGATGGGAACCTGGCTCGGTTTTGGGAGGATAACTGACAATAAGAACCCAATGTGTATAAGGATGAACTAGCAGCTCTCAAGCATGATACCGATAACAAAGTTCTACTCATGGTAAACGACTTTTGGGAACAGGTAAGGAACAATGGAAAATGGAGAATTTGGAAGAATCTAGGCCACAATGAAGAGAGCCCTCTGAAGGCCCATGCAGAATCTCTTGCTCAAGAGCTAAAATGTAGGAGGACTTTGGTATCATCCTTGCCTGACCAACTAAGATGGGGAAGGAACAAAAAAGGAAACTTCAACCTCAAAGAAGCTAAACAGGTAGTAACAATATTTAACTACCAAAACCCTGATCAAGTATGGAAGAATCTTTGGTAGATCCCCCACTGGATGAAAATAAAGTTATTCATTTGGCTAGTTCATCAAAGGAAAATTTTAACTTGAGAGAATCTCTTGGAAAAAGGCTTCACTGGCCCATCCAAATGTTACCTATGTGGCTTACAAGAGGAGATGATGGATCACCTTCTCAACCTCTACCCTTTCACCTCCACTGTTTAGGAATGGGTGGCTTCAATCTTTAGGCACACTGATAGGGATAGACTCAACATCTCCAACACTTTGAAGAATTGGAGGAAGAAATTATGAGGGAATGAAATCAATAATAAAGCCTGGACTCTAGTCCCAGGCTTTCTTATCTTAGATATTTGGAAAGAATGTAATAGTAGAATCTTCAAGAACAAATCAAGCATGCCCTAGCACATAATTGATCAAATTTTAAGGCAACTCAAAGACACAGTCAGAAGCTTGTTGTGGAAACCTCCCAAGGACCCTCCTCTACCCCAAGATGCATGTATACCACTACATCTGGGCATCCAATGTATAGGCCTACAAGGCATAATTAAGGATGTGAGCCAAATAAATGCAAATATAAATATTTGGAAGCCTCCTCCACATGGTTTCTTAAAAGTCAATATAGATGGAGCGTCTAAGGGAAACCCAGGGTTGGCTGGTTTTGGGGGTGTTATAAGGGATGAATAGGGATGATTAAAGGAGAACTTTTATTGCCACTTATGGAAGGCCACTAATAACATGGCGGAACTCATGGCCTTAGAGCAATGCCTGGAAATCTTGGTGGACTGTAATTCACACAATGTCATCATTGAAGTAGATTCAGGATTGATTATTAGAGCGGCCAAGAAAATATGCGATGGTATGGCACTGGATAAAGTGTCGAAACATTGGAGGCTATCACAGGTCTTTCTCCATATTTATACCCACCTGCAAACTGTAAAAATTGTACACTTTGTCCATGTGGAAAGAAAAGCTAATATGTTATCTGATCGTCTGGCGAATGAAGGAGTGATTAGTAAGGAAAAGGACACTCAGCGCGTTTGGGAGCTGATACCCCTAGACAAACTGTTAGAGGATTGCCTCTGTTAGGCTACCAAAGATAGGGATTGTTGGATTGACAGGGTAGATCGATGAGGCTCAGGAGATAGGCAGGGGTAAATGGATGCCTAAATTGTTTGCTTGTTGTTTGATAGCAGTCTGCAATTGTATTGGCATCAGCATTCCAACGGAGTTGAGTGGATGGTTGAGATCAGTGGAGGAAGACCAAGGAAGTAGTGGCATGGAGATTGATTTTGGATTGTTATATCTAAGTTGAGTCAAATCTATGGTGTTTGGGTGAGGGCATTACCCAACAGATAATGAGAAGAAGTGGGTTGGTGAAACCAACAAGTGGATTTCAGGTGGAGGAAAGGCTGTAAGCGGTAATTCCTCATTGGCTCTGATTCCATACACATAGTGACATGTAATAGTGAGATGAGAGAGGGAAATAGATTTTCGAGTGGATTTGGAGGGCACAAGTTAACGAGTCGAAATAGGTGTGAACCATTAGATCTGGTGGAGTGCAATCAACGGTGGATAGACGAGGAGCTTGTTTTGAAGTCGCGAAGTGTTGTGACCATTGGATCTTGAATAGATCAATGGTGTAGAAGTGAGGATTTCAAACATTTATAAATTTTGGTTTGAGATACTATCGGGTCCAGATTTGTAGAAACTGATTGGGAAACCCACAAGTGGATTTCAGGCAAAGGAAAAGTTGTAAATGGTATTTCCCAGTTAGCTGTGATTCCAATCACTCGGTGACATGTTTCAGCGAGGTGAGAGAGGAAAACTGCTTTTTGGGTAGATTTGAAGTGCGCAAGTTAATCGGCCAAAATACGTGTGAGCCATTAGATCTAGTGGCGCGAGGTCGATGGTTGACAAACGAGGAGCATGTGAACCATTAGATCTGGTGGATTGCAATTGACGGTTGATAGTCGAGGAGCTTGTTTTGAAGTCGGGAAGTGTTGTGACTGTTGGATCTTGAATAGATCAATGGTGTAGAAGTGTGGATTTCAAACATTTATAAATTTTGGTTTGAGATACTGTCGGGTCCAGATTTGTAGAAACTAGTTCGGAAACCCACAAGTGGATTTCAGGCAAAGGAAAAGCTGTAAATGGTATTTCCCAGCTAGCTTTGATTCCACTCATTCAGTGACATGTATCAACAAGGTGAGAGAGGAAAACTGCTTTTTGCGCAGATTTGAAGTGCGCAAGTTAATCGGCCGAAATACGTGTGAACCATTAGATCTGGTAGCGCGAGATCGATGGTTGACAGATGAGGAGCATGTTTCGACATCAGGAAGTGTTTTGATCATTGGTTCTTGGTTAGATCAATGGTGATCCTTAGGGGGGTGGACTTAAATTTTTTTAAACTATGGTTTGTGCTACCATTAGGTGTGGATTGGTGGAAGTTTAGCGGAACTCTGCATCTTTAGGAAGGGTCTGTTAGCTTAGTGGAAGCACTAAAGTTGGAAATGGATGACAGAGAGCCCTTGGGAGTTTAATACTCCTTCATATTTACAAGTTTTTGGAAATTCTTGAGATTTGGTTCGATCTTGGCTTTTGTTTTTCCTGTTGATGGCATTCCCACAACAAGCTAGTTCTTTTTTGGGTCTTTGCACTTGCAAAGACATGTTACATATGTAATGTACTTGTACGGTTAATAGAAGGCCCCATTCTTACTTGACCAAAAAAAAATTAAATACGTAATTTAAAAATATTTAGAGGATGACAATCATGATGATTATCATTTATAAAATTTAATTTTACTTTATTAAATCCCAAGAAAGTTAAAGAATTGTTTTATTTTCTTTACAATTTTTTATATTTCTAAAAGGAAAACAAAACAGAGAAAAATATTTTAAATTACCATAAAAATTATGATTTAATGTGAATATGTGCATTTTATTGTGAGAAGAAGTATTTTTCCTATTCAGTCTTCCTAGTGTGCCAAATATACACACTTTTTAGACTTATAATGTTTTAGAAATTGTCTAATGTTTTTCTTCACTATGTAATTTATGAAAATTTGTTCTTATTTTGACATATTAATTTTTTTCCCTTTAATTAGTGAAAATCTAAAAATATTTCGTATCTTTTAAATTGGGGTTGATCATCTGCTTATAATATTTTGATTTTGATATTTTTTATTATTTTTTATTAGAAGAGAATTTCTCCTCTAATAACTTTTCAATATTAGTATTATTATTTTGTAAAATGATTTATCGAAAAGTTGTTAGGGAGACACTGGAGAGATTATATAGATTATCGAATAGAGTGAGATTATCTATTATGTGATAGAGTGATGGTTCCTCATATTTTATACATGAATATACATTATTCCATTTTATTCATGGAAGCAAAAATAAGGATATGGTTCACGCATATGAAACGTTTGATTTAAAAATATTTATTTTGTTTTGTTTTATTAAAATTATTTTTATTTTTAATGAATTTATAAATAATAAAGTTGGTTATTATAAAGGTTAGACATACAAATTTAAATATATTATTTTGCACATTATTTAAAAATTTATAGTAATTTATTTTGATATAAAAAAAAAAAAGGATTTTTTTAAAATTAGTATTTTTTAAAATTTGGATTTATCTCGCATTAATAGGGATTAAATCTCTTAATATACAAAAACAAATGGAGTGTGAAACTTAACTAAAAATTTACACCCAGAGATTTGGTTCTTCTAAAATGTTAGTATATTTGAAATTAAAATCTATATATATTTATTTTGAACAACACATTAATAAAATATTCTAGCTACTCCATTATATATGCACAAACAACTTGAATTAATTTTGTTATTAATAGTAATTTTCACTTATTTTTTTATAAGATCTCTTTTTATATGCACATTAAAGTTTTAAAATGTTGCATATTAACTCCATGTTAAAATTGGAAGGAATTACAAATCTCTCTCATACCTTGAATTATAAAGAATATATTAATGAAACAATGTTGCAGGGAAATATAGTCTCTGCCATTAAAATTAAGGAGAATATTGTTATATATGGAGAAGATTAATATATATTTTTCATATATGTAAGATAATTTAAAATGATTATTCTATGAAATTGTTTTACAAAACACAATTGTGTTTATATTTATATGACAAAGTTTGACAATCTATATTTTACCAAAACAAAAAATAAAAATAAAAAAAACTTGTAATTAAGTAGTAACTTTGCTAGGACTTGTTAAAATCATATTTACATTATGTGCATATACAACTAAATGGATGCAACATTCATATAAATCTATATTAAAAATTGTTTAGTACAATGCACAATTACATAATGTTGATCAATTTGACATGACACTCAAAACTTCATGCTAGACTCTTGCCTAGGCAAGGTCAAATAATGTGAAAATTGTGAGAGATTGTTTTTGGGTTTATTTTGGCCTAATAATTCAACCATTTTCCATCTCCTAATTTGTCCATCTTTCGAAAAATAGATGAAGAAACAATATATATCAATGTTTTCTTGTTTTTTCTAAAATTTGTCATACATTTTATAAATATCTTGGAAAAATAATGGAGAAAGTAGGAATTAAAGTAGAATGTAGAAGAGATACTTTCTAATTATATGAAAAATTCATTGTAAAATTAAGGATTCCAATAAATGATAAAATTTGATCGACCAATCAAAATGAAGAGTAGAATAGAAATGAAATAAACATGTCTACTCTATTTGACTTATAGACATATATATAAATTAGTTAAAAAACTCAATAATAAAGAATAAAGATAGTATGCGTATATGAAGTAAAATTTTGTTATTTCTAATTTATGTGGATGATTTTATGTTATTAGCAATCATAAAAATATTTGTGAAAAAGATATAATCATTTCATATAATAGTAACATTTTATTCTTAGCTAACATTATTGTTATTATTAAAACTCTTGTGTGGAGACATAGGTAACCATCCTCTATTCTATACACAATAAATGAAAAATAAAATAGTACCAATAAAAAGATTATATGGTTGTTGTTTGAGCTATAAAGTTAGTTAAAGAATGATAGAAAAAGGTTGATAGTGTTAACAATTTGTGTTTATTAAAACAATTATGTATTAAAATACAAACTAATTACTCTAAGTTTAAAAAGTGAAACCTTAATTTATTATATATATTATCAAATTTAATCATAAAAAATATTAAAAGTAAAATTTATTTTACTCAAATAAAAGTTAAAGAAAGTTAAACCTATAAATAGATCTCAATTAACAATCCATTTAGATAAATTATATATATAAATATATACTTTACAAACCCAAAAAAAATGAGAACAAAGTACATGTAACTAGACACGATACTATTCAAGAAAAAACAAAATAAATAAAAATACTCAATGCAAATATTTAAACTTTTTTTTGTTCTCAATCCCACAATATTTTATTTTATATATCAGTACATTATATAATGTTTATCCACTCCATAATCTTCTTTGAGAATTGGTTATCCTAATTTAAAATTTGAAATATTGATTAATTGATATGACATTTTGTCTTTGACTAATAATTTGCAGTCAATTTTTACGAAAGAATTTATGCACGATAAAAATTGGAACTGTTTCACAAACTGTACACATATGTTATGGCATAGCTACCATGTTCTAATTAAAATATTGGATAAAAAAATTCGATTCACGATAAATGTGGGAACAGTTTAACAAACTCTACAAATATGTTATGGCATAGTTACTAAGTTCTAATTAAAATTTTGGGTAAAAAAAAATATCATTCACAAAAAAAATTATAGTATATATGCCTTGGTATATTGTGGTGCCTACCAAAAAAATATAAATTCCTTACGTATTTTTTTACCATTTTGGTTTCTCCTCTCTATCCTAGCATGACCACCCTCGCTAGTGTTGAGAGTCAGTGAAATTTACTTCTCTATACTTTCCTTTTTTGGTGTCGTGGATCTTATACTACCCTTCACCGAAGTTAGTATTCTGAATTAAGTCACCCGACAAAGTTAGTCTTTTGGATTTGTCTCAGTAAAGACAAATTTCTCACTTCCCATTCATAATTATTCATTAGTATCCATATAACTTTTTGAAGATTCTTATAAACTTTTCTTCATATTACTATTTTGATTTGGGTTTTTGTATTTTCTAACAGTGTGATATGTGTATCATAGGGCAGAGATCTATGTGCTATGGAAGGATGTCAACTAATATAAGAAAACCCCACAAACAATTATAATAGTGATTTTTTTCCTAAATTTTTTAATTCACTTTCTCCTTTTTATCTTATTATCTTTATCAAAATTTTACTTTTTCCATTCTTTATTTATCAATTATATGATTTTTTACCAACGTTATTTAATCATTTTATTTATTTTACAAGACAATTAGATTATTCATACAATATATTGAATGTTTAAAAAAACTATCACATAACTTAATTGCTACAAAATAATTAATTTCTTTATATTTATTTCCATTGTGTTTTTATTCATTTTTAGTGAAAATAATTGCTTAAATGATGGGGGGCAAAACATGATCCTAAATAGTTTAATTACATTAGTATGAACATTTTCCATCCATTTTAATTTTAAGGGTTTTTCTATGAAGCTTAAAATTTAAATGTCATTTCACAACTATTTAAAATCATGGTATCAATAATGCAGGTATATCTGAAAATTATGGCAAAAAATGTGTAGTTATCCATTGTTACATGAATAATAAGATCAATATATCTCTTTAAGATCAATATATCTCTTTATATATATGAAATTATTATTTTCTATTCAAGATGCATATTGAAATATTTTGTTTGTAAATCAAGTTAAAAAATAAAATTATTATTAATATTTTATAAATATTACATATGTATTTCACGTTATGAATAAAAAAAAATTACACCTCTCCCTTATAATGGAAAGTGAAAATATAAGAATTGTTTTAAGATAAATTATTTTATTTTTTAATAAATAAAAGTGATATAAAATTATATTATTTATAACTATTAGTAAAATATGATTTTTTTATTAATATATTTTTGTCTTAAATGTTAGACTAAATATAAAATGAATTAAATGTATTATCAATAATATTATTTTGACTTTCTATTTTTCAACTCCATATGAAGTAGTGAAAGGATTATATATCTCTCTTATACTAAGAATTAATGTTTTTTGTTCACTTTCATTTTTCTATATAAAGTTCGATGTAAAATAAAAGTGAAAATTTAAGTATTTTATTTTTGGTATTATCAATTCTTTTTATTATTACTATCTTTTTAATTTGTCAATTTAAGTATTATTTTATTATTTTTAAATGTAATACTCATACTAAGTTGTAAAGCCCCTCATTAATTTTTTCTTCTTTTATTAGTATCGTTATATATTTCTATTTTAGAAATATATTTATATGATGACGACTATTATTTTCATTTATTAAAATAAAATTCTCTTTATTAAATGTTATGAAAATAAAGGAATTATTTGGTTTGTTTTAGATTGATCTTTTTTCTTTTCTTCCAAAAGTTAAATTAATGATAATTATAACCTAAAAAAACATAAATTTAATTAGGATGGAAATTATAATTTCATGTGGATTTACTTATTTTATTTTGAGAGTAAGGTTTTTTCATATTCAACCATCTTAATGTCAAAAAAAATACACAATCTTTAGTTTTAACATGTTTTAAGAACTATCATTTGGCTTCTTTCACTATAAAATTTGTGAAAAGTTGTTTTTTCTTTGGCATTGTTGCTTTTTTTTCTTTTACATTAATGAAAAACTAAAATCTATTTTACTTTTTAAATTAGGTTTGATCACCTCTTTATAGTAACTTGATTTTCTTTTTTTTTTATAATTCGTTATTGTAAGATAATTTTTCCTTAAATTTTGATGCGACAATCTATTTGTAGGCTTTCCATAATTTTAATTATTAGGTAGATGGTAGGGATTTAACCTCCTGTTGTAGAAGCTTCAACACCTCCCAATATTTTTGCTTGCATCCAATTCCATAGCCTTCCTTGGTTTTTCCTTGATGATTGCAAACACGCGAGGTCATCCCATGAGCTCTTGTCTAGTCTTTAAACCCTCTTTTCTTGACCAATCATCGGTGATATTTTAGCATGTTTGTTGCAATGTCATGCTTGCGGTCTTGTTTTGGCAATGTTGAAGGTATGTCCTATTGTGTACGAGTTATGTTTTCTATGAAAAATTATGCCAGACTCACACATGAAGTTGTAGACAATGTCACGCAAGTGTTGTCATGGTAGTTCAATGATCTATCTCAAGTGTCGCACTTGTTGCTCTCACCCTTAAGTTAGTCACACTAGGCATATGTTGTCTTGTGGTTTGAGTTGTCCTGTCGTCAATTCATGTTGAGTGTGTGTTCGTAAGGTCATGTATACATGAGTTCACTCGCTCACACACTTAACCATTTTTCCAAAGATTTGTTAACCAGATCACTCGCCATTAGTCAAACCTCCACTAAGTTGCACTATGCAGTCTCAACCCTCAGCAACCAAGCACTGTTGCCCATAACTATGTAGAGATTGAGGCTACCCCCCAAGTAGTCTACACTGCACAATTTTGGAATCAACCCAGTTGAACCTCACCCAGAACAATGCAAAAGTTTCCCAAGAAGCCATCTCAGTCTGCACCTCTCGTAAGCCTATCCATCAAGATTCCCGCTTGTCAACTATAAAATTTGACTTGAGCAGTGATCCAGGGCTGCACTCATCTCCAAAACTGCGCAGCAGCTGTCCAGCTTGAATGCGTACATTGCCTAAAGAAACTTCGGAGACATGAGGGAGAGGCACCTGTTGCCTATCACTGCAATGTACCAAAAAATTGCTCAGTTTTGCAAGTAGTTCCCCTACTGGCCTCCTCTCCACTGCTCCTAAAAACTGCATAGCTTTCATTGCCAGTGCCACCTGCTGCTTGCACTAACTTCCTCAGAAAAATGGGTAATTCTGCCTCTCGGTTGAGCCATATCCCGTTGATGTCACTGCTATCTCAGATTTCTCAACCCAGCCTCTCAGTAAGCTTGTCACAGTTTTCCCGACAGTGCCTCGAAGCCTCACATTCCAACCTCAATTTTGTTTTGCGTAGTTTTATAGGCTTGTCCTCTCTCTTGATCGCCTATACCTGGTAATGAAAGATGATACATCATGGCAGACTATGGTATTTCTAGATTTTATGTTGTCTCACCCTGAGTGATTATGAAAATAGGTACATGAATGAGACATGGCATGGCGAAGAACGGGATGAACACGGAGCACATGCTAGGAGACTTATTCGCGGATGTATGAACACATGAAGCATGCCAAGTACCAGTGAAGGGGACACATGCACATGTAACATCAAGCAAACTCCAAGACCATCGAAGACTCCACACACCTTGTCATGGGGAGGTGAAGCTATGATACACGAAGAGCACACTCAATACTCAGCAGCACATCAGCTCAACATGGAAACTACCATCAGCATGAGCATACCAGCAGTGTCATGTCAATTCATGTCATGAGTCATCTCGGTCACATCACTACTATGAGTCATACGTGTTGTAATCAGTGTAATGTAACGTGGAAGTGCAAGAGACCCACATATGAAGTTTAAGAGTCATGTATGTGAAACGGTCATAAGGGAAGTTGAAGAGTCACAAGGGTCAAGTTCACCCTTTGCTATATATACCCCTCATTTGTACATGCAAAAGAATTTTCACCTTGGCTCCCCCCACATAGCCTTGAGAGTCTGGAGTATTTTCGTTGAGGAGCGAGCAGTGGCTCTAATGCCCCACTATTGGGGTTAGTGATATTTGGTGTACGTATGTGTCATGGAACTTTCACTTAATTCAAAAGCCTGTTAATAGGCCAGCACGTTTTCACACATTTATTGTATTCGTTTGTAAGATTATTATTTGGACACTTATAATGCATGTTGCTCTAATGTGTATTAAGATAGTTGAACTATTTTTGTTGTTTTAGTGCATACACTATTGGAAATGTGTAGTATTAGTTGTTACCACTATCTCACCCCTGTGGACTACGCCCCTGGACACTAAACAAAATCATTCTTGTAAACTTGTTATAAGGTTCGTCACACTCGTGTGGACTACTTTTTGGGTGTTGTACGTGCTATCTGTTCACTTTGTGTTTGTAACTTCTACATTTATGTGGACTACTCCATCGGAAGCTGCACAAATCCTACTATGTTTGTCTCTACCTGAGTTGGGGCTATTCCCTCTCAACTTGAGAATCACTCTCACCCTCCCCCTCTATAATGAATAAACTTTGACACAAGTTACACTAAGCACTCACCAGCACACGAACCTCGATTTTTGAAGACTAAGTGAACTACTCCCATGTGCTAACAAGCAAGAGATAAGACATATATTTAATATAATAGAAGTTGGTCCATCATACCAAGTGGGACTCCTACACCAAATGGTGTGATGTCTAGTTGGGACTTCATACCAGGGAGATCCCCTAAATGTTGGTGGGTCCAGCACCATCAGCATTTCTGGCTGTAGAAGAAGGGCTGTTAGTAGTTTATGGTTGAATTTCCTCTCAATCCCAGTCATCAATTATCTGGTTAAGGTAGTAACTCACACTCCCTCTCACCTATTTTCAACTCTGAAGTTGGCCAATCCTCACCTCCGAGACATGAACATGAAATTTCATATCAACACCTCCGCTATGTTTGTCCCATCACCCATCAATTTACTAAAGTAGCCATACTGACCCTTGGAATACAAGATCTTCCATACACATCTAAGAAGACAAATAACACTCCCACATGAGTTGTTATCTCATCATTGGAAGAAGAAGTTCTTGCCACTCTTGAAGGTCTGGCAGAAGCTGTGGAGAATAGAGAGGAACTTCGAGTATTCTAACAAGAAGAAGAGGACACCCTTGTGATCTTGGGCTTAGGCTTCATTACAAGAGGCTAGGGGGAAGGTATCAGAGGAGGTGGAGGTAGAGACTAACTAACCAACTCCGAGGCAGAACCATCATATTCTAATGAAGATGAGTACGAAGAAGAAGAAGATATGGTTGATCAAAATTTGGAATAGATGACTCAGGGACCATTGGCTCTTATGGGTGTCTTGTACAAGATGCCAAGGCATGCAAAAAGTTTTTGACAAAGTTTGACTCCGATAGAACAATGAAGACAGAAGACCACTTGGACACATTTTACCTATATCTGCAGACAGTCGAGGTAAGTTACGATGATGTTGTATGTAGATTATTTTCTTGTACTTTGTATGGCTAAGCAACAATATGGTATCATAGCCTTCCTGTGAACTCCATCCAGAACTAGGGTATGTTCAAGAGAATGATTTTGGAAAAAATTCTTCATGACAAGACCCCTGCCATGTTGCTCAAAGAGTTTGGCAATCTCAAGATGGAGTCGAAAGGGAAAGTGAAAGACTTTAACTAGAGGTTTTAAGACATCTTGAACAAGTTTGTAGTAGACATAAAACCTCAGGACTCCATCACTGCCTACTACTACACATTTCCCTACCAACGAACATTGAAAAGTTCATTAAACGAGATGTGAAACCAATGTTACATGAAAATTGTGAAGAGCTAATCAATTTTGAAGGACCTGCATGCAAATGGAGTCATCAAGGATGATGAACCAATGAAAGACTCTAAAGATGCGAGTGGGAGGCCCCAGGATACTACGAGTAAGGTGAAAGAGATGGAATCAAGTGACATTGAAAGCCTTACCTGTCTTTTCAAGACCTTGACAATAGAGGTCTCTGACATGGAAATGGGCTAATATTCACAGGTAGACTAATTTTCCATGATTTTTCCAAAAAAAAAAAGATTCACTAATTTCCATTTTTTATAAATATTATTCTTAATTACTTTAGGTTTCCCTCCAGGCAGTCTTCAATACACAATTATGGAATCAACCTAGTTGATTGTCACCCATAATAGTGCATAAATTTCCCAAGAATCCATCTCAGTTTGTGCTTCCCGCAAACCTATCGATCAAGCTTCCTGATGGTCAACCGGAAAATTTTACCTGAGCAGCGACTGAGGGCTCCACTCATCTCCAAAATTGCGCAGTAGTTTTCGAGCCTACCTTCCTGCATTTCCTCAAGAAAATATGTAGACATGAGGGACAAAAACTGTTTGCCTGTCACTACACTATCCTAGGAAATTGCACATTTTTTCTAGGTAGTACTCCTGCTAGCCTTCTCTCCACTCCTCCTGAAAACTGTGTAGTTTTCATTGCCAGTGTCTCTTGCTTCTTGAATTGCCTTCCGTGGAAAAAATTCAAATTTTTTTCTCCCAGCTGAGCCATATCCCACATATGTCACTACTATCATGGAGTACTCAACCCAACCTCTCAGTGACCTCTGCACATTTTTTCTCGACAGTGCCCCAGAGCCTCGCATCCAAACTTTCATGGTCTAAGGTCAAATGATCCAGAAACCTTTCTCTTTTAATTTGAAATTGTTTGTAGACCTATGGTTACTTATTAAACACTCAAAACTTGATATTTTTTCCGGAAACATTGAAGGATAGAGCTCTTAAATGGCTCAGGAGTTTACGAAATACTTCCATAAGATCATGGATTAATATGCAAAAGATATTTCTAGAAAAATATAAAGCTCGTGATCTTAAAGAAGGAATATTTAGAATGAATAAAAAAGAATATGAGAGTCTAGAGGATCTAATAGAGAGGTTCATGTATAATGTTAAGAGGGGAAACTACATCATTTAGGATCTGACACACTAAAAACCCTCTTACTTAGAGAAATTAGGTATGAGTGGGTTGATCTCCTTGATCTCATGAGTAGATGTGATTTATACAAATTATCATTTGAAGAAATTTGTGAAGCATGCAAACACATATCAAGACGAATGGAAAGAGTAAGTACATCATCATTAAGATCAGTAATTCAAGCTAAACTTGTAAATTTTCTTGATAACTTTAAAACAGAATTCTTAGCGATCTAACTGAACCAGTAGAAATGTTGATAATATAAAATTAGCAAAAATAGGATGTTGATATTTGTTTTGTCCATGTAGAATTACATGATGTTAAATATTTCCATTCATTACTAAGGTTGAAGGAAGCTTAAGAAAAGGACAATGGAGCAAGTGAATCACCAAAGCAGCTATGTTATGTAGCTCCAAGAGGACCATGGCAGCCTAGTCAAAATAGTATGATGTAAGAGCCTAATTCAAAATTTCAAGGTTATGCGTATCAACCTCAAAGTAATTGGAACACACCCTTTCGTTGGCAACATTGGCTTTCTCAACCACAAAACCAATCTTGGCAACAAGGTTGGCAAGGAATTTATGGGAGCCATCCACAATATCCTCAATATTTTCTTCAATCTCCTCCATACCTAACTCCATGTTATCCCTACCATCCACCTCCACCACAACCACAACCCCAACCGCATCCATCTCAAATATTCACTCCCACTCAACTACACATACCACCATTTCCAAACCCACATAATGAAGTAGCTCAGCCCATGATCTGATATTCACCCTATGAGTGAGATCAACTAAAGATTAATTAAACTAAGGTATTATAGACTCATGTGCTAGTGTGTGTGTTTTGTGTTATTGTAGCAATGAATCGATCAGATTGCCAATACACATACAATAAAATGGAGAGACAACAGAGAAATACAGTAAGCATACATAAAGACACAAGCAATTTTAATAAGGATTTCACCCTATTCTCGAGGGCTACATCTCTAGTCAAGCTCTCAGTGGTGGCCTTATTTTATTGTGCCTTTAAGCAGAGAAAATACAATACAAGGACTCAATGTGAGTTCTCCTGAAATAGGTTTTTCTTGGCGGGGTGGTTTATGGATTCCACAAGCCACTTGAGTACACAGACTTCTTCTTCCTACCAGCTCTGTGACCTTCTGGTTTATAGGGGAGAGCCCAATGTGGTGCTTAACCTGGATAGGTTCCTCTCTGGGAAGGCTTGAATCTTCAAGCCCTCTGGTGCTCAATGCTGCCTCTGGTCAGCTTGGCCTTCTATCTCTACTCCTTTGCTTTACTGTTCTCTGTGTTCAGTTCTCCTCTCTAGGTTCACTGTTCCACTTCTTTGTCTCTCAACTTTTTGTTGTCTTACTTCCCTTCTCAACTGACTGTCTTCTTCCTTTATTCATGGCTTTAGCCATTCGACCCCTATGCCTATTCAGCTCCTCTTCTGCCTCTATATTTTCACCTTCTGCAGCTACAATTAGGGTTCCCTATTCGGTGTCATCATTAGCGCTCATGGAATGGCCACTTGTCCTCCTCTAAACAACGCCATCATTTCTTTAGTTATGTCATGGATGCATTCTTCATGCATCGTGGCAGTCAAACGGATTTCAAATCCCTTTAAAACACGGCTTAATTCCCTATCAATTATACTTCCTCCATCGAGCACGATCTCAGCCGTCCGATCTAAGCCCTCTAGATCTAATGCCATATGCGCATTTTGCGCGGTTAACTTGCTCGACCGATAGCGCGTGATCAACGACAGTTTTCTCTCACCTCCACCTACCACACGTTGATTGGTGTATGGAATCGCTCTGCTCTCATCCAAAACCTCTTACCATTTAAGGGCACCCTAATCAAAACCGTCGGTTTCCAGAGTGCGGGTCCCGCCTTTGTACGTTCAACACTTTTTCCTTTTCCGCCCACGGTCCTCTGGTTCCCCCATGCGCTGAGTGCTCGTGCATTTCCATTTTGGCCCTGTTCACCCAATGATGCGCAATTAGTGCTAGGCATCAAAATCCACCTCCGTTTCCCAATTCAGGGCTCCCAGGGGGTACTTTGGCCTCCTGCGCAGTCTCCATGTGCCTCGGTTAGTGCGCTTTGACCGAGGTCCTTGTCGTTCCACGTCGGCTGCCAATGCCACTGGTTTAGGGTGTTTTTGATTGTTGTTTTGGATTTCTTTAGAGATTTGTTCAACCTGATACAGTCGTGGTCCTTTGACAGTCTTCTGTGGATCTAATTCGGATCACAGCCTTCCCACTGAAAAGGATTTTAGACCACCAAAAGTTGGTTTTTTTTAAAGCATCGACTAAGTGAGGATATCGTTTCTTCACTTGTCCAATCTCAATCCACTTTGCACTGCTAGGCTTTGAACCTTTGAGCCCAATCCTGAGGTACTCCACATTTCTCATGCATGTCGTCCTTACCTTCCTATCCAACACTGTGTCTTCCTGTAACTCATTGAGATATTTAGGTAGTAGGTCAGCGATAGAAGGAAATTGACTCTACTCGTAAAGGTCCTCAATCATTGAAGGTTAAAACAATCTCAAGCAATCTGCATTTACGACTGAGTAGATGTGCATGTAAGCTGGTAAATCAAGGTGAAAAGAATTTTCCCCAATCTTCTCAAGTATCCTAAAAGGTGCATACCTGATAGGTTTTATCTTTTTACCTTCACCTTGCGTCCTGTCCTTGCTAATATACAGCCAGACTTGGTCTCCAACTTGAAAGCTATGCTCCATTCGATGTTTATCATGCCTAGCCTTGTACTTGGCCTAGCTCTTTTCAAGCTATTCCTGTACTGCCTGGTGGATCTCCTCGATATGTTCAATGAACCTAGTGCCTTGCCCACATCGTTGTGTCCATCAACCATGGTATCTTTATCAAATACAAAATCCAAAGGAGACCTTGGTGTGAAACCAAAATAGGTCTCAGAAGGACATCTTTGTGTAGAAGATTGCTTGGCTCTATTGTAAGCATGCTGCACATAACACAAGTGTTCATCCCAAAGCTTAGGATGTTTGCTGCAATAACCTCTCAGTAACTAGATCACCGTCATGTTTACTACTTCTGTCTGGCCATCTGTTTGTGGATGAACAACTGTCTTCAGTTTGGTACCCATCAGTTGCCACAGGCTCAACCAAAACTTCCCCAGAAATCGGGTGTCTCGATTAGATACAATGGAAGTGGGTAATCCAAAATGAACCCATACATGTTCAAAGAACAATTTTGCAATCTTTTCAGCTATGATCTGTTTACTACAAGGCATCAAAATACACATTTTGCTGAACCTATCCACAAAAACATATAGATAATCATGACCTCTCTTAGATTTAGGCAGTCCTCCAACGAAATCCATGGAAACACTTTCCAAAGGGTGAGAAGGAACTGGCATTGGAGTGTACAAGCCTAGTTTTCTGTTGCTAGGCTTCCCTTTAGCACACATGGAACACACTCTTACATACCTAGAATCTGTCCCATTCATTTTTAGCCAATAGCAGAATCTTTGCAGCTGTGCAACTATTTTACTTACCCCAAAGTGACCTGATATCAGAGAAGTGTGTGCTTCCCTAATTATCTTTACTCTCTTGGTTTGTGGAATATAGAGTTTCCCACAATGATATAAGAGTCGGTCCTTTATATGATAGTCCAATTCTTCTACTCTTTTTCCTTGAATCAAATTTGCATATACATCTTTAAAGTCCATATCCTGAGCATATTGTTCTATGTAGCTTTCATGTAGAACATATTTATGCTTAAGTATGGTGGATGCATTTATAATGGGTCTAGATAACATGTTTGCAACCTTGTTATGTATGCCCTTTTTATACCTAATGACCAAATGAAATTGTTGTATAAAACCCATCCATCTGTAATGTCTTGATTGCTGCAACTTAGTTTGGGAGTGTAGATATTGGAGTGGCTGATGATCAGTATGTATTATTGTCTCTTTGGCCATTAAATAATATTTCCACATTTTCACACTCTAAACTAATGCATACAATTCTTTATCATATGTAGGATAGTTAACTACTGCAGGATTAAAAGTCTCAGAATGATAACATATGGGTTTACCGTGCTATGTCACCACTGCTCCCATGGCATAGTCACTGGCATCAGGCAGTGCTAGTACATGTGTTGTACCAATTCTCTCTTTCAAGGTGTCGAAGGCTTTCTAATGTTTTCCTCCCCACTAAAACACCTTATTCAATCCTGTTAACGCATGTAAGGGAGCTCCAATCGAGGAGAAGTTAGAAACGAGCTTCATCCAATATTGTGTTGCTTCTAAGAAGCTTCTCACTTCTGTAGCAGACCTGGGTTTAGGCCAGTTCACATTGACTGCCACTTTAGAGGGATCTATATTTAATTCACCTCCCCCTCCTATATGACCCAAGTAGTTTAGATATGTTTTGCCAAATTCACATTTTGAGAGTTTAACATAAATATTTTCTCTTTTCAAAACATCTAATGTCTGCTTAACATGCTTTAAATGTCCTTCCCTCGTTTTATTAAAAATCAGAATGTCATCCAGATACACAATAACAAAATCATGAAGAAAAGGTCTGAGTACATCATTCATTAATCTCATGAAAGTAGCAGGAGCATTAGTTAAGACAAAAGGCATAACCAGCCATTCATACAATCCTTGCTTTGTTTTGAAAGCAATCTTCCATGTGTCTTGTTCTGCAACTCTGACCTGATGGTATCCACTATGCAAATCCAGATTAGTGAAATAAACAGCTTCCTTCAATTGACCTAAAAGATCATCTATGCAAGGAAGGGGATAATTATTTTTGATTGTTATCTTATTCAGTGCTCGGTAATCAATGCAAATTCTCCAAGAGCCATCTTTGTTTCTCACCAAAATGATTGGTGATCCACATGGTTATGTGCTAGGCCTAATGAAGCCTTTCTCGAGCAACTCCTGCACCTGCTTCTTGATTTTAGCATTTTCTAAAGCAAACAACCTTTTATACCTATGGCCGTTATAGTTGTTTCATCTCCCCAGTCTGACCCCAAATCTTTTCGAATCGTTGCAGTTGTCTTCTTCTTCTTGCCCTTGGACTTCTTAGGTCTCAGCTCTGGATGCAGAATCCAACAATGCTCATCATCATGCCCCTCCTTTTTACAGTGAGTGTATGAAGCTTTGACTTTCTGTGCAGTGTTAGCCTTCCTTGCTTTCCACTTCTGTTTCCTTTTCTCCTTGCTCTTGCTTACAGTTGGTTGGGATGGTCCCCCAACTTCTGGATTTCTATTCTTTCCTCTAGCTTCTAGATGAGTAGCTTGTACAGATACCTCAACTATACTCGTGGGATTAAACATGAGGATGGTGTGACTCATGTAGTTGTGTAGACCACCAATGTACTTCAAAAGAGTCTCTGGTGAGTCTAATGAGATACCCAATATCAATGCTCTCTTTCTGAACCCTTGAGTATACCCTTGCACACTTTTCCCTTTCAACTGTCAAAAACTTTGCTAACTCATCATGGCTTGTTGCATGTAGGCCAATTGATAGAACTGCCTTTTGATTGCAGAAACAAGTCACTCTAGAGAGAGATGGTCTTACCATGTCTTTTCATATCAGGTTTAGTTTTTCCTTCCCACCAAATCAAGGCATTGCATCCTAGGCGTAGGCTTGCAAGTTGAATCTTACTCTTGTTTGAGTTTATGTTTTGTACTCTGCAATACACATCAATTTGTCTAATCCAATTGTGCAACTTTTCAGCATCTAGCTCTCCATCATATATAGGTAAATCAAATTTAACATCTAGCTTAATCAAAGATGCCTTCTTATTATGCATAGGGCTATTAGGAGGTGTAAGAAAGATTTCCTCTTTCCCTTTTCCTTTGGAGTGGTCATGGCAGTGAGACTCATCTTCTTCTTTATCTTGTTTAGAAACTAATGAATCTTCACCCTTTTTCTTTCTAAAGTCTTTGTACATTTCCTTCAACCATAGACTTTATAGCTAGGAAACTCTATATGAATTGAGGGTCTGGCCCAACCAAACCTTCCTCTAACATTATCTTCCGAGAATAGACTCTCCCAATTTCAGGATTAGTTTCCACCAACTCTCCTTCTCCTAATTTGAGCTTTGATCTTGACAACATTCACAGCTAAACTAACACAAGCTTATCTAACCTTACAACCTAGTCTTCTGAAACCACTTGATCTGATATTCACCCTATGAGCGACATCAACTAAAGATTTATTAAACTAAGGTATTATAGACTCATGTGCTGGTGTGTGTTTTCTGTGTTATTGTAGCAATGGATTGATCAGATTACCAATACACAGACAATTAAATGGAGAGACAACAGAGAAATACAGTAAGCATACATAAAGACACAAGTAATTTTAATAAGGACTTCACCCTATTCTCTAGGGATACATCTCCAGTCCAGCTCTCAGTGGTAGCCTTATTTTCTTGTGCCTTTTAGTAGAGAAAATACAATACAGGGACTCAATGTCAGTTCTCCTAAAGCAAGTTTTTCTTGGCAGGGTGGTTCTTAGATTCCCCAAGCCACTTGAGTACACAGACTTCTTCTTCCTACGAGCTCTGTGACCTTCTAGTCTACAAGGGAGAGCCTAATGTGTTGCTTAGCCCGGATAGGTTCCTCTATGGGAAGGCCTGAATCTTCAAGCTCTCTAGTGCTCGATGCCACCGGTGGTCAGCTCGGCCCTCTGTCTCTTCTGCTTTGCTTTACTGTTCTCTTTGTTCAGTCCTCCTCTCTGGGTTCACTATTCCACTTCTTCATCTCTCGAGTTTTTGTTGTCTTACGTCCCTTCTCAACTGACTGTTTTCTTCCTCTGTTCATGGATTTAGCCATTTGACCCCTATGCCTTTTTGGTTCCTCTTCTTCCTCTACCTTTTCACCTTCTGCAGCTGCGCTTGGAGTTCCCTGTTCGGCGTCATCATTAGCACTTAGGGAGTTCCCACTTGTCCTCCTCTAAATGGCACTAGCATACTTTGTCGATTCATTTCTTTAGTTATGTCGCGGATTCGTTCTTCCTCCATCGTGGTGGTCAAGCAGACTTCAAATCCCTTTAAAACGAGGCTTAATTGTCTATTGATTTCACTTCCTCCATTGGGCACGATCTTAGTTGTGCAATCTGAGCCCTCTAGATCCAACGCCATACACACATTTCACGCAGTTGACTTGCTCGAGTGATAGAGTGCGATCAACGGTGGTTTTCTCTCACCTCCGGCTGCCATGCGTCGATCGGTGTATGGAATCGCTCTACTCTTGTCCAAAACCTCTCACTGTTAGAGGGCGCCTCGATCAAAACCTCCGGTTTCCAGAGCGCGAGTCCCGCCTTTTTACGTTCAAGGCTTTTTCCTTTTCCGCCTGCGGTCCTCCAGTTCCCCCATGCGACCGAGTGCTCATGCTTTTCCATTTTGGCCCTGTTTTCCCTAGCCACATCAAAATCCACCTTCGTTTCTTGATCTGGGGCTCCCAGGGGCTACTTTGGCCTCCTACGCGGTCTCCATGGGCCTCTGTCAGCGTGCCTTGACCGAGGTCCTCGTTGTTCCACGTCGGCTGCCATTGCCACTGGTTCAGGGTGTTTTTGATCGTTGTTTTGGATTTCTTTAGAGATTTGTTTGACCTGATACAGTCATGGTTCTTTGACAGTCTTCTATGGATCCAATTCAGATCAGCCCACTTACAATGTTGGGGTACAACACTTCTAAACATCTCCTCTTGATCTAAATGATATTAATATTATCTCAAGAAGAGTACCACAGAAAAAACATTCTCTTGATACCATCGAAGGACTATATGCAGAAACAGAAGATTCAAATGAGAAGACCAAAGAATCATGAGCTACACTTGACGAAGAGAAAACATTAGAATCAGATATTGGGAAAGTGCCCTCATGTTTACCATCAGATCCTCTATGTGTTCAAGAAAATAATTAGTAAAAATAAGAAGATCTGAATTTCTTGGATGAAGAAGACATCCAATATGATCCAAATTAGCAAATCAACCAGGAGCATAACAACTATAGTGAAACATGGTTCTAGCAAAGTGTCAAGTTACAACAATCCACTCTTCTTCAATAATTCCTTATCTCATCTCAATCAAATCATTTGGTCTCTTACATTTAGGTACATGTCAAAGAATATGTTTTGAGCCTACACATGATTTTATTTGTCATCCAGTTATGAAAGTGCCCTGATTGGAAGTATTCCTATACGTGAAAGTGATTTTTGTTTTTCAAGTATACTTTAAAGTGACTGGCTCATTGATTGAAAACCTTCATGAGGCAGTCAATGCTTTGGGAAAAAAGAAAAAAAGGAGAAAAAGAAAGGATCTTAGGTGAAAACCTTCTTTGAGGCACCTAGGTAGACCTACGAGTTGAAAACCTCATTGAGGTTGCTAGTAGGCCTACAAGAGAAAAAAAAAAGGAAAGAAAAATCTTCACTCCATGTATCTCTCTAATGAATGTAGGCGCTCCCCAACATCTGCAAGTAACAAAAAACAAGTTGGCACCAAAGAAAAAAATGGGTCAAAATTCTAGTCAAAGGAATTCAAACTTGGACTTTCTCCTACTTTTCTCAGATGCTCCAAAAGGACCAAGGTCATGCAAATCCATCAACCTCATATATTTCCACCATCCACTCATCATTCCCAAGCTTGTACCACTCATTTTCCTTGTTGTCTCGATATACTACAAGAATGCTTTGTTTTACTACAAGAAACAAAAATACATAGAGTAGAAATTTATTTTTGTCATATATTGAAAATAATGCATCCATTTGCCAAGTTGTTTTAGGTGGATATGCATATTAATGATGGTAACATGATCAAGAGAATTCAACAAATTCCATTGCATAATTTTCGAGAAGTCAGCCTCCATCATCTACAACCATTTTCAAATTTTCTCGATATTCATGCATCCATTTAAAAAGTTGTTTCATGGGGAGATGCATATGGATAATGGTAAGATTCCCAAAAAATTTAAACAAATTCCAGTGCACCATTTCCAAGAAATTGACCTCCATCAACTTCAGTTGCTTTTTTCTTTTCTTGAGATTGATGCATCCATTGGCCATAATTTTTTTATGCAAAGCTACATAAGGATGATTGAAAAATTCTTAGAAAATTTCAAGAAAATCCATTTTACTGTTTGGGAGATATGAACAAAATGAGGGAAATCTGTTGTTTCCTATAGTACTACTACAGGATGTCCTAGTTCTACTACATGATTCTCTGTTTTACTATAGGAAACAAGCCCAAAGCTTGGGAGATCATAGGAAAGGTAGAATGAAGTGTGGGAAAGGTGTCTAATGGTGGAATAAGGTATAGAGAAGGTGAACATCACCCATAAATAAGCCCATCACTCAAAGAAATTCAGATTTGACTAGGATAGCTCTATCATAGTAACTAGAAGACAGAGGTTTAGAATTGTGGAGCGATAAAAAGGTGTCTTGTGAACTCCTAATTACCTCACATTAATTATCAACCCAGGGACGACTTTTTATTTCAAGAGTGTACTCTGTCTGAGGCGGCTATTTTCTTAAGAGTAATGTTTCGCAGTATAGTGCTTAAAACCCAAAAGTAAATGAATGCTTGAAAAAGAAATCTAATTGAAACAACAAGAAACTGAAAATGTCTTAAACTAACTCATTCATTCAAACAACCATCAATCGAGGATATAGTAGCAATAGCTCATTCCTCTAGAAATTGATGCAAAAGGAATTAGAGTATGGATCATGGTTCTGGGAGCATAATAGCGTCTGCTGTGTCTCACGACAGCCTTGATCCTCCTCTCACACCAACGCAATAAATGCAAGAAAAAGGAAATGGCAGCAAGTAAAAATGAAATAACAAAAGGAAATAGAACAGCAGTAAATGAAACAGCAATTAAAAGAACTAAATCTCGCGAGTTAGAACTGAACTCTCATTCCGCAATCAAATAACAATCGGCAAAAGCAATTCCAATGATCTTTACTTTACGAGAAGATATTTACAAATGAATTATGGAACAACAGTTATCATATATACAAAACACACTAATAGAACAACAATCATATATACATTCAACACACTAAGATAGTAATCTGAGATGATAACTATGTTTCCAAATACAACATTACTTCTGGATTCCAATAATCATAACTTCAAATAAATCTTGTGATGGTAACGTTTAATACAAAAGCTCTGTAATAGAAATACCCGATTCAGATTGATACCATGCAATCAATTCTGGAAAAGACTTAATAATATAATGCAGAATCGCCACAAGGAATTCGGAAAGAACATTAATGAATTAATGATCACATAGCATTCATGCATCAGATTACTGAACAATAAAGATAGCAAACCACGCATAAAACAAAAGAAGATACTATACAGTAGTAGCAGCGTATTCCGCCATAGGCTGGGCCCTTAGCCGCCAGCGGATGCTGCGGGATCACTTCAGAATAAGAAGAATGAACAGCAATTCCCGATTCATTTATTAATCAGCCAATTGGAATCATTACAACAGCAAAAGCTACAGCATGAAGAATCCACCACCGTTGTCCATCATTTCTCTATCATTCTTCCATCATCACGTCTCCCCCCCATCTCCGATCTTGGGTTTCATTTAAATAAAGAAGATCAGAGCATGGATAATTACAATCATGATTTCTCTTACAAATTTAGGTTGATTCTAACCCATTGATCAACAAGAACAAGGCGGATTTAGGTTTGCAGCTAAGATTTGGAGGGCGGCCGCAACAGCAAATCTCAGAAAATCGTGCTCAAAGAACCCTGCGTTTCTCCCTGTACAAGCCGAATTTGGGCAAACTGTTCTTTATGAAGATAATTGGGCCCGTTTTGGACAAAACCGATGTTCCGGATTTTCCAAATTCGTCTTAATTTTCTCAGAATCTTAACCGCAAAACTGTCACTCCTTAAACCAGCGAATTTCTGAGTTGGCTGATTTAAAAATCAAATCTTCAATCTAGAAGTTACTTTGGAGGCTAAGAATGGCGAATGATGTTACAACCAACTTATTAGAACTATCATTGATAAATTAATGCATAATAATCAATTTATTAAAAATAAAAGAGAATAAATAACATTCATCCATGAGAGCATAAATTATTTATAAAATGGATTTAAATGATAAATTATAATAAATGTCATGATGAAGAATGGTGGAAATGGGTGGAATAAACCTTCTCAAGTGAGAATAATCATGGCATATTAACGACCCCACACACCCCCACACTCAATATGTTGCATGTCCTCATGCAACGAAAACTGAATATATTGCATGTCCTCATGCAACCCAAAGACAAAAACCATGTGTTAACCAAGCAATAAAAAATATGTTCCTCTCAGCTCATGAAATGGATAGAACAAATGAATTCTTCCTTCACTTTTAGTAATCTTGATGAAGGAATAACAATTTTTACATTAACATTCAACTATATGTATGAAGTTGCATCAAAATATGATATAGATAACAGAAAATTCATTAAGCATTTTCTCAAAACTACAAACCAGATTTTGTTGAAATGTTGCAAGTAAATTTACAATACATGAATGTCTCTATGATCCAAAAATCAAATCGTTTTGATGCACGGATCATGGGATATAAACAAAATGGCTGTAGGTGAGAGTTCATGATTTCCGAAATTTTATGAACCAATATTTCTTGAAATTGTGTGGGTTTGTATTAATGATACGTATGTGTTTTCCAAAAATTACAAGAATTGGGTTCATAGCTTTAAAAATATGTGGAAATCAATTTCTGCACTGTGTAAAAATGAAATTGTATGCCTTAAATAAGGAAGAAAGTAGAAAACATCCATCATGTATAGCAATTCCTCCCCCTCTCTGAAAAATTAGCATGTCCTCATGCGATGCTAGAAAACAAAGAGAGGTGGTTGCTACCAGCTGTAGAATTCTATGCTTGGTGTAAAACAACATGAAATAAGGGAGGTGTTGAGAATGGATAAGAATAGCAATGGATGAGAAAGAATATGAATGACATGGTCAGAAGAAAGAAATGAAGGAACACTCCCCCAGACTCGGAAATGATATGCTGCTGAAAAAGGGGAAGTGGTAAAGATGTGGAATGAAGGATGACAAATAATGCTCAAAATGGATTGGCATTAGATTCTCCTAAATTTATAATAAATTAGAAAAATATGCAATTTTACCTCAAGTTTTACCTCCAAAAATGTGGAATGACATATATGGACTGGCAGTTGTTGAAGCTGATGTAGGCAAAGTTGGTGCTGAAAGCGATGCAAAAAGGTAGAATCTAGGGAAGCACATCATGTCTGAAGAATTGTTCACGTTCACGAGCCTCTACTGTGAAGTGCAATAGTGTGGTCATGCTACGAATAGAATTCTGCCCATACTTGGTGTTCTCCTGTAAACAAAACACTATTTTGCATACAATGTGCTTGAATCCATAGTGTTAGCTTTGAATAGCAACAGATAAAATGCATGCAAAATTGCAATTAGAAAAACTTATGTATACATGCAATACTAATATGTTGTCAAATCAACAAAGTATGGCAAAGTGTAGTAATCATATCGCATGCAACCCCATAATGCATACAGTCCCCCCTCCAATTGGAAAAAGGGTTCCATAACCATAAAGCATATGAGAGGGGTGGTGCGGACGGCAAGGCAATGGAATGAACAATATATCAATAAGTGAAGCAGAGTACACGTATTAATGATAGGACGGTGAAATTATGGTTATATTGAGAGCAAAGTGTGTAAAGAGAGTTATGAATAAGAGATAGGACGCTTTGGATTGATGATAGTTTATACAAAACGAAAAAGGACAACAATATGCTAAAAAGATGCTTTGCTGATAGTATTCTAGCTGAAAATGATGCGGTTGATCATAAAACAATTGCTCATGCATAAAGGTTCAAAACAGGGAAAAAGTTAAGGAAATAACTTCTCTGATAAAAAGAAAATAAGAAAAGGGTATTATAATAATAATTGACGAAAAGATATAACTTCAATACCATAAGCAGAGCCGCTGCTGCCAGCAGGCGTCCATAGCCTCGGCAGGGTTGCTTTTTAACCCATATGAGCCAGGATCCTCAATTTATAAATGGAGAGTTTTAGTGCTGTTGTACAGAAGAGATCAGTGTGCTGGCGTGGTAACCAGACAACCACACTGCCATTCACTAGGAGGTAGCAAAAGTGATCAGGCCGGCTCGTGATGAGACCTCCTGTTCCAAGGATAATTTGGCTATCCAATGGATCATAACCCTGGTGTGGTGGCCATAATGGGAATGTCACTTTGTTACAGCCTTATGAACATGGTAGGCTGGCTCGTAATGAGACCCCCTATCCTCCATCTGCGAACAAAATTTTGTTGTTATTACACATTTTTATGATAAAAAGAGGGAGGCTCAGTACTCCTTAAGAGCAGGGATGGCGGAAGAAGTTCAAGATGTCAATAGAAAAAAATATACCCATAATCTCATTTATTACAGACAAAGAAGATTATAACCAGGGATGATGGAACCAGCATGGTATTAAGATGATCAATCAATATCATGTACAGCAGAAAACAATGCAGTAAAGGAATATATAAATAATTGTGTCCCTTTTAAAAAGAATCTATCATCAAGGAGCTGTCCTTTTAAAGATCATAACGTGAATAATATTAACTTTGCTTCAAAAGAATCCATAATTCATGTCCTCATAAAAGTAGTGTACTTCATGCCATGAAAGAGAATCAGGAGAATGTGGTTGAGCTGAACTATGAATAATCCCACAAGAGAAAGGAAAGGGTTGCCCTCAAAAATATTCCCAAAGTGTTGCTCTTTTGAATGAACAGCAAAAACACTCAAAAAGTGGTGTTCCGTGTAGGGAACATCAAAGAAAATGCACACCAAAAAACAAAAATACACACAGAAAACGCGAAAATGCAAATGTCGTTCCTTTTGAAAGAGAAGAATCCATGTAAGAAAAAACTCGAACTGCTGTTCCTTTTGAAAAAGGAATAGCAAAAACTCAAACTACTGTTCCTTTTGAAAAAGGAACAGCAAAAAAACTCAAACTGCTGTTCCTTTTGAAAAAAGGAACAGCAAAAAAATCAAACTGCTGTTCCGTTTGAAAAAGGAACAGCAAAAAAACTCAAACTGCTGTTCCTTTTGAAAAAGGAACAGCAAAAAACTCAAACTGCTGTTCCTTTTGAAAAAGGAACAGCAAAAAAACTCAAACTGCTGTTCCTTTTGAAAAAGGAACAGCAAAAACACGCACTGCTGTTCCTTTTGAAAAAGGAACAACAAAAACTCAAACTGCTGTTCCTTTTGAAAAAGGAACAGCAAAAACACGAACTGCTATTCCTTTTGAAAAAGGAACAGCAAAAAACTCAAACTGCTGTTCCTTTTGAAAAAGGAACAGCAAAAACACGCACTGCTGTTCCTTTTGAAAAAGGAACAGCAAAAACTCAAACTGCTGTTCCTTTTGAAAAAGGAACAGCAGAAACACACCAAATGTTGTTCCTTTTGAAAAAGGAACAGCAAAAACACACCCAACGTGAAAGTGCAGAAGTGTTGTTCCATTTCGAAAAGGAACAGCAGCTGTTCCATTTCGAAAAGGAACAGCAAGATGTGAAAGTGCAAAAAGTGCTGTTCCATTTCGAAAAGGAACAGCAAAATGTGAAAGTGCAAAAAGTGCTTTTCCATTTCCAAAAGGAACAGCAAAATGTGAAAGTGCAAAAAGTGTTGTTCCATTTCGAAAAGGAACAGCAAAATGTAAAAGTGCCAAAAAGTGTTGTTCCATTTCGAAAAGGAACAGCAAAATGGAAAAGTGCAAACGTGCTGTTCCATTTTGAAAAGGAACAGCAAAATGAATTGTGAAAAAGGAACAACAAAATGTACTGTGAAAAAGGAACAGCAAAATGAATGGCTGAACCAAAAAGTGTTATTCCTTTAGAAAATAAATAGCAACACGACAATGATGTCCTTTTGAAAAAGGAACAGCAGGAACGACAAAAAATGCACACAAATGTTGTTCCTTCAGAAAAGGAACAGCAAAATATACAACCATAAAATGCAAGCACGCAAAGAATGAATTAGCTGTTCACTGTATTGAAGCTGAGGATGGGTCACAGTTTGAATGAAGCAACACCTGAAACACAAAATATAAGAGAAATTAGAAAAGAAACAACAAAAAGCAGTATGTAAATAAATAAATTGAGTTACAACAGCTATGATGTTATGTCAAAAAAATGATCTATTTGAAAAATGTTTTGGCAGCAGTGACAAGACATGAATCTTGAAATTGAAATCAATTCTTCATTTGTTCTATTATGAATCCGTTGGGTAATGATTTGGATAAAATTCCCTTATTTTATAAAAATTTCTTTGAAAAATCACTCGTCCATAAGTTGACCTTCTTTATTTTCCCAAGACCTGCAAAAAACGAGTATCTACCTGCAATAAAACATTAAATCATGAAGAAAGAGAGGTGTACGGGCTCCCTTAATCCAAGAATTATGTAAAAAACTAACAAGTAGTTACTATATATAACAAATCCATAGAGAAAATAACAAAGTAAAGTTTATTTGTTACCTGCGGGAGAGCAGTGGCCAATCATACTAACCAGCAGTGTTTTAATCACAACTTCTTTGTTTTTCGTCCAAATTGAGTCATTCCAAAGCCAAATGAAAGCTAATTCAATGGTGTATCACCAATAGAAACAGGATTTAAAAACTCAATGATATGATATGTCAAATTTGTTTAGAACAACCTGCATAATAGAGTCATCTTCGATTACCCGGCTTAGACCAACAGTTGATATTTCAAGCGTAACTTTTTCGTTTGATGTCGGATTCAAATGATTCAAATTGGAAATGAAAGTAGATTCATTTATTTATCTCCAATAGAAACAGGTTTTGAAGACAAGAAGAATTGATAGGTCAAATATTGTAAGGAACAGCCGGAAAAACATAGTTTTAAGGGTGCTGATTTACGATAGACAGTCAGTATTTTGATCATAACTTCCCCATACGATATCGAAAATGAGTGATTCCAATTGCATTGTAAACTAGATTCATAGGGGAATCTACCATAGAAACAGGTTTTAAAAATTCATCCATTTAGGCCTCCAAAAAGTGACTGTCCCAACTCTGTTCCTGAGCTGCCCGCTAGACATCCGGTCAATGTTTTGGCTCTAACTTTTTCGTTTCAAATCCAAATTGAGTGATTCAAATTGGATTGGAAAGTAGACATCAAGGGATATTTAGGATAGAAACAGGTTTTAAAAATATGGTCATTTAGGCCTCCAAAAACTGACTGTCCCAACTCTGTTCCTGAGCTGCCCGCTAGACACCCTGTCAATGTTTTGGTTCTAACTTTTTCGTTTCAAATCCAAATTGAGTGATTCAAATTGGGTTAGAAAGTAGACATCAAGGGATACCTAGGATAGAAACAGGTTTTAAAAATATTCACTTTTGGTCCCTCAAAACATGACTGTCCCGACTATTTTTCCAGAAAGTTCATCAAGCCCGCAAGCCAAAAAAATGAAATTCAAGCATTTTTTCAAATTGGTGATAAAAATGAAAATGAGTGTTTGTAGAATTTATTATTTCCATTATGATTCATCTACATACACAAATTATAAAAAAATTATCACTGATGTTGATTTGCATAGCATGTTGCAACAAAAACCCTAGTTTTACAAAAGAACAAAATGCACTTATTTATGTCCTTATTTTGTTTTATTTTATTCACTAACCTACTTTGATTGAAGGATGAATATGACTACGTGTATGAGTACTTCCAGTGAAGCCATTTTCGAAACACGGCTTCACGTATGCACATACCCAAATTTGAAAAATGCATATTAATGGATATTAGGGTATGAGAAGGTGGCTTCCCTTGAAAAAATGATATCAAAAATTGTTGAAGCATAGAGTGATGTTGCAAACAAATGATGGAGTGAAACCAATCTTCAATGACCATGGCCTCTGCGCATTCCTGAATTTGTAACGCTGGTCCTTTGATTTAAACATTAAAGTGTTATCTGCCATCGTCTACGCCATTGTCTGCCTGAAACGTTAGTTTCTGCGCATTGATTGTCTGCCTGAAACGCATTGATTGTCTGCGCTCTGCCCATATACTCTGTGGATTCGCTGCTCCATATTCATAACGCATCTGCCATCCGCTCAGCTTGTCGGATTTCTTGTTCTGGCTCAAACGTTTTTGCAGTCCCAAAGTTCTCTGCTATGTTAAACGCTCCTCTCTGCCATATGAAGCGCGGTACCCCTGCGATTTGCAACGCGTCGTTTACTGTTCTGCTCTGCCTCTGTCGTTCTGTCCACTGACACGGTATCTCTGTATTAGAGCAGGCCTAACATGGAAAAGTTGCAGACGCTGTTTCAGTTTTAAATTTCGTGTTTCTGAGAAAGCAATTTGAAGGAAGATAACAATACAGTCACACAAGTTCCTTCTGTCAATGGATTGATTGAGAACAAGGAAAACTGAAATGGTATTTTGAGTACCAAATCAGAAGCAGATCGGCAGCAGGATACGACAGAAAGCTCACAACATCCAGACAAAATTAAAAAAAATCAGAAGGGGAAGTTTCTGATTCCAACACTGGGAAAAGAAAATTTAAAGCAAAAGCAACAGATGACATAGCTACCAAACGACAAAGGTTATTGGATGCTGGCACTGCAATAGCGGAAGTTAAGGTATGTAATCTGTGTAATGCAGTTTGTAACAGTCAAATTGTTTTTGACTCGCATCTTTCTGGGAAGAAACATGTTGCTCAAGTGAAAAAAAAAATTAGAGGAAGAGGCTAATTTTGCGTCGAAAGGTAAAGATTGCGAAATAGGCTCGGCACCCTTCATACGCAATTGTACGGAGAAGCAAACGCTTAATAGGATTAAGCGATAACAGCCACGAATCTATAAAAGATATCTCATACAATTGGACATTTGATTTAGTTTTGAAGGTTTCCAGAAATGGTAGAGTCCAAGAGTCAATCACAGTCGGAGCATTGGCACGAAAAGAGAGACATAGGAGTGTAGCATGTAGATCGACAGTTCTGTCACTGCTCTCTACATGGTCAGTTGGATTTCCAACATCTACAGGCAAAGAATGTTTTCTACCATCCACAAATTCCACAATTAACGGGGGGAACCTTTGCCGTCATCCGCATCCGCATGTTGAGGAGAAGGATAGTGGAAGACGGTTTGAACATGAAAGTCGCCCTGGTGTTAAGCCGTAGAAGAAAGAAGTGAATCAGGATTCTGATTTCCCCATAGCGCTTTTCTCCAGGCTAAGCGGGACTTGGAGTCGGTTTTGCCATCAGAAGACAAAAGACACAGTGTAATATGCACATGGGAAAATCTTAGCGTGGAAGCCGAGGACAGCAATTTGTATATGACTGTGTTAGCTTGGTCTCAACCTATTCATATCACCCATAAAAATCAGACCAGAATTACCTCCGCTAATATGCTGGTGTGTTACAAGATAATAATGTGAATAACGTGTGTTGCTCGTCTTGTTAGAAAATATTTATGTGAATCACATGTTAAGCTTCGTCTGTTAATGTGAATTGGGCGTGCGTGGAAGTTATTTGATTTCATATGGGCATTGAATATTCCGGCGGAGAATGATAACGTGGGTGGGCAGGTATTCATATTTCAACTTTTGTCTGCGCATATCGATCGTCAATATCAACAAAGCCAGCACCTAGCAATCTGGAGAGAGGTATCTTGAAATTGAAATACATAGAGTAAGACGCAAACAAACATGTGAAATTGAGTTATGTGGAGGCTCTCATAATCGTCGAGCGTTACCTTACGATCAAAGGAATAGAAATTGCAGCTTGATCATTCTGGACCCATAGAGGACTTAATAGCACACCGTGAACATACGTATCGTATTTCAGGATCAGCTTTACGTGCAGCCATTGACAATGGTTCCAATGCACTTCCCGCTGACTCAACATCCTCTCTTACAGAAGATATAAACTATAGGCATAAGAATGTTGAAGAAATTTTACAGCATGCTGGACCTATGCAGGATGGCTTTCGGGATAAACAGGATAGATCTTTAAGACACATGGAAGCACACGGAGGCGAAGAAAATAGCATCATGTACTGCTGTAGTAGATGAAAGTTCTTCTGGTTTGTTGATCATAAAGATCCTCTTCTTGACTTAGTTGTAAGCTTTTTTTTGACATCAAGCTCACCAGTTTTATTTCCAACTAATATTTTTGTTATCAAGAAACCCAGAGCAGGACAGAGTTTGAGGCCATTCTTGTTTACGCTGTCTCCATTCATTAACATACCATTGTTTTCTATTTGTTTCCTTGTATAACATTGCGCTGCTCATACCTCCATATGCACACGCTGTCCATATACCATCGTTGTCCATTTAAGTAACGCTGTCTCATGTGACTCTATGTAAAGGGTCTCTCACATCATCGTGTGTTTTTAATTATGGTTGCTTCCATACGCCATTAAGGAGGAGAAACAAAAAGGATTTCTTATTTCTGGTAATTTTGGAGCTCTACAAGTCAGATTTCTGGTTTGGTACGAAAGTAGGAAACGTGGTCATTTATTGATTTGATTGTTTAAATAATGGAGAAAATTCATGGATTATTGGATTTTTTAAACACTCTAATATTATCTGCTGATGGAAGCACAGTTAAAGTCAGCAAAGACACTCTCAAAGATATTCAAACATCTTTACAACATGCACAAGAAAACATTGATTTTTTGCAGCTTGAATCACAGCTACAGCAAGAAGAGCTACATCAAAATAGACACCATTCTGAACCTGTTTTTGTTCAGAACATTGAGACAACCACCCATGAGCAGCATGTTAATAATGGTACAGTTCATTCATATCCAGCAACAGTTGTACATGCAGATGCAGAAACTCAGTCTGCACTTCCCAAGCCCATCATTAGACCTTGGGAATAGCTTGTCCACAACAAGCACAGAACTGGTCTTGGATATGACAAGGACTTGTCCTTTCATATTCCAGACTACTCAAAGCCCATTCAGTTTCAGAGTGCTGGATTCATTTATGACAGTTCACTTGCTCCTCATGACAGTTCACCTCCAGCTGTTTCAGATTCTGCCCCTCTTCCACAACAACAACAACAACAACAGATCGTGAAATGCCAACACTGTGACCGAGTTGGCCATCTGAAAGATCACTGTTTTGATCTTCATCCATGTAAGCACTATCATAAAACCAGCCATTCTTCACACAGATGCTTCAGAAACAAACGTCCTGCAAGAAAAAAGATTCATCTTGGATGGATCGCTTCTTGGCAATGGGCATCAACAGCCAAGAAGATATTCCAAACACATGTCAGAACTTGTTCCAGAGTATTGAACAGTCTTGCAGTTGAGTTTTCTCCATCTTCTCACCTTGTACCTGACAGGGGGGGAAATGATGGTCATCTACAAGCTTCAAAGCCACATCAAGCGAGCCTGAGCCACAACCTGCCACACCAGTTTCAGAGTTGTAGCCAGAGACAAGATGCCTGAACATGCCTTCAGTTGGCAATCTGGGACTTCCTCTAGCAGAAGACTCCAGCTTCTTGCCAGTTTTGGAAGAGTTCCAGCAGAGTTGTTGGTCATCCTTAAACCATCAAAGATTAAGGACACTTCCTCTAGCAGAAGACACCAGCTTCTTGCCAGTTTTGGAAGAGTTCCAGGAATTGCATTAAGCATTCCAGAGTTGTTGGTCATCCTTAAACCATCACAGATTGAGAACACTTCCTCTAGCATAAAACTTCAGTTTCTTGCCAGTTTTGGAAGAGTTCTGGGAACTACACTAAGCGTTCCAGTGTTGGTGGTCATCCTTAAACCACCGCCCTTTTTACCAACATTTCATAGAGCACATTCAGCCTAATGCTGCCATGCATTTTTTGCACATTTTGTATTACAGCTCTCTTCTTGGACTCATACATAACCCTTCGGATTAAGGGGGGGAATGTTGGACACCTAATCCTAAAGGGTTAGTGTGGAAGCCGAAAAGACTAAGCAGTCCAAGAGACCTTGGGATCTGAAACCCAAGAGTCACATAATGTATTATAAATGTAAATCATTTGTCAATAAAAATTGTACTGACTGATTTATCTTTCCTATTGTCTTTACTATCCATGTGTGTTTAACACATCATATCATGAAGTTCTTGAGCTTTTAAAATAGCTTGTTGATGCATAGTAAAAGAAACCTCATTTTCTTCCATAACTTCTACAATTTTTGCATTTGAAACATTCTGAATCTCATTGTAGGTTTTCTCTAATGACACATGTGAGATAGAATGGGTGGGAAGGGTGGGTAAATTTTCCAGCTCAACATTGTAAGCATGTTGTACTGGTTTATTATGGTGGGGGTGTGAAATTAGTTGAGCAGGAGCATTTTGATGATGTGGCTGATTGGGTTGTGTGAATGGGCAAGCAAGGTGTTGTGAAAGAGCTGGTGGAGAATATGGAGAATGTGCTTGTGCTACAAGATGAGGGAGAGTAGTCATGCCATCATAAGATGAACCATGCCCAACTTGTAAACAAGATAGGTGGTTATATTGACATGGCTGCCCTAACACATTAGCATTCCATAATGGATTATGCAAGTATGACGATGGAGAAAAAGTGTTTTGAACCATACTTGTAGGCCATGATTTCTGTGGTTTTGACCTTGTTGCAGCTTTCTTACCTCTTTGATATGCCACTTCCATCATAGATAAGGAAGAGTGAGTATCTATGAGATGCTCCTTTCGGTCATGAGAACAAAACACTTCATCAAATTCTTCATTTTTATGAACCTGCAAAACATCCAATTTTTCTTTTAAAGAGCTAATAAAATCCAATTTAAAATTTTCAAATAAAGCATTGATTTCAGCTCTTATGTCTCCTATTCTTGTAGCATATTTGGAAAAGGAAAAACAAACATCTCTAAAATTCTTACCAGCCTTGGAGATTCCTCTTGAATACCTTATGCACAACTCACAAACATCATCATATGATAACTGAAAAACATCACCTTTTCCTATCAGATTTAGGGTTTCTAAACATTTATCTTTGATTCCTTTAAGAAGACGTGTTTTTAAGATCTCTTTTTCCAAATGCTTATATTTTGATTTTTGAAGGTTATAATGAAACCGATCTACATAGTCCTCCAAAATTTCATCTTCCCCTTGTATCATATAGAAAATATCTTCATTGGATTTGCAATAGTCTTGGTACTTCTTCAAGAATATGTTCTTCATGTCCTCCCATGATTGGATGCAATTCCCACCTAGGCTCATGAACCATCGGAGAGCTGCTCCTTTTAGAGTAAGAGGAAACACTTTCAATATTTGATCGTCAGTACAGTAATCATATCCTCTACAAAGTATTTCAAACTCAAATAAAAATGTATCTGGATCTTCATTTGCTAAACCATGAAAATTTGGTAAAGATGGGGGAATTATGTGCATTTGTGTCACTCCTCCTAGATCTTTGATAGGAAATTCAAAAGTAGAAACGTGAGCCATTTCTTACCATAGTTTAAGATGTTCTTCATGTGTTTCTTCGAGGCTCCTTCTTCAAATGTTCCTGTCAATCGGTTAGTGAAATGGGTGGTGCTTACATCACCACTTGTGTGAGATCATGTGATTCATTTTTTAAAAATTTCTATCTTTTTCCTAATCATTCACACAAAAATTCAAACATCTATTTCCACTCTAGGTTCTTTAGAGTCCTGCTGGAAAGCGGATGGTGGAGCAGGGCTTTTACATGCTCCGTACGTAGGTTCTTACCTTCCGTTTTTAAGATCCAACTCTTCCCTAGCAGGCACTCATCAGATTCACACTACTCTTTAGAAATGGCTACACTCTCCCCGGCAACGGCGCCAAAATGTGGAGCGATAAAAAGGTGTCTTATGAACTCCTAATTACCTCACATTAATTATCAACCCAGGGACGACTTTTTATTTCAAGAGTGTACTCTGTCTGAGGCGGCTATTTTCTTAAGAGTAATGTTTCGCAGTATAGTGCTTAAAACCCAAAAGTAAATGAATGCTTGAAAAAGAAATCTAATTGAAACAACAAGAAACTGAAAATGTCTTAAACTAACTCATTCATTCAAACAACCATCAATCGAGGATATAGTAGCAATAGCTCA
The DNA here is from genome assembly GCA_031772625.1 of Pinus tabuliformis. NCBI lineage: Eukaryota > Viridiplantae > Streptophyta > Pinopsida > Pinales > Pinaceae > Pinus > Pinus tabuliformis. The sequence continues at coordinate 848,396,373 of CM062814.1, forward strand.
TTCCTCTAGAAATTGATGCAAAAGGAATTAGAGTATGGATCATGGTTCTGGGAGCATAATAGCGTCTGCTGTGTCTCACGACAGCCCTGATCCTCCTCTCACACCAACGCAATAAATGCAAGAAAAAGGAAATGGCAGCCAGTAAAAATGAAATAACAAAAAGAAATAGAACAGCAGTAAATGAAACAGCAATTAAAAGAACTAAATCTCGCGAGTTAGAACTGAACTCTCATTCCGCAATCAAATAACAATCGGCAAAAGCAATTCCAATGATCTTTACTTTACAAGAAGATATTTACAAATGAATTATGGAACAGCAGTTATCATATATACAAAACACACTAATAGAACATCAATCATATATACATTCAACACACTAAGATAGTAATCTGAGATGATAACTATGTTTCCAAATACAACATTACTTCTAGATTCCAATAATCATAACTTCAAATAAATCTTGTGATGGTAACGTTTAATACAAAAGCTCTGTAATAGAAATACCTGATTCAGATTGATACCATGCAATCAATTCTGGAAAAGACTTAATAATATAATGCAGAATCGCCACAAGGAATTCGGAAAGAACATTAATGAATTAATGATCACATAGCATTCATGCATCAGATTACTGAACAATAAAGATAGCAAACCACGCATAAAACAAAAGAAGATACTATACAGTAGTAGCAGCGTATTCCGCCATAGGCTGGGCCCTTAGCCGCCAGTGGATGCTGCGGGATCACTTCAGAATAAGAAGAATGAACAACAATTCCTGATTCATTTATTAATCAGCCAATTGGAATCATTACAACAGCAAAAGCTACAGCATGAAGAATCCACCACCGTTGTCCATCATTTCTCTATCATTCTTCCATCATCACGTCTCCCCCCCATCTCCGATCTTGGGTTTCATTTAAATAAATAAGATCAGAGCATGGATAATTACAATCATGATTTCTCTTACAAATTTAGGTTGATTCTAACCCATTGATCAACAAGAACAAGGCGGATTTAGGTTTGCAGCTAAGATTTGGAGGGCGGCCGCAACAGCAAATCTCAGAAAATCGTGCTCAAAGAACCCTGCGTTTCTCCCTGTACAAGCCGAATTTGGGCAAACTGTTCTTCAAGAAGATAATTGGGCCCGTTCTGGACAAAACCCATGTTCCGGATTTTCCAAATTCGTCTTCATTTGCTCAGAATCTTAACCGCAAAACTGTCACTCCTTAAACCAGCGAATTTCTGAGTTGGCTGATTTAAAAATCAAATCTTCAATCTGGAAGTTACTTTGGAGGCTAAGAATGGCGAATGATGTTACAACCAACTTATTAGAACTATCATTGATAAATTAATGCATAATAATCAATTTATTAAAAATAAAAGAGAATAAATAACATTCATCCATGAGAGCATAAATTATTTATAAAATGGATTTAAATGATAAATTATAATAAATGTCATGATGAAAAATGGTGGAAATGGGTGGAATAAACCTTCTCAAGTGAGAATAATCATGGCATATTAACGACCCCACAAGAATCACCAAGAGATGAAGACCTATGTAGAAGAAAACAAAGGAAATTATCACCTCCAGAGGCCCATGGATCAATAATCAACTCAAAAACAATATGCATGTCTCTACAACAACCATCAGGTAGGTACATGTATGTAATACTCATGACCACTTCTCTTAACCATATTATAGTTATAAATTTGTTGTCAATGCATGAGAGATGAGGTTTTATAAGCTATGTATGGGTCAATAATCTCAACTACCTTCAACTAGTTAAATCCAGATCAATCCTTCACTCATGGAATGCGGAAAAGCCAAATTATGAAGGGTGATGATTTCGAGAAATGGGGATAATAGTTAAAAGAGGAAATTTTTGCAAAGGCCGAGTCACCAAACAAGTCAAATCCCTCCATCCACTTCATATCCACTATCAATCCATCATTCATCCATCCCATTTCATAAGAAGAAAATTAATATTTCTCAGGAACAAACCCTACACTCTATCTCACCCTGAATTTTTTTTGAAAAAAAAAACAAATAAGGCATCTTCTCCATTTTCACAAACCTACACTACTCCCTCTGAGCCCTAGCATCATCCTCCAACCCCTCTACATCATTTCTTATCACTCCCATATAAGTTAGAAAACCTTGAAGGAGGAAGGAATGACTACTAGAGGAAGGTAGAATGCTGGTAAAAGAAGGAAGAAAGGAACAAATTGTGCTAAAACCCAAACTGGAAGTGCCTCAGAGAGACTTAATAGAAAAAATAATTCAAATGCCATTAGGCAATCATATAGGCCAAAAAATATAACAATAAGGAAACAAAAGAAAATAAGCATTTACCATCAAAACTGAACTCAAACTACAATGATGAAAATAAGATTTCCAAGACGTCTCTAATCTGTGTCTAGATGTTGTCCAAGGCCTAAATGATGTTATAGAAATGGGAGAAAGGAATGGAAGTCAAATTGAGGGCCTACCCTAGGCTTAGACTATCATTTGTTCTCAAAACAAGTTTAAACATGGCTTCCTGTAGCACTACAGGAACTGCTACAAGGCTTCTTGTAGTACTATAGGAATTGCTACAGGGTTTCCTATAGTTTTTAGAGGAATTACTATAGGATGTCCTAGTTCTCATCTAAAGGAATTTTGAAGGTTTCAGAGGTGTCCCAATGGTGGAAAAGGTAGAAAAAGGTTGGAAAAGGATGTGGAAGCCCTTTCCAAATTGAAAATATTCAAGAACCCATCTTCAATAACGGGAAGAAGGTAGGCTAGTGGTCGAAAGAAACACTGTGATTTTTTCTTAGGCTAATGGTCTAAAGAAACACTATGATTTTTTCTACGTGATGAGCCTCATCATTGGGTAAATCTATGGGCTTTAATTCACCTTGTATGTTAGTCAAACCAATTATTCTCACAACTTATTGCATACTTTTGATTATATTTTGTTTATGAGATGAGTTAGAGTTGGATATTTTGCTTTGTCGTCTAATGTGCATGTAATGCAAGATTAAAGGATAAAAGCAAGGAATTTTAGTAGAGCTCTTGGTCATTATAGGAGTCAAATCCTCCTCATTTACTACCCCTCCATTCAAATATTCCTTCATCAGCTTAGAGAGAAACCGACCAAATCATGAGGACTAGAAGGCAGCCGAGCAAATGAAAGTCAAAGCTCTAGTTATCTTGAGTTTGGGAGCCGAGCCTCCCTAATTTTAAGGAAGTCATTGGAGACTTCAGTCGAAAAAGTAGGGAGGCCTAGGACCTTAGCAGGATTCGATTTTTATTCAGACTTTCGATTGCAAAACTTTACTCTATCTTCAAGCTGCAATATTTGTAACAATTTTTTATGTAATCCCTTTTTTTTTACAATAAGAGTGAATTTTGTTTTGAGCCAGCACTGAGTTAACTCAGAGGGATGAAGCTCTTGGGTTAGGGCCCAACACTAGCAGCTAAGGCTCCTATTTATTGTACATGTATGCTAGCATAGATCCATGGTTTAATCGGTCATTTGCTTAAATAGCTACATTTCCATTACAATAGTATAGTGCATAGATTCATGGTTTAATCGTTCATTTGCTTAAGTAGCTGCATTTTCATTACAGTAGTGTAGAGTAGATTGGTTGTATTTTATATTTCTAGTTATTGCATGAGCTTTGTAGTTTGTTGTCTTCATTTACTACTTGGTTCATTTCATCGCTATCATCTTCAATCACTCCCTTTTCTATAATAGATCTCACTCACATTCTCATTTCCTTCAGCATGAAATACTTAAGAATGAGCCAATAAAACACGTCTTAAGTGGATTATACCCGTAGATATCCTCACCATATCATCCACAAAAAAATTGACAAATCACTGTCTGATTCATTTCAACACTTGACTTTATGCACTCCAGATCTCCACCCTCAATCTATCTAGCTTGATCCAATGGCTATCGTGAAATCTTCCACCTACTTTATACACTCTAGATCTCCACCGTTGATCTTTCGTACCCTCGATCCAATGGCTATCACGTCACCCGATTGCCAACTAGCGTGATTGATCTCCACCGTTGATCAAATCCACCTAATCCAACAACTATCGCGTAATCGCGTGTAGATTCTTGCACGACCGATATATGCCCGAAAACACATGAGAAAAGTGTTTTTATCGTGCTACGTGTCACCCAGTTAGGCTAATTGTGCAAAATTTTTGAATTTCGCTTATAGCCTTGAGGGCACATGTGAAAATCCTTAGTGCCTACGGAAACACACTCCATCATTCCACACATTCTTTTATCCTTCCGCCGCTCATCATCTCTTAATATTGTCCATCCATATATTCACTCAATGTCACACGATAGGAGCTCCGCCATTCATCTTCTGATTAGTCTTGTTCGTTCATCTCTTGACTTATACCTCCCATGATAGGATCTCCGCCATTCATCTTCCGATTAGTATTGTTCATTCATCTATTCACTAAATCACTGGCAATAAGATCTCCACCATTCATCTTCTGATTAGTCATGTTTTCCCATCTCTTCACTCATCTCCATCTATTCACATAATATTCTACAATAAGATCTCTGCCACTCATCTCCCATTAATACTATTCTCGATCGATCCAACGGTTCCTATGGACTTCTGCTTCATTACATCCTCCTTTCATTTATTTTGTCCTTTGACTACTTTTCCGCCTGACTCCATCCTAAACCTTGTTCTACATATCCTTAAAACGCTGCCACTCTTGAGCTTTGACTTGGTCATCAATATTGTCTGATCATAGCAAACACCAAAAAAACCAAAATAAAGTGGAAATAGATTTAGTTTAGTTTCCTTGCTTACACCTTAGTATGCTTTAGTGCTCTTTACTTCTGCAACTTAGATAGTAGCATTAGGTTAGTGTTGAGTTAGCAATTCTTCTTAGTTTAGTTGTTTGAATGGTTAATTATGATATGGTGTGATTTAGCATTACACGTTGTTTTCTTCGTTACTGCAATACATTAGCTCCCTTAGAATATATTTTCTCTTCTTCCATCAAAGAATCAAGCTTCTTCTGACTCTATAGAAGCCTAGCTTGGAACCCCTGGGGTCTCTTGCTAGATGAATAAGTGGCAAGACCTTCATCTCTACTTGTGCATATAGCACTATCACCTCCAAGTTTGTACGAACCCCGAGTTTATAAGTAAATCCAGTAGACCAAGAGTTGTAGCATCCTAGCTACAATACTGGCGCTCATCACATTTTGGTCCTATTGTCAAGGAGGTGTTAGAGAAGAATGTGATTATTGCTTTCTTTTCTTCTATTTCTAGTCTACTTTGTTTTCTTCTATTTCTACTCTTCTTTCTTTTCTTTTATTCCTAGCCTTCAATTTTCTTCCATTAATTTATCTCTGCAAAATTAATCTAGTAGCTTTCTTTCTTCAGCTGTCATTATCTGCTTTCCTTTCCATTCTACAAGTGAATTTCAATTCAGCAAGTAGCTTTCCTTTTGTTAGTAGTTTTCATTCAATCATCGATTTCATTTCTGCAAAGTATTTTCTAGCTAAAAATCATCCAAAAACCAACCCAAAAACATTTCCTTTCATGCCTTGTAGGAGTAGGGACAATGTACGGAAATTCTTGCCAAATACCCCCATTGCATCTAGTAGCCAACCTTCTCTCTTCTTCAGTGGCAGTGAATTGGAGGAACCCTTAAGTGAGCAACTTGACATATTTGAATAGCTTATAGGGGAAGAAGAAGAATATCAACCCATTCCTACTGAACCAATGGCTGAGAACCAAAATGATAGAGGGATTATAGAGAGAGTTGAGGGTTCCTTCTCCATCAACGAAACCAATGGGGACACTAAGATGAAGAATATAAGCCCCTCTGCCCTACCTCATTTCCATGGCATGACCACAGAGGACCCTGACACTTTCGTATTTGAGTTTGATGTTATATGTTGAACCTATGACTATACAGATGATGAGAAAAAGTTAAAACTGTTTCTATCCACCCTCAAGGATGTAGCATTGTGCTGGTTCATGGGTTTACTTGGAGATAGCATCACAACTTGGGCTTAGATGCAGTAGGATTTTAACAACGAATATAGGGACTACTGTAGATCAAAGGATATTAAAGAAGATATTTTCAAGATGACCATGGGCTAGGATGAATCCTTAGAAGAATATGAAGAAGGATTCCAGCTCAATTACAAAAGGGGCAGGTGCACACTTGACCCTGAGTCACTAAAGTTGGTCTTTCTAAAAGGAGTAAAGGAAGATCTTTTGGATACCTTACATCTGTTATCAGGAGGGGATATCTACCAATTACCCTATGAAGATATCATGACTATATTTAGAAACCATTCTAGGGAAACCAGGAAGAAGAGTAAGGGTAGTCAACCTATGGCGAGTACATCATCTTCCAACTCATCCATCAAGGGTGATATTGGAAATATGCTGGAAGATTTCAAAATTGAGATGCTGCAAACCCTTGCCTTGTAATTGGACAACATGAATAGCAAAAGGAATCAAGAGGAAGCATAGAGAGCCTTGGCCATATTTTGTCCTAGATGCACTAGGAGGCATCCCACGAATGAATGTCCATTTAACTGCATTGAGATTTTCTCAGACTGTGAAGAAAACCACTCCACAGACAAGTGCCCTTCTTTACCTGTACCCAAAGTTGTATATCAAGGAGCTGAAGGGGTCATTGAGCAGCTTTGCTACATCAACCAAAGGAGATGTCCTAGGCCTAGACCATATCAGCGGGGGATGCAAGGGTCATCCCATGCATATTACAACCCCAACCAAACCACAGTTATACCTTATTAGGGACCCCAAGCTCATCCTTCCTAGTCTGCACCCCCTCCTTGGTCCTATGCATCTCAGTATCATTCCCAGCTAACCAGTCAGTCATTTCAACCTTGCGTTTCGCCACAACCTCAGTGGAATACCCCACACCAGGGGTGGATGCCCCAATACAACAATGCTCCATCTCTATTGCCTCCACCACCTACCCAACTACAACTCCTACACTGTGCTCCACCCAAGCAACCTCGGATGCCTGCCTAGGAAAACCTAAACCAAAACAATAGGCAGACTCAAAAAGTATACAGTGGAGAGACATCATGCCCATCTTATGCTGTAGAATTCCAGGAGATCAACCTAAGATCTAGGAGAAGTCTCCCAAATAACCAACCTCCCTATCCACATAGGGAGGTTGAGGAAGAACGAGAGGAAAGAAACTTAAATTAAATCGACCCTTTCCTGAGAGATTAGCCCAACCACTCCAGCCTACCACAGAAGAACTTGAAATTTTGGGAGAATTGAAAAATCTATGTGTAAATATCCCCCTTCTCTAAGAAATAAAATATGTTCCCATTTACATATGTTGATTGAGGAGAAGTGCTTCAAGAATCCAGGAAGAAGAAAAATGGATGCCCCTATGATCCAGGTGGCTCGAGAAAGAAACACAGGACAAGAGGGCTTATGAACACTCAAAAATCAAAGTGCTTGGTATGACTTCAAACTAGGACCAGAGCATAGATCTCGTCACCCTGATGGTCGAGGTGCAAACTATTCATCAAAATGAGCTCATATGAGGGAGAACGAGCCAGTCAAAGTTGGGTTGTGGACCAGGTTTAAGTGTCCTACAATTTAACTGACTCTGAGGCATAAACCTAGCACCCAAAGTCAGTCAAAATTGTTGCCTCATTAATTTTCCCAATGACCCTTATTTTTTAGAAGTTTTAAAACAACCTTCCTCTTTATAAAAATCCAAAATATATATTTTAATTATTATAAGGCCGATGGGCCATAACTACCCGCCAGCCAAATCGCAATAATGAACAATATATATGTTTAGGATCGGTGGCCATGACCCCTGCCGAACCCTTTAAAGAACCATCACAATAAAATAAAATATATATTTTCTGGTCGGCGGCCATAACCCCCGCTGAACCCTCCTCCATAGCATATTAAACAAACATGGGCATTTTAAGGCTGACGGCCATAACCACGACCAGCCTAATCACAATTGCAATCAAATGCATCAATGTTTTCTGGTCAGCAGCCATAACCCTCGTCGAACCCTCCATCACCCTGTTGAACCCTTCACATACATATCATAACCATATATATTTAAGACATTGTATATTGGGGTGGGCGGGTCACCAGTGGTTGACCCGACCTACACCCCATCGCTCTGATACCATATATATCGCTGATTTAATAGCACCAATACCATGTTAAAGCACCAATCTTGAATGTTGATTGCCGATATATGCACTGATTGCCGATAATGCACCATGCAATGTGGAGGAAGGTACGGGGGCGGGCCAGCCAATGCGGACCCAACCCCCCATTTGTATTACATGATGGTTTTGTTAAAATTATATATAGAGGGGCGGGATTTGATCCCCGACCCCTCCCCAACCATATGCTTTTTTTGCCATTACACCAACTGATTCATTGGTATATCCGCCTAGTAAATTTATTTAAACAGTCATCTTCAGCAGTGCAAATAGCTCAATACAGGGAAGACACTGTAGGCACATATTTTGAGGCAGAAGGAGGGCACACTTTTCGAGGCAGTTAATTAATATTTTAATGCAAGAACCATGAATTTTGCAGGAGGGAAATTTTTTCACTTTGTTAGATTTTGACAAATTTTATATGGTTTATACACCTCTTGTTGCCACGAGAACAGTGGCGTTGTTCGTTTCTCCATCAGCTTTCTACATTTTTTTTCATCATTTCCAAAATGCACGTGGAACCATGATTTCAACAAAAACAGGGAGAAAAACCATAAGCCTCGATATTTTCCCAAGGAGATAAAATTTTTCCATGTCAGGATATACATGCCTGGATGACACGACCAACTAAATACCCAGATTTCCCACAAATTACGAGCCGACACCTGCTACCTCTGCAACCTGTGGTACACTGTTTGACAAATTACATGCTTGGATGACATGACCAACTAAAGGCCCAAACGTCCCGCACTTGCCACAAGTTTATAACACATACTCGGTGGTCAAGTTTACAACAAGATAGACACAATACCCCAGCTATGACAACAAGGCCAATATATCATTGTTGTTTCAAAAAGTGATGGAAAACACATCATCACTCCAACACATGATTTACAATTGTAAGGCCAAACGCTATTGTTTTGACAAGTGATGGAAACATAACATCACTTTTAGAGTGTAAAATATGACTGAAAACATGACCAGACATCATTATTGCTGACCAAGTGATAGAAACACATCATCACTTTTACATTTTAAAATGCAACAAATGATTTACAAAAGAATGACCATGAAATGACAACATGTATAGAAACCATTTTTCACCTATCAATGTGAACAGGTCACCTCCCTGAGGTGGCTTTTCTTGTTGAACAAGTGCTCTTCCTAGTTCACGCACCAACGCTTTATCTTTAAGGTGCTGTTTTGGATGGAGTCTCCAATAAGTGGCTCTTTGATGGCCATTTCTATTACAATGACTGCAGTAGCTTTTCTTCCTCCATATCTACTTAACCTGTTTCTTTTCATGCTGTTGATAGGGTCTTTCATGCCTCATGGGTGCTACCATTCTTTTGCAACAGTTAGAAAAGGTATGGTTAGGTAAACCACAAAAGGTACATGTTTTTTGATGCCTTGATCTTCATTCAATATTAACAGCATGATCATAATCAAAATGAACATTCGAAGATCGGAAATGATTATACCTTCCCTTGTTGTCTATGATTTCAGTATGGTGATGAGGGCTTGCCTTAGCTCTCTCCCTGCAATGGACACTGCCATGGGATGATGGGGATGTTTTCCCGTCATTCTCTTTCCTCGACAATGTCTCGAACGAATATAACACCTTCGAGAACTCTCCTTTAGTGTACCTCGAGCCTGAAGATCAATGTTCATGCACAACCTCCAAAGGTTGAGTTGTGCCTTGGTTATTAACACCGAGTTCTTCTTTCTCCTCATGCCTCATCCTTGTAAGGAGCCTCATGTTTGTCCCTGTAATTAGGATCTCCAAATATCCAAAAGACATCATACTATGAGAAGATGAAATCGAAATGAAATCAACATCTTTTACCTCCTCTTTCAATTTGGAAAGATCCAATGAGCGTTTCTCATCATCTGTTGTTAGTGGTTTACTCACTGTCCCAGTGCATTCCCCAACTTCTTTCCTGACATACACAAGTCCTTCCTGACGGGGTCATTCCTATGCTTTGATGGGGTTGACAATTCCTTGGCCATTAATGCCCAAGCCTTTTCCCTCATACCCCATTCTCTTCAATAGTTTGGAGCCAATCCCCGTGGTATGATTTTCCAAAACAGCGAAATCATTATCAGGAAACATATAGGAAGATGGAACTTCTTTTTACCTCACATGGGTCATGCTGTAATATTTCCAAGGCCTCGTCCTTTGCTTGCAACTGTCGTAGCAAACTTTGTTTCTCCTCTTTCTCTTCACATAGATGCATCTTCAATTCATCATTTTACGTTTGAAGATTATGTTTGTTTTGCTTCAATTCTTCCATGGCCTCCTCTGTGGCTTGCAACTGAAGCTACAATCGATCCTTTTCCTTTTTCTCTTTCTATAGATTTCCACTCTTTTGGAAATGTTGAGCATGGTATTGCATTCTCCATCACTGCACGTTCCACTGTTCATGCTGGAATTCACATACATGCAAAGACTGCTCTGATACCACTTGATCCAATTCCGGGTGTGACGCAGGACCCTTCCAAGACATTTTACTTTCGTGATGTATTAAATTGCATTTTAAAATAAAATTAATGAATACATTGGCATGTGGAAAAGAAGAGGAACATCTCAAACATCATGACATGAAAAGATAAATGGAGAAAGAAAACCTACTGTAGTCATTGCGACAGAAATGGACATCAAAGAGCCACTTGTTGGAGGCTCCATCTAGAACAACACTTTAAAGACAAAGCGTCGGTGCATGAACCAGGAATAGTAGTTGTTCAACAAGAAAAACCACCTTAGGGAGTTGACCCATTCACATTGATAAGTGAAAAATTGTTCCTATACATGTTATCGTTTCATGGTCATTATTTTGTAAATCATTTGTTGCATTTTGAAATGTAAAAGTTATGATGTGTTTCCATCACTTGGTCAGCAAAAATGATGTCTGGTCATGTTTTGAGTCATATTTCACACTCTGAAAGTGATGTTATGCTTCCATCACTTGTGAAAACAATAGTGTTTGGACTTATGATTGTAAATCATGTGTTGCAGTGATGATGTGTTTTCCATCACTTTTTGGAGCAACAATGATATGTTGGCCTTGTTGTCATAGCTGGGGTATTGCATCCATCTTGTTGTAAAATTGACCACCGAGTATGTGTTATAAACTTGTGGCAAGTGTGGGATGTTTGGGTCTTTAGTTGGTCATGTCATCCAAGCATGTAATTTGCGAAACAATGTACTATAGGTTGCAGAGGTAGCAGGTGTTGGCTCGTCGCTTAAGGATTCGAAGAACAAAGGTGAAGGATATGGAATCGAGACATTTTCAGGAGGCTTGTGATGCACGTAGGGTACAAAAAAAGTTTCAGATTATTTTTCATGCTTTTGGAGGACCAAAAGCTCCTCAGTGGGGAGGATTGATCCAGGTGGCTCTAGAAAGACACACAGGAAAAGAGGGCTTATGAACGTTCAAAAATCAAATTGCTTAGTGTGACTTCAAACTAGGACCATAGCGTAGATCTCGTCATCCTGATCGTGGAGTTGTGAATGGTTTGTCAATTTGAGCTTGTATGAGGGAGAACGGGCCAGTCAATGTTTGTTCAAAGTTGGGTTTTGGGCCAGGTTTAAGTGTCCTACAATTTGACCAACCCCGAGGCATAACCCTGGCTCTCGAAATCAGTCGAAATTGTTGCCTCATTAATTTTCCCAATGACCCTTATTTTCTAGAAGTTTCAAAACAACCTTCCTCTTTATAAAAATCCAAAATATATATTTTAATTATTATAAGGTCAACGGGCCATAACTCCTCGCTAGCTAGATTGCAACAATAAACAATATATTTGTTAATGATCGGCGGCCATAACTTCCACCGAACCCTCCTCCATCTCATATTAAACAAACATGGGCATTTTAAGGCCGACGTCCATAACCCCCACTGGTCTAATCGCAATCGCAATCAAATCACATCAATGTCTTTAGATCGGTGGGCATAACCCCCTCCAAACCCTCCATCACCCTGCCAAACCCTCTGCATATATATCATAAACATATATATTTAAAACATTATATATCGGGGTGGGCGGGCCACCGACAATGGACCCGACCCACACCCCATCGCCCCAATACCATATATATCATCGATTTAATAGCACCAATACCATGGTAAAGCTCCCATCTTGAATATCGATCGCTGATAATGCACCATGGCGATGCAGAGGAAGGTACAGGGGCGGGCTACCCAATGCGGACCTAACCCCCCATTAATATTACATGTTGGTTTTGTTAAAAATATATATAGAGGGGCAGGATTTGATCCCCCCACCAGTGCACACAGTTCGAGACAAGGGCAGAATACATGCATAGATTTCAAGGTAGAAGGCAGGCATGCTTTTCGAGGCAATTAATTAATATTTTAGTGCAGGAACCATGAATTTTTCAGGAGGGAAAAATTTTCACTTTGTCAGATTTTGACAAATTTTATATGGTTTTTACACCTCTCATCACCATGAGCACAGTGGCATTGTTTGTTTCTCCATCAAATTTTTGCAGTTTTCGGACATTTCCAGATTGCACGTGGAACCATGATTTCAGCAAAAACACGGAGTGGAACCATGAGCCTTGATATTTTCCCAAGGAGGTAAAATTTTTCCATGTCGGAATATAGTCAAGTTTATATTTGTTTTCCATGGTTTTCCACAGGGATTGCAATGGCGAGATCAGATTCGTCATAGCAGATTTCCAGTCCATCAATGGAACATAATCTTTGAGGAATCTCGAGGGAATCTAAAAGATTCCTTGAGCCCAGAATTATCAACTTCTCAGAATTTGGATTTTGGATAGTCGATTCAGCACTACTTGATGCCACAAATTTGATGGTGTCTTCATGTTTATTATTCTCTCATTTATTCTTCTAGCCGCTTTTCTAAGTGCCAGTGGAGAGTTCCACATTCATGTGCGCACAATAATCTTCATACAATTGATGCCTTGAGATCGATGGTCTGAGCAGCTTTAGCATGTGACATCCACTTCTTCAGATGGCCCTTGGTTGTGAGGTATATACAGTGTTCATGTACTTCTTCTTTATGCATTATGTTGCATAGATCCTTGATTGATGTTGATGCAGGATCTTGTTTATTACATGTTGTCATGATTCCTTACTTGAATTGATGCAGAATCTTTTATGTGATGGACTTGTTGTCATAACTCATCATGTTATGCTTTGAGTTTCCTTGTTATATGTTGCTAGGATACTATTATTGTCATTATGCATCTGTTTTGTATTGGGATCCCTTTTGTGCCATTTTGGTAGGATGCTCACCATGCATGCTTTTGTGTCATTCTGATAGGAGTCTATTGATTGAGAATTCCAGTAGTCGAATATGTCTTAGAGCCACTCCTATGTGAGGGCATTTTTGATAACACTTAATGCAGTGACCTACACCATCTTGACACTGGGGCCTGGAGATGTAGTCTCTCTTCGACGAACTCCATTATCAATGCCTTATGTTTTCATGTGATGATGATTGAAATGTTCCTCTTCTTTTCCGCATGCCAATGTCTTCATTAATGTTATTTTAAAATGAAATTTAACACATCATGAAAGTAAAAGGTCTTGGAAGGGTCCTTTGTCACACCTGGACCTGGATCAAGTGGTATTACAGTGGTCTTTGCATGTATGTGAATTGCAGCGTGAATAATGGAACGTGCAGTGATAGAGAATGAAATAGCAATGTACGAGACCATGCTCAACATTTCGAAAAGAGTGGAAATCATGTATGAAACTCTACAGAAAGAGACAAAGGAAAAGAAGCGATTGCAACTATAGTTGCAAGCCATGGAGGAGGACATGGAATAACTGAAGCAGAACAAACATAATCTTCAAATAGAGAATGATGAATTGAAGGTGCATCTACGTGAAGAGAAAGAGGAGAAACAAAGTTTGCTATGACAGCTGCAAGAAAAGGACGAGGCCTTAGAAAAGATGCAGCGTGACCCATGTGAGGTAAAAAGTAATTCTCCATCTTCATGTATGTTTCCTGATAATGATTTCGCTGTTTTTGGAAATCATTCCACAAGGATTAGCTCCAAAATAATGAAGAGAATGGGGTATGAGGGAAAAGGCTTGGGCTTCAATGGCGAAGGCATTGTCAATCCCATCAAAGTACATGAATTACCCCATCAAGCAGGACTTGGGTATGTCAAGAAAGAAGTTAGGGAATGCACTGAGACAGCGAGCGAACCACCAACAGCAGATGATGAGAATCCCTCATCAAATCTTTCCAAATTGAAAGAGGAGGTAAAAGATGTTGATTTGCTTTAGATTTCATCTTCTCATAGTATGATGTCTGTTGGAGATTTGAAGATCCCAATTATAGGGACAAACATGACACTCCTTTCAAGGATGAGGCATGAGGAGAAAGAAGAACTTGGTGTTAATAACCAAGGCATAACTCAACCTTTGGAGGTTATTCATAAACATTGATTTGCAGGCTCGAGGTACACTAAAGGAGAGTGCTCGAAGGTGTTAGATATGTCCGAGACATTGTCGAGGAAAGAGAATGATGGGAAAACATCCCCATCATCCCACGACAGCACCCATTGCAGGGAGAGAGCTGAGTCAAGCCCTCATCGCCATATTGACATCAGACACAGCAAGGGAAGGTATAACCATTTTCGATCTTCGAATTTTCATTTTGATAGTGATCATGTTTTTAATAATGAACGAAGATCAAGGCATTGAAAAGCATGTACCTTTTTTGGTTTACCTAACCACACCTGTTCTCAGTGTTGAAAAATAATGATAGCACTCATAAGGCTTGAAAGACCCTCTCAATGGCATGAAAAGAAACAAGTTAAGCAGATATGGAGGAAGAAAACCTACTGCAGTCATTGCAGTAGAAATGGCCATCAAAGAGCCACTTGTTGGAGGCTCCATATAGAACAACACCTTAAAGACAAAGCATCGGTGCGTGGACCAGGAAGAGCAGTTGTCCGACAAGCAAAACTACCTCAGGGAGGTGACCCATTCACATTGATAAGTGAAAAAGTGTTTCTAGACATGTCGTCATTTCACGGTCATTCTTTTGTAAATCATTTGTTGCATTTTAAAATGTAAAAGTGATGATGTGTTTCCATCACTTGGTCAACAACAATGATGTCTGGTCATGTTTTGAGTCGTATTTTACACTGAAAGTGATGTTATGTTTCCATCACTTGTTGAAACAATAGTGTTTGGCCTTAAGATTGTAAATCAGGTGTTGCAGTGATGATGTGTTTTCCATGTTTTTGAAGCAACAATGATATGTTGGCCTTTTTGTTATAGCTGGGGTATTGCATCCATCTTGTAGTAAACTTGACCACAGAGTATGTGTTATAAACTTGTGGCAAGTGTAGGATGTTTGGGTCTTTAGTTGGTCATGTCATCCAAGCATGTAATTTTCGAAACAATGTACTACAAGTTGCAGAGGTAGTAGGAAAACAAGATGAGGATGACTTAATTGAACACCTACTCCAAAGTGCAACTCCTAGTTCGTTACCATTAAAGGAAGAAGTAAGGGAAACCCAAAACAATCATCCAATTGACTTATGCTTAGCTGATTCCAACCCAGCCCATGTCAAAACCATAGAATTTGGCCCTGAGAAAACTTTGAAAATTAATCCATCTCTTTCTACTATTGAAGAGGAAAAATTATGTGACATGTTGAGAGAAAACCTAGAAGCCATCACTTGGAGTTACAAGGAAATGAAGGGAGTACACCCCTTAGTGTGTACTCACCACATATACGTCAAAGAAGGTTGCAAGCTAGTCAGGAAACCATAAAGGAGGATGAATCCAGCTCTTAGAGATATAATCAAAGAGGAACTGCAAAAACTCCTAGATGCAGGATTCATTTACCCTATCTCTAACAGTGAGTGGGTCTCTCCTTTAGTGTTAGTTCCCAAGAAAAATGGTAAGAGGAGGATTTGTGTAGATTACAAGGAGTTGAAAAAAGCCACAAAGAAGGATCATTTTCTCCTACCCTTCATTGACCAAGTGCTAGATGGCTTGGTAGGGAAGAAGTTATTTTCTTTCTTAGATGGATTCAATGGGTACAACCAAATCCAAATCTGGCCAGAAGACCATGATAAGACCACATTCACCTATCCTTGGGGTACTTTTGCCTATACGTTCCTTCCTTTTAGCCTATGCAATGTAACTGCCACTTTACAGAGAGTAGTCTTGAGTAATTTTGTTGAATTAATACATGATGCAGTGGAAATCTATATACATGATTTTACACCTTATGGCTGTGATTTTCAAGAAGCCCTGACTAACCTAGGCAAAGTATTGCACAAATTCATTAAAATGAACCTTTCTCTCAGTCTAGAAAAATGTGAATTCATAATGGCTAAAGGGACCATGCTAGGTCATTCAATATCTCAGCAAGGACTGCAGGTGGACCCAAACAAAATAGTAATCATCCAAAGGGTCCCAGCTCCTTAAAAGCAGAGGGGTGTCAGGAGTTTCTTGGGGTTAGCTAGATACTACCGAAGGTTCATAAAGGACTTCAGTAAGTTGGCCTCTCCTTTATTTGGGTTGTTAGCCAAAGATTCTAAGTTTATATGGTCAAAAATCTATCAAGAGTCCTTAGACATCATAAAGGGTAATTTAACCACTACACCAATTCTTCGAGGCCCAAACTGGGCCCTCCCTTCTCATATTCATGCTTATGCATAGGAGTAGCCTTACGTTAGGTAGAGGAGAAATTGCCCTATGCCATCTATTTTATCAGTAAGAACCTGTCTAAGGCTGAGCTAAATTATACTGTGGCAGAAAAGGAACTCCTATTTGTTGTGCATTCATTAAACAAATTTAGGCATTACATTATAGGCTATCAAAAATTTGTGCATATTGACCATGCTGCAATCAAATATTTAATAAAAAAAGCAGATGTGAATGCTAGAACTATAAGATGGTTTCTTTTATTACAGTAGTTTAATCTAACTATTGTTGATAAGCTTGGTAAGTAAAATGTTGTTGTATATTTTCTATCTAGGATGAATCTGCCTACAGGTGAAGAAGGAATGCTGGATGACCAGTTACCAGATGAGCATTTGTTTGCTATTTCAATTCTCTCCCAATGGTTTGCTGATATGGAAAACTATTTGGTATCAACACAATTCCCACAAAAATTTCCCTCCAAAGAAAAGAGCAAGATAGTCAGGAAGAGCACCCCCTTCACCAAGATTGGGGGCAATCTTTTCAAACTTGGCCCAGATAAAATCTTGAGAAGGTGTGCAAGGGAAGAGGAAGTTTTTGACATCCTTCTAACCTATCATGATGGGCCTTCTGGAGGTCACTTTGTAGCAAAGAGGACAACATTCAAAGTGTTACAAGTCGGCTATTATTTGCCCACTCTTCATCAGGATGTGAAAAAGTACATTAGTCAGTGTGATTGGTGCTAAAGGATGGGAAAGCCTACTCCAATTGATGAAATTGCCCTCCAACGTCCAGTGACTTTCAAGCCATTTGACAAGTTGGGAATGGACTTCATTTGGACTATCAACCCTCCTTCAAAGCAAAAATAGTACATTATTGTGTGCAGTACTTGACTAAGTGGGATGAAACCAAGGCGATTGAGGCAGCAACAAGAGATAAGGTGGCTAAGCTCCTAAGGGAGAATGTATTCTACAACTTTGGGTATGCTAGAGAGTTAGTCACAGACCAGGGTAGCTAGTTTACCTCCAACGTGATTGAAGAACTGCTCAGCCATCCCAAAATCAAGCATAGGACCTCCACTCCTTATAATCCACAAGCAAAGGGGCAAGTGGAGGTGACCAACAAGACACTGGAGAACATCTTAACCAAGCTAGTGAGCAACAGCAGGAAGGATTGGGCAGAGAGACTAGTTGAGGCCACTTGGGCCTATAATACAACATGGAATACCACCACTGGATTTACCCCCTATGAACTGGTATATGGAAAAGAGGCCTTATTGTCCATTGATTTTGAATATAGCACATTGAGGATGGCAACACAACTAGATTTGGATCTCAGTCATGCACAGAAAGAAAGATTATTCGAATTGACTGGCTTGGATAAATGCAGGCCCTCCTACATATGGAGATAGTTCTGATTCAGAGGAAGATATGGCATGATAGACATATTAAGGAGAAGCAATTTTAAGAGGGCGATTGGGCATTGTTATATGATTCCACGTATAAAGACTTCAAGGGAAAGTTAAGGACAAGATGGCTCGAACCTTATGTGGTGGAAAGATGCCATGATAATGGTTCAGTGCAAATCAAAACTATAGATGAAGAAACCATTCCATTGCTTGTTAATGGACACCAATTGAAACTGTACAAGAATCCTTTATCAAAAGAATAGTTCATTGAAAATATCAATAAGAAAGTGATGATGGTGGAGCAAGTCCTAGCTCCTCCCTCATCAAGTCACTGAAAAATAAAAGAGAAAAAAGAATAAGGATTCAAGTGAAAACCTCCATGAGGTGCCTGAGTCCCATCTTTGGGTTGAAAACCTTGTGAGGCGGCCCAATGATGAAAAAAAAAAGGAATAAGAAGATACCTAGGTGAAAACCTTCCTTGAGGCGCTCACAGCAAACATCTAGGGTGAAAACCTATCTGAGGCATGTTAGGTGTTTTAAAAAAAAAGAGAGATAAAAGGATGTAATTGTTATTTGCAGGTGGGAGAGAGAGACAGTCAAGGAGCAAAAAGAGGATATAAAGGGCACCCTACCTCACACATATCCATCTCGTCCACTCCTTACCATGCATAACTCCATCATTTCTATCGTTTTCCACTCCATTTCTTCTATTTAGGAAAAGACGGTGTTTTCTATAGGATCCCCTCTATTGTTGTAAGCAACCTATCCCACATAATATCAATCATCAGCTATAGGTATTCACTAAGATGATCTAGATAGCAGACATCAGAAAACAAACAACATACTTCAGTCACAGACAGTAGATGAGGACGAAGAATGATCATGTAGTAAATAAACAATGTAGCACCTCTGATCTTTGACAATTGCAGCATGTCATTGAGACCACAGGTAAGTATCCCAATCACTCACTCATATGCATAATTTGATCAAAAGTTGTAACAGTTATGAGGTAGTTGGTTTATAAGTGAAAAGGTGGCCAGTTAACTTGGCCACCTTCATTCAGTCATTGCATACAAGATCGGGTGTCCTCTCACCCGTGGCTGTTGTCAACTCAACGATAGAGGAGAAGTAGGACAAGAAGTGGTTAACTACAGATCTACGAGGTGGGAGCTAATCATGAGGAGTGGGAACTGATTATGAGGAACCTCGCCCCAAAATTCCATAAAGGGAAACAAAATTTCATTTTCATGCATTCATGCATTCCACCTCCTTGAAACTCCCTCACACAAGTTGCTCTTATAACTTCAGCCACTGACCGGAAGCAAAGATCCATTGTTTTGTAAGGGAATTTGTACAGGAACTGGCTACAGGATACACAGAGGCAGTCTACAAGATAGGCAGAGAGGGGTTCAAGCCGGAATATCATGAGAACTATCCACTACCACCATTCTAAACAGGTAGGATCTGAAAATCCATCACCATTTACAAGAAAATGAACTAGAAATGCTCTTAAAATCTAGTGGATATAACAACTGTGAGAGGTGAAGTACATACATAGGAAACTCTATTTTCTCCTCAATTTAAAATTCTTTTGTCAAACCTCTCATTTCCTCCTCAAGCCTCACAAGCAAGATGATACGATGGTTTAATAGGAGAGAACCCACAAACACTGTGAGGATACAACAACACCCCCAAGTGCTTGAAACCTTTATAAGACACCAATGGATGGGGTTTTTCAAAAAATTCACACGGTATGATGATGAGGTAGCTCAAGAATTCTCTGATTCCCTCACTCCACACATTAGAATCCATGCCACTATTATAGTTAGAGGGCTCACTATAGATCTCACCCCAGAGATCATTAGTAGGGCCACCTCACTTCCCCTAGGAATTCCATGGAGAAGGTGAAGAGCCCACAAAGGATAAAGATGGAGTAAGGAGAAACAGTCTACCATACCCATGGAGTGAGGTAGTTTACCACCTCATCAAATATATCTCTTGTGAGCATAGATACAATGTTGTTTATGGATACCATTTTAGAATGCTTGAAGAATTAAGATTTGGGTTAGAAACACCAATTCACCAAAGACTAAACATACCCCATTTCTTAATGCAGTCACTCATAGATTCCAGCAACAAAGTAAAGGAAGGGAATTCCCAACAATTGGCTCACCATGGGTTAATCGGGATCCTCATTGAGGATTCCCTCCAAAACCTCATGATCCCTATAAAATGGTCAATCTTCAAAGACTTACTAATGGAGGATGACATCAAAACCATCACCTATGACGTTAATCCCTCTGTCAGTGACGAGGAGGAAAAACAACAAGAAGAAGATACAGAGCTAGATGGGGATGAGATGAATGAAGAAGAAACTAATATAGAGGAACATGATGAAGCAGAAGAAGAAGGAGGAGAAGAAAAGGAGGATGATGCTGAAACAGAGGAAGAAACAAAGGAAGAAACTGATGGAGATGAGAAAGAACAACAAGAGGAAGAAAATAAGAAAAATAGAGAGGAAGAAGGCATTGAAACAAAAGGGGAAGAACACAAGGAAGAGTCACCTAGGGTGTCTCCAGAGGCCCCTGCGAGGGAGGCAACAACTGCCCTCACTGCTCTCACCACCCCAGTCAAGAAAAAAGGGAAAAGAAGGAGGCAAACCCCTTTATATTTCAGAACAAGAAAGAGCACAAGGATGAAACAAGAGAAGCTCAAGGAAATGGGTAAAGAACTAAGTGGCTTAAGAGACAGAGAAGCAATAATGAGAGATCAACTCGAGAGGTAAAATGCATGGCTGAGAGGATAGCTACAAGAAAGGGAAAACCAACTAGTATGTATGGCCAGCGTCTCCTTGGAGGCCATCCAGTGTAGGATGCAAGCTAAATCCTATGCTCTTTACCTCAGAGAACAATGGATGCAATTTCAGATTAAAACACTAGCACAAAGGGGCACCATGCCATTTCAGGACTACATGCAGCTCATTAATCTTTGTGATCAAAGTACACTAGAGGACAGGGCCAAAATGGCTGAGTTTTAGTTGCACAACAAGGCCCTCACAAACAAGAATGTTTGAGATCCTAATGCTGAGCTATGAGATCTGCAATTAATGTCTTTTTCATCATTGATGAACCATGAGGTGTCAAGGGCTACAGAGATGAAAAGAATATTAGCCAGAGAGCAGAATGAACCTCTTTTCATCAGAGGTGAACAATCAAATCCCAAGGCCCTAATCAACACCCATAATCTAATTGCAAATGATCCTCAAGTGGAACCTAGATATCTTGCTGCCCAAGAGAAAGCAATTTCACATTTTGAGGATATGTTTAGGCTGCTAGGAGATGATAGTATACATGCCTGCTCAAGGAGATGGAACACACTACCACATAGCTTGAATATCAGAGAATATCACTCCTCTCAAAGGTTGAGAGAGGCACTCAATAGGACACCTATGTATAAGTAATCAATGCAAAGGTTGAAGGTCAATTGGATAGGCCTAAAAATGAGTCCACCACTACTACTAGGGATGCTAGAAGGCATAAAAGAAGAAGAGGAAAAGAGGTAGTGGGAAGAAGTAGAAAGGAAAGAAGGCTTCTATGCACAAGAAGAAGAGAGCACAATACAGGCATGGGGTGTCAGAGAGGCTACCAGAGCCATGAAGGATATGGAAATTGACTAAGTTGCTCAAAGGATGAGCAACACTTTCAGTAGCGGGGTGATGGTGAGCCTTATCATTTGGTAATTCTATGGGCTTTAATTCACCTCCTAGCTTAGTCAAACCAACTATTCTCACAACTTATTGCATAATTTAGATTATATTTTGTTTATGAGATGAGTTAGAGTTGGATATTTTTCTTTCTGGTCTAATGTGCATGTAATGCAGGATTAAAGGAAACAACGTAAGAGAATTGATACTATTACTTGTTTTGTAGAGATAGCAAAAAAGTGACCCGATTTTGAAAATGGGTGATGCAGAACACACATATCTTTTTTAGAGCATAGTTTTTGGCACTTTAACTAACCAATACGATTCCCTGTTTCATAAGGGTAGTGAAAACGTGACCCGATTTTGAAAAGTGGTGATGCAGAATACACTTCTTTTTTTTCGGAGCATATGTTTTACACTTTAAATTTTCTTCTATATCCATTATAAATATTTGTTTTTAAATGTTAGTGATTTTCATGCTGATTTTGAAACGTCTTGATGTAGCATACCTTTTTTTTAGAGGACTTAGATTTCAAACTTAAAAGTTTATTATGTCCAATTTTTTTGAAATTATGATTACTTAATGAATTTTCATGTTGTTTTATTTTTCATTTTTTAAATGTTGATTACTTAGAAAAACAAATATAAAAAAGACACAAAAAAAAGAGTTACAAAAAATAAAATAATAATAATTATCTCTTAAACCATAAAATAATTTAAAAAAAAACACAAAATTTTAAAATATATATATATAATTAAGTAAAAATAGAAAAATTTTAAAAAACATTAACAAAAACTAGAATAAAATAAAAAACAAACTAGATTAAAAAAAATAGAAAATTAGAAAAAAAATAATTTAAAACACTAGTAAAACAAATATTAAAAGAATTAAAAAAACTAAACTTAACACAAATTACAAGAAACAAAAAAATAAAAATATGAAATTTTTAAAAATATATGTATCTTTTCGAATAAAAAAAAAATCAAAAAACATTTAAAGTTTAAAAATAATATGTATTTTTTATTGAAAAAAAAAATTATTAAGCCCTATCTGTTTTATTTAAAAACAAAAAAAATTAAAATTAAAATTAAAATTTCAAAATTCTAACTATTTTTTTTAAACATTTCTTTTTTAATAAGAATTTTTTTTAAACAAATCCGAGATTTTTTTCGCTGCACGTGCTTTTCTCCTCTGCGAGCTTCCATTTAGGTCAGCAATCGCTGCCGGGACTGTCCCGCCGTCGTGGGTGCGCCAGGGGGTGTGGAGCCCTCTCCCACCACTCCATCATCAATAACAGAGGCCTTTCATAGTCTGCTATCGCAGAAAGGAAAAAAACGTTCCCATCCTGACGTCCCAAAGTTCATCAAAAAGCTTGATGAAATCCCAAAAATTGCTTTGCCGGAAGATGAACCGATCAAAATCGCCCTTGCCTTGACTGACAGAGGTCTAGTGGGGCAATTTATGGGTCGTTGGCCAACAACAAAATCGATTGATGAATGGGTTCAACGAAACTGGAGGCCCCTGCTGCCCAACAATGTGATCTGCTGTGTAGTCGGTAGAGGTTTTCTCATTTTTGAATTCACTACCAAGGGATACCGAGATCTGCTGTTCAGAAACGGTCCATATTTCATGGGAAATCAAGGTCTCTTTCTGAATAAATGGACCCCTGACTTTGACCCTTCAGTCGATGTCCCAAAGGAGGTCCCTGTTTGGGTCTAGCTACCCAACCTACCAATACACTGCTGGAGCTTCCAATCCCTGCAAAAGATAGGAAACGGACTCGGAAGATTCATCGACAAAGCCGATAACAAGGGCCAATACACCTGCACCAGAATCTGCTGGAAGTTGACTTGGAAGCTGGTCTGCCGGAAGCCATCAAACTTACAGTTGGAGATTGGCACCACTTCCAGAAGTTAGACTATGAGCAACTACCCTTTAAGTGGAGAATCTGCCATGAGCACGTTCACTTTCAACGAAACTACCCCAAAGCACCATCAGGGGACAAAGTGGAAGAAGAAGGATGGAAAGAAATAAAAAAGGGCAAGGTAGTCTCAAAGCCAAATGAGCAGAAGAAATCAGGACCAATGGGGAATCCCTAGACAAATTCCAAGACCATACCAGTTTCAAATGATGGCCCCTCTTCAGGTGAAAAGGTGGATGCCTCAGAGAACCATGAAGAAACTGAAGATCAGTCGAAGAAAGTCAAAGAAATCGAAGAAGAAACAAATGTCCCCTTAACAGAGGCTGATCAAGGGGGAAACACAGGAAATGAAGAGCACATTAGTCTTGCCTCTGACTCAGGGGAAGAATCAGAAGAAAAAGACTCTGAATCAGACAGCTCACAAATTACTCCTATCAAATCGACCAGGGGCCGGAAATCCCAGAAGAAACAGAGAGAGGAGAAAACTTATCTGGATGTTCTCCAAGGCTCCGAGAAAACTCTCAAAGGAAGGATGAACACCAGATCCAGACGCAAGCACAACAGGGCTCCAAAAGGAGCCCCTCCTTCACAATCTAGTAAATAATGAAATACATCTCCTGGAATTGAAGAGGATTAGGTAGCAGGCTGAAAGAAGGTGCCCTGAAAGACATTGTGAGGTTGCATTTGCCTAAAATCCTTCTCATCGAGGAGACAAAGCTGGAGGACACTCTTCTCCTCCATTCCAACAAAATTTTCTAGCGCAAAGGCCCCGGTAGAGCTGTCAGTGCTAGAGGCACCTCTGGTGGGATTGCCTCCTTCTGGGACAGCTCCAAATATGACTTGACTCACAAGAAAGTTGCCATCACTGGATTTTCACTCAGCTCCTCCACAAACACTCTGGTCAACAAGTAAGTATGTTCAACCTTTATGCTCCGGTCTCTCCAGCGGAGAAAAAAATTTGCTGGGACTCGCTCCAGTCTTTTCTTTTATTGCACAATCCAGAAAACATCATTATTGCAGGGGATCTAAACGTTACTCTAGCCACTGAAGAGAAAAAAGGGGGTTCTCCTGTAAGGGGCCCAGCTAGAGAATGGGTAGAAGATATAATGATTGGCTGGGATCCAGAGGATATCAAGCCTTCAGTTGGGAAATACACTTGGTCTAACAAAAGGTTAGGTCCCAACCACATAGCTACTCGTTTGGACAGATTCCTCATCCAAACCTCCTTCCTTACTAGTGGTCTAATGGCCTCTTCCAAAATTCTTCCTAACTGCACTTCTGATCATAAACCCATTAGTCTCGAGCTCTCCATGGATGGTTTTCTTGGCCCCATTCCCTTTAGATTTAGCCCTTTGTGGATTCAGCAAGAGGGTTTCCATGAGGTGGTTTCTGAAGTCTGGAACCGGCAAGTCCTGGGATCCCTCTTCTTTGTGTGGGAAGAAAAGTTGCGGGCTCTTAAGAGAAGTCTCAAGGAGTAGGCTAAAACTCTGAAAACTCTAGCTGCCAAGAGAAAAGAGTCATTAGAAAACCTTGCTGCCCTCCAATCATCAATGGAGGATTTTGTTGTTACCCAAAGTCTGCTCCAAAAAGAGGTTGAGTTGCAAAAAGCCATCCATAAATCTAGTAGGGACGAAGAGGAGTATTGAAGACAAAAATCCAGAAACTTATGGTTACAGGCCAGCGACAAAAATACTAGTTTTTTCCACAAGCAAGCTGAAGCTCGCAAGCAATTCAAAAATGTATCAGAAATCCGCTTCCAAGATGCAGTGGTTAAAGATTTTGAAGGCATCAAGAGAGCAGCCTTCACTTTTTTCAAAGAGCTTTATTCAGCGCCTGCTGACCCTCCTATAGACCCCCATGCCTATCTGATTAATATAATCCCCATCTGTGTTCAAGACTCTGTCAACACTATGCTGACTGCATCGATCAGCATGGATGAGCTCAAGAAAGCCTTGGATTGCATGGAGCCAGATAAGGCGCCAGGGCCTGATGGGTTCACTGCTAGGTGCCTTCAGTCTTGATGGTCAACTATCAAAAAAGATGTCCTAAGAATGGTTAGGAAGTCCCAATATTGCTCGAAGATAGGAGGCAGTACCAATTCAGCCTTCCTTGCATTGCTTCCGAAAGAGAAAGGAGCTTCAGATTTTAGTAGATTTCGTCCCATATCATTGTGTAATATTAGCTATAAAATGATTACCAAAATAATATCCATCCAACTCAAGAATATTCTGCCAGAAATCATCCCAGAGAATCAAGGAGGCTTCATCAAAGGGAGAAAGATACTGGATAATATTGTGCTGGTTCAAGAGGTAGTTCATTCAAGTTGCCAAATAAAAGAGAAAGGAATGGTGATAAAATTCGATCTGGAAAATGCCTTTGACAGGGTGAGGCATGACTTCCTGTTCACTATTATGACGAAAATGGGCTTCTCAATAACCTTCGTAAATTGGGCGAAAGCCTGCATTGCCTCTCCTTGGATTCCGCCGCTGGTAAATGGCCGATCTACTGAAATCCCAGAAATTTCTTTGCCGAAAGATCAACCGATCAAAATCGCCCTTGCCTTGGCTGACAGAGTTCTAGTGGGGCAATTTATGGTTCGTTCGCTAACAACAAAATCGACTGACGAATGGGTTCAACGAAACTGGAGGACCCTGCTGCCCAACAACGTGATCTACTATGTGGTCGGTAGAGGTTTTTTCATTTTCAAATTCACTACCAAGGAAGACCGAGATCTGGTGTTCAGAAATGGTCCATATTTCATGGGAAATCAAGGTCTCTTTCTGAATAAATGGACCCCCGACTTCCACCCTTCAGTTGATGTCCCAAAGGAGGTCCCTGTTTTGGTCCGGCTACCCAACCTACCAATACACTGCTGAAGCTTCCAATCCCTGCAAAAGATAGGAAACGGACTGGGAAGATTCATCGACAAATCCGATAACGAGGGCCAATACGCCTGCGCCAAAATCTGCGTGGAAGTTGACTTGGAAGCTGATCTGCCGGAAGCCATCAAACTTACAGTTGGAGATTGGCACCACTTCTAGAAGCTGGACTACGAGCAACTGCCCTTTAAGTGCAGAATCTTCCATGAGCACGATCACTTTCAACGAAACTGCCCCAAAGCACCATCAGGGGACAAAGTGGAAGAAGAAGGATGGAAAGAAATAAAAAAGGGCAAGGTAGTCTCAAAGCCAAATGAGCAGAAGAAATCAAGACCAATGGGGAATCCCCAGACCAATTCCAAGACCATACCAGTTTCAAATGATGGCCCCTCCTCAGGTGAAAAGGGGGATGCCTCAGAGAACCATGAAGAAACTGAAGATCAGTCGAAGAAAGTGAAAGAAACCGAAGAAGAAACAAATGTCCCCCTAACAGAGGCTGATCAAGGGGTAACGCAGGCAACGACGAGCACATTAGTCTTGCCTCTGACTCAGGGGAAGAATCAGAAGAAAAAGACTCTGAATCAGACAACTCACAAATTACTCCTATCAAATCGACCAGGGGCCGGAAATCCAAGAAGAAACAGAGAGAGGAGAAAACTTATCTGGATGTTCTCCAAGGCTCCTAGAAAAATCTCAAAGGAATGATGAACACCAGATCCGGGCGCAAGCACAACAGAGCTCCAAAAGAAGCCACTCCTTACCAATCTAGTAAATAATGAAGTACGTCTCCTGGAATTGAAGAGGATTAGGTAGCAGGCTGAAAGAAGATGCCCTGAAAGACATTGTGAGGTTGCATTTGCCTGAAATCCTTCTCATCCAGGAGACAAAGCTGGAGGACACTCTTCTCCTCCATTCCAACAAAATATTCTAGCGCAAAGGCCCCGGTAGAGCTGTCAGTGCTAGAGGCACCTCTGGTGGGATTGCCTCCTTCTGGGACAGCTCCAAATATGACTTGACTCACGAAGAAAGTTGCCATCACTGAATTTTCACCCATCTCCTCCACAAAGACTCTATTCAACAAGTAAGTATGTACAACCTTTATGTTCAGGTCTCTCCAGCGGAGAAAAAAATTTGCTGGGACTCACTCCAGTCTTTTCTTTTATTGCACAATCCAGAAAACATCATTATTGCAGAGGATTTGAACGTTACTCTAGCAACTGAAGAGAAAAAAGGGGGTTCTCCTGTAAGGGACCCAGCTAGAGAATGGGGAGAAGATATAATGATTGGCTGGGATCTGGAGGATATCAAGCCTTCAGCTGGGAAATACACTTGGTCTAACAAAAGGTTAGGTCCCAACCACATAGCTGCTCGTTTGGACAGATTCCTCTTCCAAACCTCCTTCCTTACTAGTGGTCTAATGGCCTCTTCCAAAATTCTTCCTAACTGCACTTCCGATCATAAACCCATTAGCCTTGAGCTCTCCATGGATGGTTTTCTTGGCCCCATTCCCTTTAGATTTAGCCCTTTGTGGATTCAACAAGAGGGTTTCCATGAGGTGGTTTCTGAAGTCTGGAACCGGCAAGTCCTGGGATCCCCCTTCTTTGTGTGGGAAGAAAATTTGCGGGCTCTTAAGAGAAGGCTCAAGGAGTGGGCTAAAACTCTAAAAACTCCAGCTGCCAAGAGAAAAGAGTCATTAGAAAACCTTGCTGCCCTCCAATCATCAATGGAGGATTCTGTTGTTATCCAAAGTCTGTTCCAAAAAGAAGTTGTGTTGCAAAAAGCCCTCCATAAAGCTAGTAGGGACGAAGAGGAGTATTGGAGACAGAAATCTAGAAACTTATGGTTACAGGTCGGTGACAAAAATATTAGTTTTTTCCACAAGCAAACTGAAGCTTGCAAGAAATTCAAAAATGTATCAGAATTTTGCTCCCAAGATGCAGTCGTTAAAGATTTTGAAGGCATCAAGAGAGCAGCCTTCACTTTTTTCAAAGAGCTTTATTCAACGCCTGCTGACCCTCCTATAGACCCCCATGCCTATCCAATTAATCTAATCCCCCTCTGTGTTCAAGACTCTGTCAACACTATGATGACTGCACCGATCAGCATGGATGAGCTCAAGAAAGCCTTGGATTTCATGGAGCCGGATAAGGCACCAGGGCCTGATGGGTTCACTGCTAGGTTCCTTCAGTCTTGCTAGTCAACTATCAATAAATACCTCCTGAGAATGGTTAGGAAGTCCCAATCTTGCTCAAAGATAGGAGGCAGTACCAATTCAGCCTTCCTTGCATTGCTTCCGAAAGAGAAAGGAGCTTCAGATTTTAGTAGATTCCATCCCATATCGCTGTGTAATACTAGCTATAAACTGATTACAAAAATAATATCCATCTGACTCAAGAATATTTTGCTGGACATCATCCCAGAGAATCAAGGAGGCTTCATCAAAGGGAGAAAGATACTGGATAATATTGTGCTGGTTCAAGAGGCAGTTCATTCAAGTTGCCAAAGAAAAGAGAAAGGAATGGTGATAAAACTCGATCTGGCAAATGCCTTTGACAGGGTGAGGCATGACTTCCTGTTCACTGTTATGATGAAAATGGGCTTCTCAATAACCTTCATAAATTGGGTGAAAGCCTGCATTGCCTCTCCTTGGATTGCGCCGCTGGTAAATGGCCGATCTACTGAATTTTTTAATGCATCTAGGGGATTAAGACAAGGTTGTCCGTTGTCCCCTCTCGTCTATGCTATTCAAGCCTCAATGCTTGGTTTCCAGCTAGACTTTTGTCAACAAGTCCAAACTCAGCCAGGCCTCAGAATGGTGCACAATGTTAAAGATATAAACCATGCCCAATTTGTCGATGATACTCTGCTCCTTGGAGGAGCGAGCATTAACTCGGCCAGATCTTTTAAGAAGGAATTGGAAATTTATAAGGAGGCCTTCGGCAGCAAGATAAACTATTTAAAAGGCACAATCTATGGCTGGAACTGCTCGGTCAAAGATCTAGCTGATATTGCTAGGCTCCTTGAGATGAAAGTCTGTCAGACCTGGGAGTCCTTCAAATATCTTGGGATACCAATCTTCAAATCCACACCTAAAGTTGTCCACTGGATGCCCCTCTTAGACAATCTTAAGCTCAGCATATAAGCCTGGGGAGCCTCGTGGCTGAACACTGCTGGGAAAATAAGTCTTATGAAATCTG
The DNA here is from genome assembly GCA_031772625.1 of Pinus tabuliformis. NCBI lineage: Eukaryota > Viridiplantae > Streptophyta > Pinopsida > Pinales > Pinaceae > Pinus > Pinus tabuliformis. The sequence continues at coordinate 848,426,375 of CM062814.1, forward strand.
TTCTAATAAGTATGCCTCTTTTTCAGCACTCCATTCTTCTTGCTCCCAAAACCTTCCTCAGTAAAATGGATGGTATTCTGAGGAGATTCCTTTGGGAAGGGGGGGAAAATAATGAAAGAAGACTTCATTTAGTTAATTGGGACACCATTAAGAGGCCAACCCTGGAAGGAGGTCTGCAAATGAGAGATTTGGCTGCACAAAATCTAGCACTAGGCTCTAAAATCCTGTGGAATATTGTAGCTGGGAAAGTTAGCTGGAGTAAGAAAGTCCTGTGGAAGAAATATTTTCAAGGTCAGCGTTTGAGATGTTTGGATCATCTGACAAAAACCACCAAAATCTTTGTCTCTCTGCTCTGGAGCATTTCAGTTCCAATCTCTACTAGATCCCAGGTAATGGGAAAAAATCAGAATATGGGAAGACCAGATCCTAGGAGATCAGCCATTGAACCATATAGAAGGCCTTGCAAATATTAAATTTTGGCTACAGTCCAAAAATATGGAAACCCTTTGGGACATATCCACCTGGACGGAGGATTCTGGTAGATGGTGGGATAGCTGGAACCTGGGAGAGGTTCCACATCGATTGCAAATTGTAGCTTCGTTACTGTTGGACAAACTCCAAGGAAAATCTCCCATTTCAGCAACGGCTAAGGACAAAAGAGGGTGGGGCTCCCATTCTGGCTCTTTCTCAGTTTCTGAAGGTTACAAAAGTTTGATTGCTGTTCCTAATGTCCCTCCTGACCCAACGCAATGGAATTTTATTTGGACCTTCCCTTCGCTCCCAAAATTAGACTTCTTCTGCTAGACGTTAGCTCACAACAGTATTCTCACTAGAGATAATCTGAGAAAACGTGGAATGGAAGGGCCATCCAGATGCCCTTTGTGTAAGTCAGAGGAAGAAACAGCTAACCACCTGATGTCGTTGTGCCCTTTTGCCAAAGCTGTTTGGAAGGGGGTTCTGAGATCAAGGGCTGACAAGGTTGAGCTACCAAGAAATATTCCAAATCTACTTCATGAGTGGGCCAAGTTATCTTCGTTCTGCCTCAATAAAAAAAACCTTCTTAAGACTGCTTGGATGTGGATCCCTAAATACACCTGCTGGAAGTTATGGTTGGAAAGGAACAACAGATTGTTCAGGGGTGAAATCTGCACTACAAACAACGTTATCTCCAAAATTAAAGCTCTCTTGGGAGAGACTTTGGATGCTAAACCGGCTTTAAGGAATGAAGTGATTCTGGATAGTGAGGAGGAGCTTTGGCTGAAAGATATTGTTCCAAATTATCAAATCAATCCTATTTCTTCGGCCTCTTTCCATGCTATGTGGGAAATTCGCCTGGAAGAACAGGAGTTTCTAAAGTGGCGTTCTGCTCTGGATGACCACTGTCTCTTCTTCGATGGGGCCTCTAAAGGAAACCCTGGGGCCGCGGGTGGGGGCAGTGTTCTTCTGAACTCTGATGGCTCTACTTTGCTCAGGTATCATTGGGGTCTGGGATTCGAATCAAATAACAGAGCTGAGGCTCTGGCTCTGTGGCAGGGGCTTTCTCTGGCTCTAAATCAGAACATTCACTCTCTGACGGTCTTCGGTGACTCCAGACTTATCATTCAAGCGCTGAACTCCCTTTCGAATCCTTCACAGATCCACTTAGTCCTCATTCTCAAGAAAATTAGATTCATTCTGGCCAAGTTTCAGAAAATATCCTTTTATCATATTCTAAGACATCTGAATTCACAAGCTGATCTGGAAGCCAATCTTGGCTCAGCCCATAGCCAAAGAACTCTTTCAGTCAATTCTGAAGAATCTCTCTGCATCATTCCATAATCTTCTTAAGACCTTCACTTTCAGCAAATCTGTTCACTCTGCTGCACTGGGGGATTGCACCTGTACTAGTAACAATGGGCTTCTGCAATAGGCTATTCTCAGGTTTCCTCCAATCCCTGATCGACTGCTCCTGTCACAGTTTGCCCTTCATTCGCACCTGGATCCATTGGTAGGCAATCAATACAGAAATGATTAGATGCACTGGAAGCTCAGTCTCCATTAGATGCACTGGAAGCTCAGTCCTCATTAGATGCATTTGACAGAGAGTGAATGTTTGAAGACAAGTAGACAACAAGTTCCAGGTTTGATCTAATTACATGAAGGGTACATTCTAGGTATGCACTATAGTTGCTGATGATTATGGTATGAGCACCGAGGGCTTTGTTGTAGCATATTGGATTATCTTCCTGTAATTCGTCAAGGATTCAACCTAAGTTGGGCATAGGTCGGTTGGTGGCATATTGGGCTGTGCGTGAGGGCACTGGTCTTCATTGTTAACAACTGCAGTAGGGTTGTTAACAAATTTAACTCAAAATCTCACCTCCAAACAGCGGAGCAGAATCATCTATGTTTACTTTTCGATGCTAGCTACTTTGGTTCAACCAGAAGTTGGTTTGTATTGCATTTGTCCATGGATTTAGTGGAAGGACGAGGAGCAGGCAATGGTCCTAAACGTATGTACAGAGCAGCACAATGAACAGAGCAAATCCTATTCCGGCAAATTGGATGTATCTCAGACAACAAAAGGCAGTCCAGACAATTCCAGCAGTTTCAAAGCACCTCCAATCATGGATTTAGCGACACAATTCCACCAAAGGGCGGTCCAGTCATTTCCGCAAGCATCAAAGCACCTTCAAGCGTGGTCCGACCTCAAAGGCGACACCTCCTGCTGTTTCAAAGCGCGAAACCCCTTTCTGTGTAACAAGAAATTCTGTGTAACAAGTACGCGGCAGCTGTTTTGCCGCCTATCAATGCAATTTAACCGTTAAAGTAAAAAAAAAAAAACAATTTTTTTTAAACATTTTGTTTTTATTTAAAAAAAAAATGTTTAAAATAATAATTTCTTTTATCTATATATATATATATATATATATATATATATATATATATATATATATAAATTGTTTAAAAAAAATTGGTTTAAAAGAAATAGTTTAAAATTTTTAAAGTTTAAATGTTTTTTTGTTTTTAAATAAAAGAGATAAGGCTTAATATTTGTTTTTAAAAAATCAAAAATACATATTTTTTTTCAACCTTTAAATGTTTTTTGATTTTTTTTTTAATTTAAAAAGATACATATATTATAAGAAATTTCATATTTTTTTTGTTTGTTTTATAATTTGTCTTTATTTTTGTTTTTTCAGTGTTGTTTTTAATGTTTTTAATATTAATTTTACTAGTTAAAAAAAAATAAAAATAATAAAAAAAAATTGTTTATTTTCTTTTTTGTAGTCTAGTTTGTTTTAATTTTTTTTAATATTTTTTTTGAGTTTTTGTTAATGTTTTTTAAATTTTTTCTATTTTTACTTAATTTTATATATATGTTTTTAAATTTTGTTTTTTTTTTCAAATTATTTTATGGTTTATGAGATAATTTTTTTTTTAATTTTTTTTTGTCTTTTTTATATATATCCTTATATTTGTTTTTTAGGTAATCAACATTTAAAAAAAAAAGAAAAATAAATATTTTTTATTGTTTACAATTTTTTTTTCCATTTTTTTTTAATATGTTATTCTTAGTATTTACTTGTTTATAATTTTTAAGTTCTTTTTTTTTTTTTTAATTCTTATCTTTTATAGTTTAGTTTAGTTTTTTTTTTTTTTACATTTTTATGATTGATTTTTTATTTTTTATTTTTATTTTTATGTTTGATTTCCTTTTCTCTTATTTTATATTTTATATTTTTTTTGTTCTTTTTTTAAATTTTATGTTTGTTTTTAGTATTAATTTTAATTCATGTTTTGTTGTTTTTTTAAATTTTTTTGTTTCGTGTTTTTCATTTTTATAATTTTATAGCTTTTTATTTTATTTTATGTTTTCATTATTCTTTTGAAATTTTAATGTTTTTCGGGGTCATAATAAAATCTTTTACACCATTATTTCAAAATGTTCAAATTTTACCCTTGGAAAAAAAGTGTTATTCCAGTGTCAATACTTTTCGTTTTCAGGGTGTTTTTTGCACAAAATTTACCACTGAGAAAAGAAAGTGTTATTCGAACGTCAACACTTTTCATTTTGAGGGTGTGTTTTGGACAATTTTTGCACAAAAATTGGTTTTCACTGCCATGTTGAAAATTTACTAGAAAAAAAAGGTGTTATTCGAGCATCAACACTTTTCATTTTTAGTTTATAGTTCTTGTTTTGAGTTTATAGTTCCTGTTTCAAACTTTACACTGTTAGGATAAAAGCATGGAATTTTAGCAAATATCTTGTTCAAAACTTGAATCAAACAAGCGAGAGGAATTATAGGAGGTAAATCCTCCTCATTTACTACCCCTTCATTTGAATATTCCTTCATCAACTCAGAGTGCAACCAGCCAAATCATGAGGACTAGAAGGCAGCCGAGAAAGTGAAAGTCAAAGCACCAGTTATCTCGAGTTTGGGAGCCAAGCCTCCCTAATTTTAAGGAAGTCATTGGAGACTTCAATTGTATAAGTAGAGAGGCCTAGGACCTCAGTAGGATTCGATTATTATTCAAAATTTTGATTGTAAAACTTTATTGTTTTTTCGAGCTACAAGATTTTTGACAGTGTTTGATGTAATCCATTGTTTTTTACAATAAGAATGAATTTTGTTTTGATCCAGCACTAAGTTAACTCAGAGGGCTAAAGCTCTTGGGTTAGTGACCAACCCTAGCAGATAAGGCTCCTCTTTACTGTACATGTATGCTAGCGTAGATCCATGGTTTAATTGATCATTTGCTTAAATAGCTGTGATTCCATTACAACAATATAGCGCATAGATTCATGGTTTAATCATTCATTTGCATAAGCAGTTGCATTTTCATTACAGTAGTGTAGATTAGATTGGTTGTGTTTCAGATTTCTAGTTATTGCATGAGCTTTGAAGTTTGTTTTCTCGATTCAGTACGTGGTCCATTTCATCATTATCGTCTTCAATCACTCTCCTTTCTGTAATAGATCTCACTCACATTCTCATTTCCTTCACCACAAAGTACTTAAGTGTGAGCCAGTAAAACATGTCTTAAGCAGATTATACTCATAGATCTCCTTACAATCCAATCCACAGCAAACCTGACCAATCACAGTGCGATTCATTTCAACGCTTGACTTTACGCACTCCATATCTCCGCTGTCGATCTATCTAGCTTGATCCAATGGCTATCGTGAATTCCTCCACCTACTTTATGCGCTCCAAATCTCCACCTTCGATCTGTCGTGCCCTCCATCCAATGGCTATCGCATCACCTCATTGCCAACTAGCATGGCTCATCACCACCGTTGATCAAACCCGCCTAATCCAACGGCTATTTCACAATATCGCACGAATTTTTGCACGACCGATATCCACCGAAGAGCACCTGAGAAAAGTGGTTTTCTTATGCTATGTGTCAACCAATTAGGCTAATCGCGTAAAATTTTGGGATTTCACTTACAGCCTTGAGGGTGTGTGAGAAACTATTTACTGCTTATGGAAACCTGCTCCATCATTCTGCACATTTTTTAACCCTTCCTCTGCTCATCCTCCATTAATCTTGTCCATCCATCTATTCATTCAATCTCACGTGATAGGTTCTCCACCATTCATCTTCCGATTAGTCTTGTTCATTCATCTCTTCACTTAAACCCCTCGTGATAGGATCTCCGCCATTCATCTTCCGATTAGTCTTGTTCATTCATCCATTCACTAAATTGTCCGCAAGAATATCTCTGCCATTCATCTTCCAATTAGTCTTGTTAGTCCATCTGTTCACTTAGTCTCCCATGATTAGATCTCTGCCATTCAGCTTCGGTTAGTCTTATTCGTCCATCTATTCATGTAATCTTCTACGATAAGATCTCTGCTACTCATCTCCCATTAATATTGTTCTCGATCGATCCAATGGTTCCTATGCATTTCTACTTTGTTACATCCTCCTTTCACTAATTTCGTCCTTCAACTGCTTTTCTACTTGACTCCTTCTCGAACCTTGTTCTACATATCCTTAAAACACTGCCACTCTTAAGCTTTGACTTGGTCATTCAATACTATCTGATCATCACAAACAACAAAAAAACCAAAAGAAAGTGGAAATAGACTTTGTTTAGTTTCCTTCCTTACACCTTAGTATGGTTTGATGCTCTTTACTTCTGCAACTTAGATAATAACATTAGGTTAGTGTTGAGTTATCAATTCTTCTTAGTTTAGTTGTTTAAATTATTAATTAGGATATGGTGTGATTTAGCATTACATGTTGTTTCCTTCATTACTACAGTAGAGTAGCTCTCTTAGAATATATTATCTCTTCTTCCAACAAAGAATCAAGTTGCTTCTGACTCTATAGAAGCCTGGCCTGTTGGAGCAAAAGTTTCTTCATAATCAATGCCTTCCTGCTGTGCAAAACCTTTTGTGACAAGTCGTGCTTTATACTTGTCAAGTTCACCCTTCTGATTATACTTAATTCTGTAAACCCATTTACAACCTATGGGTTTAACATTTGCTGGACAATCAACAAGTCTCCAAGTGTTGTTATCAATTACTGCTTGATATTCTTCAACCATAGCCTGTTGCCATTCTTTATTTTTTACTTCCTCTTTGTATGTGGAAGGTTCAGTAAAATCATTTGTTATCAAGGAAAAATTGCCTTCACTTCTATGTGCCCTTCTGGTGCCAGTTTTATTCTGTTCAACAGGCTTGACATCTTTCAAAAGTTGAACTGCCCATTTCGGAAGTTGGTGCTCACTTGTTTGTGCTTCTATAAAGTCCCCATCATTGTAAAGAGGATTAATATAAACTGATGTACGTCGTTCAGGTGAAGAATGTGGAGACTCACTGTCTGAAGAATTGTTGCTGCTTGGAGATGCGGATGAACTGCTAGAAAACCCAGATGATGTTGTTCCAAAAATACTGTTAGCATGGGTTAACAGAGGCCTTTTGGAGTGATTCTACTTGAAATAGAGAACTAATACATCCTATTAAATAAAAAACTTTGTCCCATCCAATTTGGACTCTTTTTTTTTTCATTCGATGAATTATAACTCCCTATAGAAAATATGTTGTTTCATGTAGTAGTACTACAGAAAACCCTGTAGTAGCCTTCTAACATGCATATACTTGCCCATATTCACTCAAGAAACTTGTTTATTGTCCCTTAAGGTTGAATCAAGACACCCAGGCTCTAAATCAATCATTAGGTAAGACTAAAGACCACTTAGGACTTACCTCTTTACCATGCAAAACATTTCAACGATTTGGGCTAATGGACATATTTATGAAATGGGTAATACAATGATGATTTTATTGATTGCCACAACTAATGAAATTTGTTAATGGATATAAAGTATTTGAAATGTAATGGTGGACATTTATTTCATGATATTTACTTTATGCAATTATAATAGGTTTCTTTTGTTGTACTTTCTTCCTTGCAATAGGTTGAGGTTTCCCTTTCAAGCATTTCATTTTCTGTAATTACTTTAGAATTTGATTTCAGTACATGCACTTCATTACATCATGACACAAAAGGAAACATGAATTTTATGTTGCACATATAGTGTCAATACCTCCTCATTTTGTACGAACCCCGGGCTGATAATTAAAGTTATTAGCCTTGGGATTTGCAACATTCTTGTTGCAATACCGAGGCTCATCAACTACAACACTCACATCATGAGAATCTCAACAACAACATTTTACCCAGAGATGTGAAGTAGCAACAAAAACAACAAAGAAAATTGAGAAGGACTCCAAATTCAAGGCTATTAGCAATAGGACCCCCAGTAGATTATCACATGCAGCTTCAGAACCACCAAAGGCAGCTTCAACGGTCATATCAGTAGCCTCAATATCACCTTCAAAAAGACGTCAAGGGTAAGGCTCAGGTATGCATTCTTTTAAAAATTTCCTATGAACTTATTTTATCTTGAAAAACGTTGGAAGTCTATGAAGGAAAAGGTTTTTTTATAGCCAAAATGAGTAGTAGAGCAACCTCGGCCTTATCTAGAAAATAACTTCACCTTTCCACCAACATGTGTGGGAGAGGAACATTACAAAAGTGAAGAGGTCTTGAGAAAGTAGGTTATAATCATTTAGTGGTAATGGAGGACAAGGAGTGAGAAGAGATAAGACAAGGAAAACTTATTTAACTCAAAGCACCTTGAATTTATTTTTGCATGCAACAAAAAAAGGGAACCAAAATTTGAAAATAGAAAAATAATGATAAAATCAATAAAAATTAAAATAAAATAACGTAACAGGTTGGCCCACCACCTCTTTGCATGCCAATAGTAGATGCTATAGCATTCGGGTTGGTTTCTACAAGAGAAAAAAAACTACTATAAGAAGAATAGATTTACTACAAGAATGATAAATGTACCATAGGAAGGAAAAAATTTCTACATGAAGCTATCAAAGTGCTATAGGAAGCCAAATTTCACCCAGAACAACCACTAGAGAATTGGGAAGCAGGGAAATATTCAAAGGAAAAGTAAGTAAAAATTCCTTCTCTCCAACATTTGGCATAAGGATTCCAAAAGCACCTCAATCATCAAGAAAATGTACTTTGCAAATTTATAGCTTGGATTCTATTAAGAGAAAATGATTGGATTGGTTGAGAAATTTCTTAAGAATATGGTGTGTTGAATAGGGAAAGGGTTCATCTTGTAATTTTTTTTCCTCTACCTTTAAGCAAGAATGTCAAAAAATTATTTTCTTACAATAAGATCCACTGCATAGGAACTAATAGGGCCTGCAAAAAGTGTTACAGGAAAGTCACAGGTTGCTACAGGAAGCTTGCTAGTGGACAAAATTGTGCTCAAACCCTATGAAGGTGGAAAGAATCATGAGGAAAAGGGTAAGTACAAATTTTATCCACCAATTCTCAAATGCATACTCTGTATCTGCCACATATTTAAATATCAGTAAGAAATACCAATGAATTTGTGTCATTAAGGATAAAGTGTCTTGGGTTGCATGTTGAATTCTACCTTCTCCTCAGCATCATACAAAGAACATTTATTCTACCTTTGTTTCCATAAATACTCTCACTCTTGTAGCAGAAAAAGAAACTCCTTGTTCTACATTGATAAAACTTTATTGAAGTCATGAAAGGAGAAGGATAATCAAAGGACCGATAGGAACTTGAGATAAACACAAGTCTTATCCAACAGGAGCAACTACATCCACATCAATATGGGATATCATGAAAGTCATCTAAGGCACAAGAAAAGAAAAACATGGCAAGAATATGGATAAGTTGCTTAGACGATGAGCAACAATTTCAAGAGGGGGGTATGATGGGCCTCTAAATTAAAGTTAAATTAAGGCCCGCCTAACATTTCTTAGGCACATGAATGCTTTATTAAACCTCTCCTTCTACACTTAATACTATTTTTTAAGCTTTAATATGTTCATCTAGAAGGATTTTAGTAATTGCATATTTATGCCTAATATTATTTACTTTTTTAGAATGTTGTGAGAATATTGGGCAGATTATGAAGATTTAGAGGAGGAGATAATTTAGGGATTTACTCCCTACTACACGAGGATCAAAATGAGCAAGATATTATGAAATCATGGCACAAATTCTGGAGGTCCAGTGATTGAGAAAATCTAGGAATGTGCTCCCTGTCATTTAATGCAAATTCCCAGTCTTGGGAACTAGATCCACTATTTGAGTGATTTTGGAGAGGAAACCTTCCTCTTTTTAAGGATAATTCTTCCCCATCATTTTTTATAAGTACGAATTGGAATTTACCTTTATAGGAATATTTTTGTTAGTGTTCTTGTGGAGAAAACTTGTAGTTTTGCAGCTCCAGTTTCATTTTTAGCAAGGATGTAATTGGATTGATTCAAGTAATGAAGTTTGGTGCCATTTTTAGCTTCTAATATTGATATCCTTCATAGGAATCTAAGTATATTTGGGATTCACCATTCTAGGAGCCTCAGAGCCCTTTTGTACAATTTTATTTTCTTCTTTTCACTTCTTATCCGCATACATCTCCTATTCTTGTTTTTCCTATTTCTGCATTTAGTATTGATGATGTTTTACTGTATGATTGGGTTAAATGTTTGAAGTGATTATTTATGCAAGTTATTTATAGATTCACGGGCATGATTTCATCCTTACAATATCCTCGAAAATTCATCTTCATTATTGAGCTACTTTGATTGGGTTACTAGTTCATGAATCTAGAATGTCTGGAAGTCCTTGTAGCGAAATAGTAGTAATTTTCCGCTATTTTTTAAAACATGTTAGTAAGATTCATTTGAGATTATTTCACTTGCATTAGATGATAAAAACACTAAAGTTAATAAAAAAAATTATCCCATTACATTTTCACTTGATTAGGTTAGGCATTTGCTAGGTTAACTAACTCACTAATTATCGAATTTCCAGATCTTAGACTAGTAATTTTCCACTATTTTTTAGCATGTATGAACAAAGGTATTTTAAATTTGTTCCACTTGGAATGGAGGCATAAGACATCCTACTCAATAAAAAATGTTTTGATCCCTTTTTTATTTGATTTACTTGGTCATTCAGTGAGTTATCTCCTTCTATAGCAATTTTGTTTTCTCTTGTAGCAAACTTTTCCCTTCCTATAGCAAACTTGTAACACCACTTTCCTTCATTAGTTTTGATCCCCACTACAACAATAAATTAGTCTAGATGAATAATTACCCCCAAATATGATTTCATGATCAGGGGAAGCTCCTAAGCCACTCCAAACCTTCATTTTATTCACTACAGAAGCATAGTAGACTTAGTTTCTTTATCACATGTATGATGCAAGTAAGTTACTGATTTACAAGAAATTCTGAACTAGGTAGACGGTACATGCAATTCTAATTGGTAGTTTGATGAATTATGCAAGATAAAATAACTTTCTTCCTGACAGTAGATTAACCTTTGTCCTTTCATGAATTGATTAGTTAGCATTTACAAGTTGAGAAAGTAGCATTTCCATTTCTTGCAAATAGAGTAACAAATCCAATTTTGCTTTGATTTCATGGCTTTCACTCCATTACATGAGATCAAAAAAATAAGGACATATTTTATGTTGCACATATAGTTTCCATACCTCTTAAGTTTGTATGGACCTTTGGTTGATAATTAATGTTGGTAGCCTTAGGAGTTGCAACACTCTTGTTGCAATACTGAGTCTCATCAGTACATATATATATGGATTTAAATACCTCAATGAGTTGTGTTATAAAGCTCCAATAAGTAGTATGGGTGTCAGGTCATTATGATGTTATGTTTATTATGTTTTCATGCTGGTTTTCTTCTCAATACGTTTATCATTGTAAATACTGCACCAAGCTCAGTTATAAAGCTCCATCGACAATATGTTTTTCTTACAGAAGTTTTGTGCTTATAGTTGTTGTTGAACACCAAAGACATTCTTCCCCCAAGGGGGGGATTATGTAACAATCTTGGTGAAAAATCCATGTAATAAAAGTTAATAAAGGGAAGATAATAACCACGGTTGATGGGACACTTATTCCAAGTTTAATGTTAGGAAAGACATCCTAGTGTGGGTGTTCACTTGGTTATTAATGGCTAAGGAGTTGGAAAAGGTAATGGTTAAGGCTTTGGAAAGGCAAATGGCATTTTTAGCACATTTATTTATGAAAATAATGGAAATTAGGAGAAAAGGGAGGTGAAAGGTCACAGGTTGCATGTGAGGAGGAAAATGAAGGAAAAAAATGGAAAAAGAAGAAAACAGAGGAATCATTCATAAAAAAGGCTTCTGAGGATCAGTTCATAACCTTTTACCAATTCATTTTTGGAGCTCTCTAATACTCTTGGATACTTAGAGTTTTCTTGAATCACACTTGGAGGTGTGGCATAATTGGATTTGTGGAGAAAGAAGGTAAAGGAAAAGCAGGAAAGCGTAAGAGGACATCAAAATAAGCATCTACATCAGGTTTTTCTTGCAAGTATAGAGTTCCATTTATGTTTCCTCACAAGTTTTGGCATGAATGACATATGTAAGTGGTTTCTTGGTTAGGAGTTATCATTGGCATGGTGGTTGACTAGGATTGAAAGTGGATTGCCTAGTGTTGCCATTTCCTGGACAGACATGGTGATTGTGGATTCGTTTTGCTTATTTTATTTTGATTGGTTCTCATGTTTCATTAGCTTGGGTTGAGTTACTAGTCCTAGAAACCTCGGTTGGAAAAATGCTTTGGAAGCCCTTGGTGCATTGAGTTACTATTCCTCGGAGCCCTAGTTCAAAAAACGTTCTAGAAGCCCAGTTAAAGTTGTGGTTTGAGTTACTAGTCCTGGAAGCCTTGGTTGGACAAACACTCTAGAAGCCTTGGAAGGCTTGGATAGAGATTGATTTTATGAAGGTTTTGTGATGTGTGGCCGTGAGGTGGAATTACTATTTGATGGGTTGAGGTGGATAGCCTCTGGAAGCCCTAGATGATTTTTAATTGATGTGTTCTATAAGATCCCACATTCATGCTTAGAATATGGCATGTGGGTGAATGGTCGAAGAGAGATTTGGATCATCCATTCTATGGTCGGGTGGAACGTGGAAGTCCCATCCCGGATTTGTATTTTGCATTATCAATATGAGGTTCTTTCTCATTGTAATTCTATGAGTTTTATACAGGTTACATGTGGTTTATATACTTGTGATTTCATTGGTTTCTATTCCTATTCTACTATTATATATATATATATATATATATATATATATATGACAGAAGCTATGTATGGATCTCATTTTATTTTTACCGATAAATGAATGAACAATGTACCTATGACCTAATGGAGGGAATGGAAGTTGATGTGTTGAGGCATCAATGTTTCTTAGTGATTCTCAGCTAAGTATGAGACCCTTATGAATAGATCTATTATTTACACCTGTAGATTATATATTCGTTATATATTTGATGAAATTCCTGACATGGCTATTAGGGGTCCAGTCAAGGTCTTATTCAAGTAATTGTAATTGTACCTGTGATTTCTCTGCTATTTTATTTTTTTGAAGATGTCATTTAGTTATGGGCAGTGACCTGGGCTCTAGGCCTAGAAAAGTTCCTCAAATCTTGGTGGCGTTGGCACATCACTATGAAAAATAGTCCCTGGAGGCTTGCTTATAGGCCCGTGAGAGCATCTACAGATCCCTGGACATTGGCATGCCCATAACACGAGAGTGTCCAAAGGTCAATTGGTCCAAAATCTTAGTGGGACCCAGGGACTAATTGGCAAAAAGGTTGGATTGGTTCCTGAGAGTCCTAATGCTGATGTTGAATATTTGTATGGTGTGTTTCAATTAGTTCCACTTCCATAACGTGACATAGGAGGTCGAATCATATTACAGTGGCCTCTCATCACATTTGTACCCCGACTGGTTGGTTGCTTGGGGAGATGTGGGAGGAGCGTGTTACAGGAACCAAATATGGCTTTGGGCTAACCATATATGTTAGAAAATCCTAAGTTGACACAACAGAACATATTATTAATTCAGGCCTAAGCCTGCACACTCACTTGATTCCATACATCAGAATGTGTCCCATTATATAATGATGGGATCACTAGACTCAATCAACATAACAACATGAAGGTAGAGTCTATGACTCAGATACAACTCACTTATACAGACTACGAAGACACAACTCATGACAGATAGACTCAGTAATAATTACAAGAATACAATTCATCAACTCTATCTAGACATATCATTTCTACATTATTCCAGCACCCCCCCTTAATGGAGAAATGGATTTTCAACAACGCATAAGAATGCATGCTGGTCTCTATCTCAGCTAGGATTACAAGTATGACTTCATTTTAACTTTATTTACATCAACATATTAATGAAATTTCTTCCTCGACTTGCTGCTCCAAACTCTAACGCTTTTAACCTGTTTAGTCTTCTTCTTACTACAGATCATTAAGTATGGATATTGCTTCTTATTCCAACTAGGACGATACCAATCCATCTCAACTCTTTTCTCAGCAAGTTCATTTTCATCATCAATAGTTTCTTGTTTACTTTGTTGTTGTCTCATTAATCCAGAATAATGGTTTACTTCCTCTAGGATCCAATACATTAAAATACTAGGAACTTCTTCAAATGTATCCTCCACTGGTTCTAGTTCCATATCATATGAATCATTCATTGATTTACCACTGTGCTCATTTTCAAGAGTATTCACTATTTTGGCTACTGCTTTGAGACACGCATCAATTTGTACGAAAGGTTTCTCAACCCATTCTTCAATAAAATTTATATCAGCATCATAATTAGTTTTGGCATGTTCAAAATTTATTGTCCCTTTAATTGCAGCTACAATTTCCTCTTCATATTCTTCCACTTTATCAACAACAAATAATAGTTTGTCAATCAAATTATTTTCAAATATAACTTGCAATTCATTTTCATAAAAAAGACATCTGCCATAGAATTTTATTGCAAATGCCTCTTTCTTCAATTCATAAACTGAGTCATCCATAAATTTTTCCTTCGCAATCTCTAGCTGTAGATCTGTTACTAAGGATTCACCTTCTGGCCCATCACTGTTATGATGGCCATTTCTTTCTTTTTTTAATTCCTTTGACCATAACTAGCTACCAACTTATTTGACCACAATCAACTTACCAATCTATTATTTCCTCCAGAACTACTTCTACCAATCAATTATTTCACCTTCACCTGCTTTAATGAAATCTCATGAAAATCACAAACTTATGATGCCCTCTATGTCATGGACGAATCGAGTGACACTCTCTTACTATAATAGATGCTGACCCCAACAATTAATTCTTCCTGTCCGACAAACTTCATGGAAAATGGACACCAGTATACACCCATCAGAACGCCTATAATGGTTGACAACAGGATTCCAACAATGCTCCCTTTACCCAGACCTATGCTTAGAGCACAATATTTTTTACCACAACTTTGTTGCTGCTCAACATTCTCAATCCCATGTCCCAACTTTTACTCAATACACAGGCCGACTCTTCTCTGTAATGATTTCAACAATGAAATAAAATCACAAATGAACAACTTCCCAAACCTTTTAAATAGAATACTCTAGCAGGTTTACCATGTGTGCCAACAACTAATCCAAATGCTCTAGCACCAAGAACAGTTCCCAATTTCTCCACACTAATACCTCGGAAAAATTCTGGTTCTCTTTCCATGCTCTTTCATCCAATTCCACTCCGCCAAATGGCAACAAGACAGGCAGATCAAGTCCCAATCTTCAACACATATCAGAAGCCACTTAGGCTGCCTATTGAGTTAGAGAATATGATCCAATTGCTGGGACTGATCTGAAGCTCATTGTACACCTCTACCAGCCAATCTCATTAACTAGCAAGCATGCAACTCGGCCCACTGCACTTTAGTAGCTACTCACAAAGCTCACGTTGGTCAGGGGCACTAGTACACAGCTTGTAGCAGAAGCAGATCTTCAACCACCAACACGCTACATCTACCAACACGTTGTACACTCTGCATCACAAGAACCCATATAAATTCCACCATCTCTGATCTCTATCACAGAGATCAATTCTCCTATCGTATGGAAAGTCAAGGTTCTACGCCAGTTGCAGGTCATAGCCATCGTGCTATGCTAGAACAGCCACAAAATACACCTTCAATAGTTTCCTGTTTACTTACCAATCTCTAATACCACATTAGAAAATCAAAGAGAGACACAAGAATGAAATCAAATATCATTAAACAAGCTACTTGGAAAACCAATACATTATATAGGCACACATAGGCAACTTCTAGGTTGGATCTAAATCTAAATAATTCAGATCACCAACTCAAAACACAAACTACACCTTCAACTTTAATACACAAGGTCTCTTGCCAACAATCCTCGATTTTGTAAATCTTTGTCCTTTGGCTCTCAGAAAATCCATTCACCACACAACAGCTTTTGAATCTTTCATGCTAGGGGCACAACACAACGCTTAACACAACAGCAATCTAAGCCTCTCTTTCCTTACGTTTGATGATGATCCTCTCCACCCAGCACACACACCAGCCACAGTTTCCTTCAATTAGACGGCAATGAGAAGGATTACACACTGCAACTACTCATTTGGTTTAAAATCAATGACGCAACAAATTCACTGATCTGATGCTTTCACACCTCGAAAAAAATTACTCATCTTGCACTAACTGGAACAACCCTTCTACCTCTAGTCTGTGGCTTTTGGCTCTTCAGCAGATCTCAATGTCAAATAATGCAACAGATCTCCTCTTTGCAAATTATGCAATCCGGTGGCACTCTAATTAAACTAGGCTCATGCCCAAAAACTCACAACATTCACACCTTCGGCCACT
This sequence comes from Pinus tabuliformis, assembly GCA_031772625.1. Classification (NCBI taxonomy): domain Eukaryota; kingdom Viridiplantae; phylum Streptophyta; class Pinopsida; order Pinales; family Pinaceae; genus Pinus; species Pinus tabuliformis. Next base: position 848,442,681 of record CM062814.1, read on the forward strand.
AATAGAAAACACACAGATCCACTTATAAATTTCATTTAGTAAAACACTGCATCAAGATGAAAATAATAAAAAATCGAAATTTTTGTAATAACACTAATCTCTCCTCAGATTCTGGGTGAATGTTTTGGTCATATGAAAACAACATTTTTTTTACCAACAACAAGCATAGATCTACGAACACCAAGCACCAAATAACTTCAAATTTACCAAATAACCTTACAATAGTCACAGATCTTGGCCTCTTGGCTCTTAGATCTGAATCTCTAGATATCTCCCTTTGACTCTGATACCATATTAGAAAATCCAGAGTTGACACAACGGAACTTATTATTAATTCACACGTAAGCCTAGACACTGAATTCATTCCATACATCAGAATTTGTCCCATTATATAATGATGGGATCACTAAACTCAATCAACATAACAACATGAAGGTAGAGTCTATGACTCAGATACAACTCACTTACAAACACTGCAAAGGCACAACTCATGACAGATAGACTCACCACTAACTACAAGAATACAACTCATCAACTCTATCTGGACATATCATTTCTACATTATTCCAACAATGTAAAGGGTTTGGGCTAACAAAATATGGGTTTGGGTTAACCAAATATGGTTTTGGGTTATTATTCCCTAAGTTTGGATAACCATGCAACATAATTAAAAATTATATTTTATACTCCACTCGGATGAACCCATTGCCTCATAATATTCTTAGACAACTGTAATGGAGGATCAAGTAAGATAACAACTATCAGGGATGAAATTTTTCACAAGGATGTTCTTTGCCAACGAAGCTATAACTAAGTAATAAATTTTGGCCATTACAGTGAGTTTGAATGAGGAACCAATGAACAAACATGTAATAGGGATCCTAATTTTTTAACGTCGTTTATACGCAAGCACATTTTTTTGAACACGTACCTTCAGATCTGGAAAAAAATTGAAACAAATTTCTTGAAACCTTCTTTAAGGAGATGAAAATTCATTCATTGCATCAACCATTACGACATGTCAAAAAACCTATTGCATCAACAATTCCATGTAGAATTATAGTCATTTATAAAAACAGTTCAAACATTATATGTTGAAGCAATTTATAACACTCATTTACATTAGTTTCTTGTGATAGTATTACCTTGTTATCATTAATCAATTCCACAAGCTCCAATATTTTCTTCAAGTCGAGGTCTGCAAGAAGTTGAATCTTAAACAACAATCTGAAAGTGTTAGTGAATGTTCTTTCCTATATAGATTCAGATACTCATAGTAACAAATATCTTGCCACATTGATCCTTCTACTAGCTAAAATAGAAATTGGACCTGATGAGATCATACCTTAATAATTTGAGATATTAAATCAAGTAAAAGAGAAATTGAACCTGATGAGATCATACCTTAATAATTTGAGATATTAAACCAAGTAAAAGATGAGGTTGCAATAACAACACACATACATATATGAATTTAGAATAAGTAGAAAATAATGACGCAACTAAACACACAAACTATATGTGTCAATCTGAATAAGATACATCAACTTATGAATAACATCATAGTTCGAAAAACAACTTGTCCCATTGAAGGCTAATAGACCAAGAACAACATTAAAAAGCAAGGCTACAAGCAATGGACTTCTAGTGGGTGGTGAAAAATAATCTATGGATATCAACTAATTTGAGTGATAATAAGAACTAATGTATTTCAATATAGGTTTGTTCCGTAACTAAAGAATAAGTAGAAAATAATTATGCAACTAAACACATAAATTGTATATGTCAATCTAAATAAGATATAATAACTTATGAATAACATTTTAGTTGCACAAACAACTTTTCCCATTGAAATATAATAGACCAAGAATAACATTAAAAAGCAGGGCTACAAGCAATGGACTTCTAGTGGGTGGTGACAAATAATATGTATATATCAACTAATTTGAGTGATAATAAGTATTGATGTATTTCAATATAGGTTTGTTCCATAACTAAAATGAATAACATTGTTTGACATAAACTTTGGATCCATTTTTAAATATAGAGGATGGTGTACTCTATATAGAAAAGAAAGACATCTTTAATTCAATAAATATTATCAAAAGCAAATATAGAGAAAAATAAAAATAAATATATGTGAAAAAAACCCATCCAAAAGTTGCATTCCTTGAGAGATGGATAGGATAGTAATAACTACAACCATAGGGTTGATCTTCACCTACCCTTCCTTCAACTAGATCTTGCGTTCCAATATTGACAATTGTGTATCCAATTGCCTTTGCAGAATTGAGACAAAGAGTATGATTTTCATCCTCATTCATGGGTTGAGATTTTTCTTCGTATTTATAGTGTGCTCATGAATCGTCCCCAAAACTGCCAAATTGATTAGTTTACTCCACACATTCAAGAATAATAAAATGAATTGACTTCATTCAAATTTGAGAGTTCGTACACTTATAGTTCTAATTATCTGCCAACAAATTATTTTTCTTTGCAATTTAAAATTACAATAATTTATATCAAACACGATGTCCATTATCATTAGAAGCCAAAATTGTAGTTGCCAAGAATGTATACCATAGCAGAACCCCATCCTTTGTTATCTCAAATAGATCATTTGTGGAGGGGTCGATTGGAAGGTATCTCTTCATCATGGGGTCATTTTCAAAGCAACTATTGATGTGTGCAACATAATATTTCTTATCAGACTCACTAATGGTATGAGGCAATGTATTTGTTGTTGCATTAAAAAATGAGGACTACACTAATTTTCAATCTTGGCAGTGTTAAATATAACATTAACATGGCATAAATGTTTTAACTTTATTAAGTATTTATCAATTATTTATTCATTTTTTATCAACCATTTAATTATGTTGATTGATGTCCCTCTTGAGGCTTTAGCTGGGTAAATTTGACCAATCACAGAGGTTGATTTTTGTCATCGTCCTCTAAATAAAAAATTGAAATGCAGGTCAAGTCGAGTTAATTTTGTTCACTAATTCCTCTATCTCATACGTCAACATTGCTTATGACTCCTGCATCTATAGTAGTGTCCTCTCCTGAAAACTCCACTTCATCCACATCTATGGTAGAGTTGGGATTAATAAGAACGTGTAGATCTCACAATAGCTTCTTCTTAAGTTATTGGTTAGAAGTTGTGGCATCTACATTGGAAGCCTTATTCATGGCCCTCTCTTTGCAGGGACCCTTGTAGTAGTCGTTGCACTAGTCAAGCACCGGGTTGTCGCTAGCTTCAACGGACAACTTCTAGAATATGGAATGTGTCCAACTCTTAGTCATGCCATCCATAAGTGGCAATAGGTTTTGTTGTAGTGTCTCCTGATCAAATGGAGTGGTGATAGAAATTCCGGCGGCAGATGAATGGAAGTGGGGAGGTGATGCTAGCAAAGAGGGATTGGTGTGGATGCCATTCCATGGGAACAAGTAAGAGTAATTTTGTTTCCCCATGAAAGCCTTGATCACGACATTATGATAGTAAATCCATAGCCAGATTGAATTGACACCATCTTTTCCCTTAGCATTATGATAGTAACTCCATATCCACATCAGTGTTGTGCCTTATTGTCCATAATCCCATGCACTGACACAATTAGAAAATCCCCTCACCCCCTCTAATGTCGACCACTATTATTCAATTCATATTTTGGTTATTTCCAGACTTGGTTCGAAACCTCTTCATAAGGGATGATTTCACCTATGGAAAATTTCTCTGGAGATATTCCTCCAGCCTTTTACATGTTACCAAAATTAGAGAACCTATATCTCTACCATAATCAGTTAAGTGGGTCAATTCCTTCTTTTCTTAGTAACTTGATGGAGTTGACGAGCATGGATCTATCTAGTAATTTCCTCTCAGGTAATATTCCCACCATTTTGATGAGGTTTTCAAGGATAACATAAATCTATCTCTTAGAAAACCAACTCTCTGGATAAATATCACACAATATTGATGAGTTGAACTGCATATATTCTATCGATTTTTCAAATAATCAACTGAATGGAACAATTCTTGAAATAATCACAACTCTAGTGCACTTAGAAATCATGTCTTTGTGGGGAAAAAATCTCAAGGGGCTTGTCCCTGAACGACTAGAAATGCATGTTAACTTGACAACCAATCATAAATCTTTTTTATAACAAGGTAAGTGGGTAGTTTCCATATATATTAGTTACAAGTACCTATCGCGCAGTGCCATGATTGCAAGACCATGCAACTTACTCAAACACTAATTCAATGTGACTTATTAATATAATGGAGAGAGTGAGGCCACCATTGGGGTTTTCCTTTAATTACCACGAATGATCACTTTTCTAGGAAATACCACGATGGTGGGAGCATGAAACTTTCTCCAAAACTCGTTCTATTTATCTTTTTCTAAATTACTAACAAGGTAATGTGGTTAAACAACTATTAATTCATTCCATATACAATATTTTAATGTATTTCGTGTATTTTATATGATCAAATGAACACTCCAAAGGTGTCAGTTTCAACTTATGCATCATGTATAATTCAATACAGAAATATTTTTGTTTAGATGTGCCCGCGCGCATCACTCATGTCATCAATAGTTAAAATTAATTCCGTTGGGAATGACTCCATGTTGTTGCATGTTGAAATAGTGTCTAATATTCATGGTTTATATTTCAGAAAATATCAGTGTAGTTGAAAACTGCATCTTCAATATTATATTTGTAGTTTTTCTTTCTTAATTTGTTTTTGTGAGATATTCAACTACCATGGTAAAGACACCAAAAGTTTCAATTTTATAAAACAATAAATATCGCACAGTTGCTTAGGTTTGTTATACTCTCCTCCTTACAATGATTTATTTTTAAAACATGCAATCTTGAGTGTGATAAGAAATACTACTTTCCAACTCCTGACAACATTAAGTGACTGTTAAGATGTAATAAGGTTCTTCATTCAATGTTTCAGTATTGTAAATGTACTCAGGCACTTTATCCAATAGGCCAGTACAAGAAAAAATTGTTTTCATAATATTTATTACAAAATGCCAAATGGTTATAAGTGGATTCTTTAAGCTAATATTTCAGCGACGCTCATTCTATACAATCCTTTGATGTTTATTTTTTTAAGTATTCCATACGATCCTTTGGTGTTAATTTTTTCCCTCCCTTCCTAATCATTCGTTGAAATCATTTTGTAACACTAATATAGAAGGTTTATAATCAACACTAAGTAAATGAAGATATTTCACTCGAGATTCAACGTGAACTAAACCTACCAATCAGGAAAACAATGTAAACTTTCAAACGAGAGTTGTAAACTTAAAACAAGATCTCTAGCCAAAAAACCCCCAAAGAAACTCGAAAAACAACTCAAAAACGAAAATTGTTGATGCTAGAATAACGGTTTGTTTTTTTGGGGGAAAGCGGTAAATTTTTAACATTTTTTAATAATGATGTTAAACATAAAATATCATGACTCCGGAAAACCTAAAAATTCCAACAATTCTCAGACATGACATTAGAAATAAACTATCAGTCTGTAAAAGGCCTTAAAATTCCAACGAATTTTAGGCATGACATTAAAGATAAAATATAAGGTCCTTGAAAAGCCTTAAAATTCCAACAATTTTCAGCCATGGAGTTAATAAAAAATACTTATAACTATTTTCAACCATAGCATTAAAGATAAAATATCATGACTTAGAAAAACCTTAAAACGTTAACAATTTTTCAACCTTGAAATTTAAACAAAAAATCATGACTACAAAAAACCTTAAGTTTTCAACATATTTCAGCCATGACATTATGGAAAATTTTTATGACTAAAATAAAAATAAAAATGAACACCTGAATGAAAGAGTCATTATGCCAGGTTTTTTTTTCAAATGATCTACGATATAACTTTTGGGAGAGTAGACAGCGAAAGGCGAAAAATGATCAGCGCAGCTAGAGGCAGACAGAGAGCCCTATGAATGGTGGTAGAGGAGGGGGCTCCACTCCCTCCTATAAGGAGGTCGTGGCCAGTAGAGGCAAGAAGCCTCTAGAAAATGCTAGGGTAACAGGGGTGGAAGGAAAAAGAATTACAGAAGAGGTGACAGAAGACCCATAGATAAGGATCAATATGGCACAAAAGACAAAGAAGTAGAAGACAAAAAATAGGAAACTAAAGAAAAGAAAAGCAAGGGACCCTGCAAACCCAAAGTAGAAATAACTCCCACGGTTATTTTAAATAATCCAGAGCTTCAGGCACACAAGAAGCACATGGGGACGTATGCCATCATCTGTAAGTTCATGGGACTATGGCCCACTGAAAAATCTTTACAGTCGTGGATTAAGTAGCACTGTAAACCTAAAGGGAGCATAGATGTTCATCTTCGGACTAAGGGATTCTTTACGGTGGTGTTCACAAATCTTGAAGACAAGGATAGAATATTTGAAGGAGCGCCTTACCTCTATGTTGCTACGGGGCTCTACATGAGACCATGGATGATGAACTTTGTTCCAGAAAGGGAAACTTTTACTTCAGTTCCGGTCTAGGTAAGGCTCTATTCTCTACCTCATGATTACTGGCAAAATGAATCGTTAGCAGCCATAGGCAATAAATTAGGTCGCTATGTTAAAGCCTCTGAAGCCACTAGAAGGGGGAAATATACTTCCTTTGCCAGAATATGTGTAGAAATGGATCTATCAGGAGCTTTACCAGATGAGGTCATCTTGGAAGTTTTTGATGAAGAATGGGTGCAAATAGTAGATTATGAGCACATTCCATTTAGATGTCGAAAATGCCATGAACACGGACGTCTTGTCAGAGACTGTCCGCTCAACAAAGAAATAAACAAAAGGAAAATCAACACAATGAAAGAAGCATATAGCTTCAAGAAAGAGGTTAATCAAATTAAAGGAGGTAAAAGAGGACCAAAAAATTAGCAATGAGAAGGACAATAGCTGAAGCAGAACAATTTCCAAGTGATTTATGAAGAGGAAGAGATTACAAAGGAAGATCAAGCAATGGAAGGGAGTACTGTAGAAAAGGAGAAGGAAGAAAACCTGGAACAAACACACAATATTGAGTTCTAGAAAGAAGCCACTATGAGCGATGCTGAACAAGAAATGAATCAGGAAATGACCCAGAATGATACCGACCCAGAGGACCATGAGCTACTAGAAATACTTGACAAAGAAAACCTAGACCTAGAAGGATTCTTGAGGCAGAGAACTATGGGGGGAGTGGATTCGCTACCTCAAGAAGAACTCAGCAGAATACAACAGTTGTTTCTATGGAAAATGCAGACTGAGAATCTAGAGCGAGGGAACAACATAGATAAGCAGGACAACCGAGGAGTGAAAATGATGAAAACTACTATGGGACTAGCTACTAGAAACGCAGGAAAGAAAAGAGGTAGAAAAAAGCAAAATGAACTCTTGATGGAGTGTGGAAAGCTGATGATTGATTCAGGTAGGATGAAAGACCTCGCCAGCTACTCCTTTACAAATATTTTATAATGAAGTGGATATCTTGGAATATTAGAGGTCTAGGGAGTAAGAGAAAGAAGAGAATTCTTAGTAAAAAAATGAAACAAGAAACATCGGATATAATGTTCATCCAAGAAACGAAATGTTCCATTCAAATGGTAAGACAAATTCACAACAAATGGCTCAGCAGCTATGATTTTCTTGAAGTAAAAGCAGATAATACAGTAGGGGGCGTACTGACTCTATGGAATCCCCACAAAATAGGCATTCTGGATGCTGAGGCTTCCAAAAATTATTTATCGGTTGTTATTCAACTAGATGGAGAGAGGGACACCTTTCTGGTGACAAATGTTTATGGTCCTCAGAGATTAGATGACAAACTTAGGTTTCTAGATACCCTGGTGGATCTTAGGGATAGACATACAGATATACCATGGATCATGGGAGGGGATTTCACCATGATCATATCTCTTTCAAAGAAAACAGGAGGAACAGGATCTCTAAGTAAAGACTCCATGGCTTTCCAAACCTTTTCTGATAATATAAATCTTTTTGACACTAATTTGAATACTGGCCTCTTTACTTGGAATAAAAGAAGGGGAGGGGATTCCCTTGTTTCCTCAAAGCTAGAAAGATCCTTCATCTCTGAAAATCTTATGCTAAATGGTAAAGAGGTAACGCGTGAGTTATTCCCTTTGCAGGCTCAGACCACTGGCCAATTCAATTGGAAATCAAGGGTATTGGCACTCCTAGGAACAAACCTTTCAGATTTGAAAATATCTGGCTATCACACCCAGACTTCACAAGCAACATGGAAAAGTGATGGTCAAAAGACTTGCAGATTCAAGGGACCAAAATGTATCTTCTTCAGAAAAGACTAAAGCACATCAAGCTTCGGCTTAAGGAATGGAACAGGAAGGATTTTGGTAATATTTTTGAAGAAAAGAGAGTAGTTGAAAACAAAATGTAGGTTCTCAACCAAGCTCTAATCAGGGATGGCTTTGGTAAAGATATCAGTGATCAAGCGGATAAACATTATCAAAAATGGGAGAATCTATGTAAACAAGAGGAAATATTTCGGAGACAAAAGTCCAGAGTTCAATGGCTCAAAGAAGGAGAGCGTAACACCAAGTTTTTTCATAGAACCACCATGGCCAATAGATCTCATAAGAGAATCTCTTCGATCAAGAATGAAGCAGGGGAACTGCAAACCTCCCATGATGCTATCGAATCTGTGTTAATCCATCACTTCCAAGGTATAACATAGGAGAATAATTCAAATAGAGAAAAATCCATCAGGGAAGTTATTAGTAATGTACCGAAACTGGTGTCCAGAGAGGACGACTTCAACCTTAATAGACTAGTAACGGAAGGGGAGCTAAGTGAAGTCCTCAAAGATATGTAGAATGGCAGAGCACCAGGCTCGGACAGTTTCAATGTGGACTTTTTCAAAGCTTGCTGGAATATTGTTAAGCATGACATTTTGAATGTTGTGGAGGACTCCAGTTCAAACAAAAACACTCTGAAAGCACTAAATACATCCTTTATAGCCCTGATCCCCAAATAGGAGATTGCTCATACACAGGATAAATACAGACCCATAGCCCTATGCAACGTGATCTACAAGATTATATCCAAGATTGTTGCTAACAGACTCAATCCTTTGCTTCTGGTTCCTGTTTCAGGGGAGCAATCTGGTTATGTGGAAGGCAGAAAAATTCTTGATAACATAATTCAAGTGCAAGAAGTGGTGCACTCTTTAACTAGCAAGAAGCAGGCAGGTATGATCATGCAATTGGATATTGCAAAAGCTTATGACAAGGTTAATTGGGTCTACCTCAAGAAAATGCTGATTGCATTTGGTTTTTATCATAACTGGGTCAGATGGGTAATGGCACTCGTGACCTACTCCAGTTTTTCTATATTGGTTAATGGATCTCCCTCAAAGATGTTCAGTCCCTCAAGAGGGCAACCCGCTCTCCCCCTTTCTTTTTATCATCATGATGGAAGGATTGGGTAGAGCTATAAAGCAGGAAAAATCATCAGGAAATATCAAAGGTCTACAACTTAATTATAATGGTAAGGCCCTAACTCACCAATAATTTGTAGATGATACCATGTTACAGGGAATTCCCACAGTCCAAGAAGCTTCAAACTACAAAATTTTTTTGAATCTTTTTGCCTTGGCTTTAGGTATGGAAGTCAATCTCTCTAAATCTAAAATCTTTTTCCTCAATACCAATATTGCTATTCAGAAAAAAATCTCCAGAATTCTTGGCTTTCAAAGGGATTCCCTTCCTTCAAAATATTTGGGAGTTCCTCTAACTACAAAAGCTAGGCTCAAAAGTATATGGGAACCTTTGATCAACAAGTTGCAGGACAAAGTTAGTAAATGGACCATTAGATCTTTAAACCTTGCTGGCAGGTTAGTTCTTACAAAAGCAGTTCTTCAAGCAATCCCTATTTTCATGTTATTAGCCCTCCCAGCTCCAAAAGGAGTCCTTTAGCAAATTAGAAATATTCAAAGAAAATTCCTTTGGGGCAGGGAGGAGACTAAGAGGAAATGGGCCTTGGTGTCTTTGGAAAAAATTTGTAAGCCCAAGAACCACAGTGGGCTAGGATTGGATGATCAGGAGATTCACAGCAAGGTCCTAGGGGCTAAACTTTGGTGGCGCTAGGTTCAACATCTAAAGACTCAATGGGCAAATATCTGGAAAGAAAAGTATGCTAGTTCCTGGTAGAACTATGATCTTATAATAATGTCAAGAAATATAAAGGGTTCATATATTTGGAACAAACACTGGGAGAATAGATGACTAGTACAAGAGAATAACTTCTAGGAAATTAGAGAGGGAAATCTTGCTCTTTTCTGGGAAGACAAGTGGCAACAAGAATCAATTCTGTTAAAAGAAGACTTCCTTGATCTTAAACAAGAGTCAGATTCCCAAGGTTTAATAAAGGGTAAGGATTTCTGGAATCATTCTCATATTACGGATAGGTGGAGAATTTAGAGAAACATAGACTGCAGAAATAACAACCTCTTGAAAACAAAAGCAGAGGAGCTCAAGGAAAATAGTAGAGCAAAGGAAAATCTTAGTGGCAGAGGGACAAGACTAACTGAGATGGGGAAATAACAAAGAGGGCACCTTTAACCTTAAGGAAGAAAAAAGCATTCTCCTTGAGCTAGATCCCCTGGTTCCGAATAAAATCTGGCAAAACCTTGGCAAGCATCAAGGGTGGATGAAAATCAAACTCTTCATGTGGGTAGTGTACCACAAGAAAATTCTGACTTGGGATAACATAAGGAAGAGAGGTGTTCAGGGGCCTTCAAGATGCCTACTCTGTCAGGCTCAAGAAGAAACCTTGGAACATTTACTCAACAACGGCATTTTCACATCCTAGTTATGGGACCTATTTGCTACAATCTTTCAACAATCTGATAGAGACAGAGGAAGCATCATTAGCACCCTCATCAATTGGAGGAAAAAAATTTCAGATAATTAAATTCTAAACTCGGCGTGGGCTCTTAAATCAAGCTTCATTATATGGAACTTTTAGAAGGAGAGGAACAAAAGAATTTTTAAGGAGGAAAAAAAGCCCTCACAACACCTGCTGGAGACAATCCTGAAACAGCTCAAGGAGACTGTCAGAACCACTATTCACAACTTCCCTAAAAATCCTCCCTCTGATGTAGATTTAAATATTCTCAGGCAGCTGCGGATGCAGGGGCTCACCGTCCTTGGCCCAAACAGGAAGGTGATTTCTTTGGATACAGAGAAGGAATTCTGGCATCCTCCTCTGGATAGCTATTTTAAATACAACATGGACGAGTGTTCAAAAGGAAACTCGGGAACAACAGGGTATGGAGGTGTCCTCAGAAGTGCATAGGGAAGTATTGTTTTTATCTTCCATTGCCACCTAGGTACAACCACCAACAACATGGCTGAACTAATGGCTATGGAACAATGCCTAGATTTATTGAAGCAGGTCAATTGTCTCAATGTCATGACAGACGCAGATTCGAAGTTAATTATCAACTCTGTGCAAAAAATATATAATGGAACTACGACGGATAAAGTCTCCAAGCACTGGAAATTAATTCGGGTCTTCCAAAGAATTCAAAGCCATCTTCAGGACCTACGCATTGTTAGTTTCCACCATGTTCGCAGAAAGGCAAATAAGCTGGTGGATCTTCTGGCCAACCATGGATTTAGCTGCATAGAGAATAATGTGTTGATGAAGTGGTAGGAGTTGCAGCCAAGGAGACTGAAAGCTTTATGCTGCGAGTAGGTGGAAGAGGATAGGGAATTATTTAGACTCAAATCCATGGAGACTAGCTTGATTTGATTTTCCCCTGCATGCGTCTTCATTTTCTGAGTTGCTGGTCTCTGAAGAAAAGAGATCCAAGGCTGGTCGCCTAGACTCATGGAGTAAAGGTGATGAAGAACTCAGTTGATCATGGGAAACGATTTGATTCCCACAAGTCCTTGCTCAGTGGAAAGACTCTTAGCCTCACTACCTCCCAAATTATGGCGAGGAAGTTTAACATCTGCAAGAGGATCCCGGTTACTCGGAAATTGGAGTTTTATGATTTTGAGGTTCAGAATGGTAAAACCGCCTCCGAGGCAGTTTTCAACCGATCGCGCCGCTCTCAAAGTGGTAATGGTTTTGGCGTTTCGCAACGATTCCTTTCATCCTGCGACACGTGGCAGGGTGGGGTCCCGAAAATCGCCCTCCATCGTTGACTAAATTTGGAACTTCTTGTCCCACGCGAAATCATTCTCATCCGTTGGATTCAGTTGTAGTGAATCAATGGTTGACCTGGTTAGAGCAACTTGGTGGGGCAGGACCGTTAATCATCGGTCTCTTAAGCTTGGCATCTTTCTCTTCTGTCGTCGATCTTCTTGATTTGGTGGGACGGTTCTTTTAGTTTGTGTTTTGTGGGCTTTCCGAGAGATAGACTTTAGTTGTTTCTTAGTTAATTCTTAGGCTCGAACTTTGAGATATAAAGTCGTATGGTTGTGCCCTGAGTGGCTTAAGCTTTTATTTCTTTTCTGTTTCTACGACGTCGGGTGGACGTTTGTACATATGGTATACTATTTTTTTGACTCAGTGACATAAAAGGATCCATACTTGCTTCAGCAAAAAAAAGAAAGAGTCATTATACTAGCAACAATTTATTTTTAAATGTTAAAAGTATAAGTATTTTAAAATCTTAGCGTAAGGCAACTTGACGAATTGTAACAAAAAATTAAAAATGACCATCAAATTGACATGTAATGTAGATGAACTCCATCCATTACAATGAAAACCTAAAAACCAACCATGAAATTGACACATTGTATGGGCAATGAAAACATTAAAATCAAATATAAAATTCATACATAATGAGATCGTGTTGCTAGTCATGGATTAACATGAACCCTGTAGAAAATAATAAAATAAAATAAAATAATAAATCAATAAAAATTAAAAATACAAAACAATAAAAAAAATTAAAGCATTGAAAAAAATAAAAAATTGGAACAAAAAAGAAGAGTTAAAAAAATTAATAAATACTAAAGAAAATATTTATTTAAAAAAAATGACCCTCAAAAAAATATCAAATATATAAAAATATTTTTAAAAAGTTAAAAAAGTAAAAATCGAACATAAAAATTTGAAAATAACTTATAAAAAATAAAATAAAATAAATGAATAAATAAAAATAAAAATAAAAAATTATAAAAAATTATAAAAAAATAAAAAAATATTTCCAAAAAAGCATAAATTAAGAAAAATATAACATTAAAAAAGAAATAAATAATACCTAATTGGATAATTAAAAACAAATAAAAAATTATACTAAAATAGAAATGTTAAGAAATGAAAAAAATTAATAATTATGAAAAGGATTAAAAATAAATTAATTAAAAGAACCTAAAAAAACATTAAAAAAATAAAAACAAAATGATTAAAAAATTAAGATGGATTAGAATTAAAAATTAAATTATAAAAAATATCTAAAAAATATTAAATAAATTTAAAAAACTAGGAAACATAAAACATTAAAAATTAAAATAAAATAAATTGGTTCTTTGGTCCCCTCGACAGGGGCTTTTTGATTCCCAGAGTCGGGTAATGCCCTGCATAGGGGCCTGAGGGGCCTCGGGTCTACGAGGGGGCACTACTTGCTCCCTGCTAAGACCCAAGGCTCCTCCTGCCCCTTGGCAAGCCTTGCCCGATTCCCAAAAACAGAAAAGGCCCGCTGAGAGGCCTAAGGAACCTCGGGCCTAGGCAGGAGGCATTATGTGTGGCCCCCCCAAAGGCCGGAAGGGTCGTGATTTTTTTTTTTCTTTTTTCTTTTTTTTTGTAAATTTTAATTACAATTGTTTTTAAAATATTTTTTAATTGCTTTTATTTATTTTAATATTTTTTGTTTCTTAGTTTCTATTAATTTATTTATTTTTATTGTTCTTTTTTTATATCTTTTATAACTTTTTATATAAGTTTTCTATTTTTTTTGAATGTTTTTTATTTTTAAATTTTATTTTATTTTTAATAGTTTTTAATTATATGCATATGAAAAATGTGTATTTTTTGTCGAGTTTCTAAAATTATTATTTTTTAGGGACAATTATTTTATTTTTATTGAAGTATTAATTTTCCTAGCATTATAATAGTTAAATAATCAAGATTTGGAAAAAATTGTGTATACTTAGGACATAAAGAAATTTAAGTGTAAAAAGTATGTCTTAAAAAAATGTTGGTGCTTTTCATAATCCACATGAAAATCATCAACATTTAAAAACATTATCCACACTTAATACATTAGAAAATTTGAAGTGTCAAAAATAAGTCCTCTAAAAAAAAGGGTTGATGTTGCATCAACATTTTTCAAAGTTAGCATGAAAATCACTAAAATTTTAAAAAAAATGTTCATACTTGATACATAAGAAAATTTAAAGTCTCAAGATTATGCCTAAAAAAGTGGGTGTATTCTGAATCAACACTTTTCAAAATCAGATGATTTTTTGATACCTCAAAAAAACGGGTACTCGATACAGTTCTCATTTGATTGTTTACATTGTTTGAACCTTGTCCAAAAATATGAACCTACAAGTTTCATGGAATTGTCCAGAAAAATGAACCTGTCCATCTACAAAGAATGATCATAAAGTGTGGATGCTTAGGCTTATCAAAAGTCCAAGCAATCATGCATATATCAACTTGGATGTGGTGTTGAAACCTAGTGAGGGTATGCATTTTATAATCAACACAAGGTAAATGAAGATATTTCACTGAGGAGGTTCAAGGTGAATTCAACCTGCCAATCATGAACCTTGTCAAAAAATATGAACCTGCAAGTTTCACCAAACTTGTCAAAAATGACCGACCTCTCCATCTAGAGAGATTGATCCTTAAATGTCGATGCTCGACTTATGAAAATGCTAACCAATCATGCATATATTGACTTGGAGGTGGTGATGAAAACTAGTGAAAGTATGCTAGACATATCAATGAAGAAGCTTTCAAATACAAAAGTTTCCCTTGTCTCAACTTTGGAACCAAATAATACATCACGAAGGTGATGATACCTTCCCTTCTGTCAACTCTGGAATGAAAGTTGTAGCTGAAAGTATTCTTTTTAATGTCTTCAATAAGATGACAAGGGATTCCTTCCTTGGAATGAGTATCAATCAAGGGGAATGAGTTCTCTGTTTCCATTTCAATAGGTTCATAGTCAATAATCACCACAATCCTATGTTCATTCTCAGCACCAATATCATAGACATCATAAACAAGAATATCACTGAAGCACACACACTAGGATCCTTAATATCCATGCTCAAACTGCAAATTTATTGTTTCACCATCCACAATGTCACTAAGTAATATTGTTTTTCATGTTGTTTCTAACTAGGCATGATACCCAAAGAAGAAAGTTGAAATATAGGAAGAATATTTTCAACAACAACCTCATTTCCCTTTGGAAATACGGTATAACCCTCCTCAAATAGGTCAACTAATCTTCTTCTACCATATAAGGCCTTCATTAACGACATATCACAATGATCATCATTGTTAGAGTCTTGTGTTGAGGTGACAAATAATGGCTAGGTCATGAACAAGTATTGTGGAACAGTTTAAAAAAATTGACCTCGTCATTTTCTATTGCAACCCCATCAAAGGATCCAGTATGTGACTCAATGTGGCAAAGGGGCCAAATTCCACAGAATACAAATAGATACAAGGTGGCTAGGACTTTGGAGATAGAAAAAACTAAGGATGCAATGAGACTAGAAGGGTTCTATCCAACCGTTGAGTGATTGTCAACACTCTTACGAAATTTGGTCTAGGTAAAACAACGTTTCACAAAATGTCCCTGTAAAAATATTAAAATCTATTATTTCTAATCCGTTCCATGGCATTCATGCTTCCACATTGATTGTTCTCTACTACACCGAGTCTATTAAAGAATGTTGTTCTCTATTACACCAGTCTATTGAAGAATGTTGTTCTCTATTACACAGAGTCTGTTGAGGAATGTTCAGGAATATTGTCTTCTGTTGTGTGAGGATGTATGAAGGTTTATTTGATAAATTTGATGATCCTGACTCAAATAAAATTGCATCATGTTTTTAGAGGTGAAGATTTGGATTGGTTGGTGCACCTTCTTCTCTTTTGTTTGTGTGGGAAAAATTAGATTAGTCACAGGTTTCATGTTTGTTTCATTTTCACCCTTTCATAATTTGTGTAAAATCATTTAACATTTTTCTATAGATGTCATATAGTTCTATTGAGAGTTAAGGTAGTCGAAAGCTTTTGCAGTAAATTTGATTTTGGTTATAACTGACATCTTATCGAACTATAGGTTTTAGATGATGATATTGCGATCTTCCCCTTTCAAAACGTGCAAAGCTTTTAGCTACAATATGGCATATTTGGCCCAATTTTCAAGTGATTTATGTTTGTCATAAACTTATGGCCAAGATCATTCAAATACTAAGTTGAGAGGAAGATATGATTTTGACCTCTTTTAGAAGATTGGTTCCAGAAGATGGGAATGGTTGGATACCATGACCCTAATATGTTGACTGAAAATACAGAATTTCTCATACAGAGAGAACTAGTTAAGGCGGACTACTAAAAATAGTGGGCACATGGACAAAATGAATTTCATTTTGGATATGCATGAATCCATATGCTCCCTTAGATCTGCATGAGCTAGGAATGGAGTTATGCTTCGAGGCATTGGAGGAAGCCCAATCCCTCTTTGTAATGGAAACATGCAGTTCCAGGAGGTGGTAATTTTGGTATTCTTCAGTTGATCATTGAAATGTAACATGGGATATGCAGCTGGATGCTACTATTGAGAGGTTTAAGTTTGCTAGAGCTTCTTTAGTAGATATTGAAACTATGCTGAAGAATTATTCATCTAATGCAGCCAACCAAGAATGTAATAATGTAAAAATAAAAATAAAAAGTCCAAATGCAAAATGTTGCTAGAGAATAGGTAGAAGACTAAGGTAAGGATGGAAATAGACATGAGACTATGCATTAAAGCTGAAAAGATTCTAGAGAAAGTCTCCACTGACATATCATTTCGATATGCATAACACTAATGCAACAGAGGAATCATAAGATCTCAGGTGCTTTCTACTCTTATTTGTTACAACCACATCTTTAAGTTTAACAAAGATTTGAGTTAAAAGTTAGTTTGTTTTAATCAATAAATTAGACTAAAACTTTTAAAAAAACCATAATAAGCATCGTTAAAAAAATAATATATATATATATATATATAGAGTAAAAATACTAAAATTCCAAATTTAATATATTAATGTTATTTAGATAATTATGAAATGCAACTCTAACTTTTTCCCATTTAAAATAGAAACTACAACTTTTTTCAATTTAAAAATCTTACGACTTTTTCCAATTTAAAAATCTTATTACCTTTATGGAAAACGTTGCTAATTTATATTCATCCATTCACAAGAAGGAATAGATTCTATCGTCCGATATTCATACATTCACAAGAGAGAGGCTAATATTCTATGCGGTGTCGTTTTGTAGATGGTGTAAATAAAGTCCATGAGGTTAGATAGGAAAGTATATTCTATGGGCTGTCGTCTTGCATCAGCAGGTAAACAAATTTCATGAGGTTTGACTAAAGTGACAGTACGTTTTCGAGAAATACTTTCATCCCTGCGTTTCAGGGTTTACGAACTTCCAGAATGGCTACGGTTTATAGGTTACATTTCAAATATTAGAAATATGTAACCATCAAACTTCAATGCAATTGTTAAAAATCAAGCATCAAACTTCAATGCGACTGTTCGAAATCGCAATGGAAGAGCAATAGTCCGTGCCTGTTTGGAACACAGTAGCAGATAACTTAATGCTTTCGACAGCGCTAGAGTCCAACAATGAGTGTCCACACTTCAGAATTATAACAAAATTGTCTAGAACTGCCACGTGCTATGTACTGTGTTTTGGTGTACCACATGGCCATCCTCGACCTTTCTCACTTCTGGTCTCAAATAGAAGGTACCATGCATAATGAAGGAGATCACTCGCTCACTTACTGTCACACTATAAATACTGTTAGTAGGGCTGCTGCAGATCAAGAAGCTGCCAACGCCGCTAGAAACCTAATGGAAGAGAGGTGTGATAGGGATGCAGGCAGGCTCGTGGCCGCTCCCTTTCTGGTGAAGACGTATCGTTTCGTGGATGATCCCTCCACAGACCGCATTGTTTCATGGGGACACCACAACACTTTCGTGGTATGGCGCCCCAGAGAGTTCTCCACGTGTATACTGCCGGGTTATTTCAACCACAGCAATTTCTCTAGTTTCGTTCGACAGCTCAATACTTATGTAAGTATTCTTTCAATTTAATGTAACTGATCATTGACGCAGAGCAAAAGCAAAATGTGGGTGTGTTAATGTAGTTCATAAGGTTGGATTCATCACATTGATATTTTTATATTTTTAGTTTTCTAATTATCTGTCAAATGTGGTTTAAAATGCAGTTTATCTGTAGGACAAATGAAGGATGAAAATCTGATGAATCCAGATCATATTTTCATGTATAATAAAGATGAATTGAAAAATGAATTGAATTGTGCTTGACGATTGATTTTCTATGAGATTCCAAAGAAAAGCTCAAATTCTGAAATAAAAATTTAAAATTAATGATGCAGGGATTTCGAAAGGTAGTTCGAGGGCGCTTTGAGTTTGCGCACGAGTTATTCAGGAAGGGCCAGAAGCATCTCCTCGCTCATATCCAGAGAAGAAAGTCATGCACAACCTCTGCAACCAAGGCGTGTGGGATGGTGGAGCATGATAAAACGTTATCGTTAATCCCTACCTCACCATCGACAGCACCAGACTCCGATGTTCCGGCGGCGGCCGCTTCACTGTTGGAGGAGAACGAGATGTTAAAAAGAAATAATTCGTTGTTGTTGTCGGAGATTGCCCGCCTGCAGAATATATGCACAGCCATATCGCGCTCTTTATTCGGCACAACAGCAGGAATGCTCGTGAACAGATCGCCTCTCTTGATCGACAACGCCACGAATAGAAGAATGGACAACTTGAGTCGCAGTAGTTTCATGGCAGATGTTGGAGAGGAGAACAATACGAACCCTCCAGAACTGTTTGGAGTCCGTCTTTATTAGAAAACAAGGTGCCTTCTATCAAGCAGTATGAGATATTATAATACATGATTTTTAGGGTCGTCTGTCGAGCTCTATAGTTTCCACATGAATTAACTATCTGTTCTGACTTTTTCTATAATAAGATGATGGTCACCATCATTTTACAGTAACGTTTGTAGCCAATTTCCTTGACTGCTCCCAAAGCTACGATGCTGCATGTCGCTTTTCTGTTTCACTGTTTGAATGGACAGTCTTCTTGTTCATTGAGCCCTTTTTCTGAGGGACATGTGGCTTTGATGTTTTTGTGATTACTGTTTTCGACCGTATAATGTGGACTTGATAGAATCGTCAAAGCACATTGGCCTAGATTTGCTGGTTGTCGCCAACCGAAACGCCACTTTCGCTGGAAATATTTCCTATATCAAAATTAAATGGTCTTGATCTATTTATGCGTACACAATATCTAAAGCAATGTTACAGTTCAATTGAGGCACTGGCTTCCCAATTGGTCAGGAAAATATTTTTGGAAAGATTTTAACGAAATTTAATAGAAATTTTAGAAAAAGTAAATTATTATTATTATTATTATTATCCAATTTTAAAATTTTAAATATTAATTTTTTTTATAATGTTGAATTTATTTTTACTATCAAATATAAAATTTAATCACTTAAACTTACCATTTATTATCTACAAATACAGAATTCAATCACACTCCAGAATTGAATCACTCAATTTTTTTAGTAGAAAAATATGACCGGTAACTCTCTAATTAGAGAGTAATATTCAGTTTTTCAATTAATGTGAAATAAATATGGGTTATATGCTATGCATTTGGCTTTTAGGTTGTTTGAGGTTATTTGTTTTTTGGTACGTCTAACGTTTATTCATTGCATTATTAAATATTGATATTAAATATAAAAAACTAGTATTAAATTGTCTCATTAAATATTATAATATTAAATCAATATGGTCGATTTAGTCGTTGGAGTCTCTGCTCTTACTATTTAACATGCTAAGCTGGATTTGTTTCTTCAACTTGTCCTGACGATGAACCACACTGGTTGGTTCAAAACGCGTGGACAAATGATGTCTCATGTGATCTTCGCTCAAATTTTTTTGTAAATATTATTGATATTAAATTATTAATTTAGTATTAATTTTTATTTATAATATTAATTAATATTAAATTATAATATTAAAAACTCATTGATATAATAAAATAATGCTACTATTAATATCAAAATTATATATAAAATTTTAACTATAAACATTAATTTTGTTATTTATATTAATAAAAATAATAATATTCATGTTATTTGGTTGAAGTTACTAATTAACTAATATGATCTATTTTTAGAACAAAAATAAAAAACCTATAGATTTTAATGAATAAATAGCAAATATACATTAATTGTTATAAATTAGCCATTAATAATTTATATAAATAGAAAATTATTTATTAATAATATTAAAATTATTACACTTATATTACTTATTAATAATATTAAAACTCATTTAAAACAAACATTTTAATTTTAAGTAATACAAATTAATTTTTTTTATTCATAAATAAATAAATAAAAATAAAAATAATATAAATATAATATAATATTTATTACTTGTTTATACATGAAATTATTCATTAATAATAATACTAACATTAATATATTATCTATAATTTTATATAAAAGAAATTATAATTATAAATAAATTCATAAGGGTTCACAACTTCTTATGAAATTATGAATTTATTATTAATTATAATTTTTTCTCTATAAAATTATAGATAATATATAAAGAGTAGTATTATTAATAATATTAATGAATAATTTCATGTATAAACAAGTAATAAATATTGTATTATATTTATTTTATTATTTTTTTAGTTATTTATTTAGTTATGAAATAAAAAAGGTTAATGTGTATTAGTTAAGATTAATATGTTTTTATTTAAAAAATAGTTTTAATATTATTAATAAGTAATATGCATATAATAATTTTAATATCAAGCAAAGGTTTTCGGCGGAAATCTTATAAGAGAAAATTTTGGCAGAAGTTTTTAGAACCAACAAGTGTGGTTCATCATCAGGACCAAGCCGAGATGAACCTTGAAAGATGAACCTTGAATATACGGATCACAAAAGATTGAACACAAAAATTTTAATAGTATCAATAAATAATTTCATATTTATATAAAGTATTAAGGACTAATTTATAATAGCTAGTTTTTAATTAGAATTTAAAATATTAATTTATTAATTAAATAACTCATTCCTAAGAGCTAGTTTCCACTAGACTCATGCATCCTTGCTATTTATTCTTTAGGATCTATGGGTTTTTCACCTTTGTCTTCACGATGAACCACATCCGTTGGTCAGAAACGTCCACCAAATAACATTCATGTGATTACATTATGGGTCACAAAAGCCTAAAATCTAACTATAATATTTGTATTAATAAAATAATATAGAAGTAATAAAATTAATGTTATAATAATAATTTAAAATTAATATAAAAAAATAGTGTACATTAATATTAAGAATATTAATCTAATTTATACAATTATGGATATTGATATTAAATTATGGATTTAGTATTAATTTTAAGGTACAATATTCGTTAATATTAAATTGTAGTATTAGAAAAAACATGATATGATATAATAAAGTTATTATTCATGTTAATTATTGAATTATTAATTTTAAATATATAACATATTAAGCAAAGTCTTTTGATAGAAATCAAATAAGAGAAATTATTTTGCCAAACCAACAAGTGTGGTTCATCATTAGGACCAGAATATTTTGAATAATATATTAATATTAATGTTGATATAACTTTTTAGATATATATTGAGTGTGAGTTTACTGATGTCTCATCACCCACTAGTAACCATTAATATGAACATTAATATGATCGTTAAAACAATTTTTTAGAAAATAAAATATGTTTATTGAAAACTTGGACCATAATTTAAAAAAAAATATCTAAAATCTAAATCAAAATAAAATAAATTTAATTTAATAAAAAATTAAATAATTAGTGATTTTTATAGTATTAATCATATTAATAATATTATTATATTAAATTATTTTTTTAGTATTAATTTTATTTAGAATATTAATTAATTTTGAGAAGAATCTTTGGAGAAAATCATATAGAGATAATTTTGTCGACGCGTTTCGAACCAACCAGTGTGGTTCATCGTCAGGACAAGTTGAATGAGCAGAACTTGCAACGCAAGAGCTAACCAGCCTGCCATAGGGCATTAAATGCCCGTATGGAGGCCGACTCTACCATGGATGTCAAGGGGGGTCATGGGCGCATCCATCCTCCATACATCGTAACTCCGGCGGCCAGCTTTCCGTTTCTGGGAACGCGGGACCCACCACCCGCGAGCTCGCACTGGGACCCATTTTCAAACCTCCCCTCGCGCCAAAAGACCATTTTCGCTATTCGCGCTCCCGTTCGAACCTGCTCTGCCTCTGCAACCCGTCTGGACGAAACACGGCCTCTGCAACCGCTCACAGTTGCTTCCCCCTCGCAGGCAATCCCGGGCTCCTGGTAAATTAAAAATACCTGTTAGTAAATTAAAAATACCTGTTATTAAAAATACCTGTTAATAACAATTAGATGCGCTTACACGTTAATATTTTTCCTTTAGTTGCATATATAACTGTGATTATTATCTATGTTAGCAAGAATGACTGTTGAACATCACTTTACATTGGAGGTCATTGGTCGATGGTCGATGGATTATGAATAAACTACATTCATAGAAGCATAACCAAAATTACTCTGATAAGGAAACAGCCTCATCCATAGTACCTTTACTTGGCATAACATGAATAAAATAAAGTAGCCGAGATCCAATACCTCTTTATGCCTATGGTTTTTTAATCCCTGAATAGATAGATCCAAGACCTACTTCAAACTTCTAGATTCTCACTTAAAACAAATATATGAACTGTGAAAACCCAGGCAGGAAAATTTTCCACAGAGGAGAATCTGTGGCATTGACTGTGCTTACTGTCAGTAACTTTTCACTGAATTTGAACAAACCAGCATTGGCTGGCTTCTGAGGTGGGCATATATCCATCTCCTGGATCCCAATAGGGCATATTATATAGAAGTTACTGCTACTAGCATTATAAGATGTAGTATGGTTAAACTTTGTGTCAAATTGCTGTGGAACTTCACCCTTGCTCAGACATTCACAACTGAGCACGCAATATTAAAATGCAGTAGAGAGAACACAGCATGGATGAAGATAGTATTATTTGTTGAAGAGATAGCAAATGCGAGTGGGCAAGGAATGTACCAGCTCTTAGAAAGCATTCAATGTACATATGAAAATTTGGGAACAATATGCCCATCTCCAAAAATCTCCCAACCAAATTTTCACCTGAGGCCTCTTAACAAAAGCAAATAGCTTGTAGGAGCTACTAAAGATGAGCATTTCTACAACATCATTCTCATCGCTTGGCATGCTAGCTATGGCACTAGTAAACAGAGCGAGCTAGCATTTGAAGTACTTAGCCTAGTATTATAGCCACAACTAAAGACAAGAGGAATAATATAAATGACGAAGGCAGATCCTAGAAGAATGATGGTGCGCTGCCGTATGTGGGCGTAGTATTGTATGTAGATGCACTTGGTCCCAGGCCTCCAGTAATGCCCCCCACTGTGGGACTGGTAATACCACCACTAGTAGGAGAAGTAATACCCCCGGTTGGAGTGCTGACATTGTACCCTGGAGTGGTAGTAGTTGGAGTGGTGCCAAATGGAGGAGGTGGAGCAGCACCAATACCAATCGTGGCTGGAGGAGGTGGAGCAGCACTAATACCAACCGTGGCTGGAGGAGGTGGTGCAGTAATAATTGTTGCAGGAGGAGGAGTGCTGATAGTGCTGCAAATCACTCACACCCAACGTATCAGTAAACATCAATACTTCAAACTGAGGGTTGTGCAACCCAATACATGAGAAAAAGAAAAAGAAGAAATAAAGGGTTGTGAACAGGTTTTCAAGTTTATCCGATACATACCTCGACCCTGAAGCGTATGTGCAGCTCCCATAGCCTATAATCACATAGACCCAACATACAACTTCTTATCTGATAGAAAGTGTACAAGTAATAACCAGAACAATTATCCAATGCAATTAAACAAAACATATATACTTGTTTTTCTAAGGCTTGGAAAACTCAAGTTTAGAATTTTACACAACAAGATCTTCAATTTCTTGTTGCAAAAGATGGATGGAAAATTGAAACAACTGGCCAGTGCCAGAAAAATACTTGGCACCAAGAAGTAAAAATTACCAAAATGTTACATAAACATTAGAGGACAAATGCCATTAGATATCTACAGGTCAAATCATTACCATGCTAAGACTGCAATTTAGTAAGAGGCTAGACAATAAGCATCCTTCCTTTATCACCTTTAGAACTCACAGAACCAACTACAGAGCATTTGCACCAGCTTTGCTAATCAGATTAGGAAAGGCTAAAAATTGCCTTAAAAGGAAGCCAGTATCAAACTTCAAATAAATTAGCATTTTCACTGCAGATTAAGAAGAAGATAGACTTTTCACTTTGAGCTTATAATAAGCTGTAAATAATATTTCCGCTATAATACTAAGTCAATCTTCTAATACCTATAATATATGAGGGCTAATCACAACATCAAACCTCTAAACCCTTTTTCTTTTATCCACAACGAAGGCACTAGAGTTTAACAGGAGGGATATTAAGTTCAAACTCATGGTAAACTTTGATCGATGTGAGAAACTAGATAAAAGTCTCAAACCTCTGGTATGCCACCCTTCAATGGAATGCCATTGAAAGAGTTACTGTCTCTGAAAAGGTCCCTATAGCCTATTAGGGCCGGTTATAGCATCAAACCCATAAACCCTTTTTGTTTTTATCCACAACAAGGCACTAGAGTTTAACAAGAAGGGAACTCATGTTCAAACTCCTGGTCAAGTTGGATTGATATCTAAAACTAGTTCCAAGTCCAATACCTCTGGTATTAAGCCCCTGTATGAAGCCCTTGAATGCAATGCCAGTTAAAGAGTAATCTCCCCTAGGATATTCAATCATAAGCTTCTAAAAAAATAACATGCATATCATATCGACACTTTGTTATGTAATTGTTTTGGACTTCGTCTGAGCATAAAAAAGTGGAACAAACTGATTAAAGTTGTATAACAAAGTGGGACAAACTGATTGAATTTCCTTTCATTCAACAAAGATGCTAAAGTACATGGAAAGCTCCTGTCCTTAAACTTTCCTTTCCTTCAATTCCAGCCTTATATTACATTAAAAATATTATATTGTTACAACCATTCAAAAAGTAGTTCGGACAGAAAGAGTGGAACTTCTGATTAAAAAAGAGGTGGGCCTTTTGCTAAAAATAGCATGGGACCTAAGATAGACTGAATATCTGTGGCATCCAATCCTGTTTTATGTCAAAGGTTGTCTCCAAAGAATCAAGCTGTACATGATTTTGAAGCTAAAACGAGAGATTCAGAATATGGTTTGAAAATAACTATAGCCGGATAAGCTGTACAGGCAGACTCTTATAAAAAAATATTTAACCAGGGACCGACAAGACAAGAAAATATAGAATCTAGTCCCTAACTTATATTTCATTCTCTAACTATTTTCAAATGGCCAAATCCAAGACAAGGAAAAACAATTCCCAGCCTTTGGGACTCAGAGAACTGATAGAAAAAAATACAATAATTCATCCCATAAAAAATGCAAATCCAAACATTCCACTGACAATAGCTTCAATTGAGTAATCAATCATTTAAGTCCCCTGTCTTTTATTTCTATTCCAATCCAATACAGAACCAATATCTGTAATTGAGGAATCAAGCATTCAGCACCAATATCCTTATTGCTAATGCCCATATGAGCAAACAGGGGAAGAAACAGAAGGGGGAAAGCATGGAACATAACAACCAGAAGCCAAATTGACCCAGTGAACTGTATTTCCAAAACTACCGACTCAAGACCTTACAAAGAGGACAAAAGAACTTACTCTTAAGTTGCCTTTCTTCCTTGCAGGTCCGCTAACATCAGCAAGACAGTATTCATGCATGATCCAATTTGTCTTTGTGCCTTTGGGTGCTTTCCCAGCATAGAAGACAAGAGCCTTCTTGATTCACACTTGCTTCTTTCCACCTTTAACAGTAATGGGCTTATCAGCACATGTAGCTTTCCAGTATCCAGAACCAGCAGCCCTATTGGGCCTTGATCCATTCTGGTACTTCCTATTCCTGGAGTGAAAAAATACTATTCCTTCTCTCCAAACAAGGCCTTCTCTGTAAACAGAAAAAAGAAAAAAACAAGCTCTTTGTTAAGTCCTGAAATCCATCTGTTCACACCTTCTATAATATGTTTAGAAATATGAGTACAAGGATTAGAGGGGAGAAATGAAAAATATACCTGGAAGTTGCCATGGATCATATTTGTAGAGATCCACTTCTGCTATTATAGGAATAGGGATCATCTAAGAGGCTGCCTTCTTGCACAAGTAATGCACAACCATCTCTTCATCTGTAGGGAAGAATCTAAATCCAGGAGGCAACTGTAAGTCAGCCTCTGCATTTCTTCTACTCATACCCATGGCTATGTTTATCCTAGTGTTTTCTTCTCAATACTCCTGAGATGCTCTGATCATCTCTACTAACACAACATATAATAAATGATGCATCATTACAGTAATATTTCAGTCTAGACAACCTTGTCATGTCTGCCTAGAAGAATATTTTAAAATGGCATTTTCGAACAATAATTTTTGAACACAAGGTAGGGATACCTTTCATTATATCCACAACTGGAGATGTTGCAGGAGCCAATTGTTTTTCCCTCTGGTATGGAACTGCAGGAACTGTGGGATAAATGGCAATCAGTCAAAGCCACTGTGAAATCAGACATTATAACATCATCTTATAGCAGCACTAACTTTTCATACTAATAATGTGGAGTTAGGGCTATTTTGACACCTTCATAAGCAATACACTTCAAAAGGTAGCAGATATGGGTTTGTGAACAAAAACATTTCCCATTTTCATAGGACTTTAGCGAATGCAACCAGCTACTCATTGGGTTCAAACAGTTATGTTTGTAAAACTCAAAACTCAGAAAAGTGCTTGTGCAACATCTACTAAGTACCTTTTGTGCAAGAAGTTCTTGTTTCAGGGATTTGGATAAAGAACAATGAGGCGGGGAATCTTTGCAGACGACTTGGAGCAAAGAGATTAAGGGTTTTGTTTTAAATTGAGATACATAGACAGATGTTTCAGTAACAGGGTTGGGTCTTCAGAATATAAACCCATGTCATGATCCATATTTATCAAGGAGTTGTTGGATTTTCTTTGCAGCAGATTTTGCATGTTATTATGTTTCTTTCAGCAATGTATTGATTATACCAAGATGAAGCATTTGAAAGTCTATAATACTTTTTTGTGCATGGGTAGGAAATATTGAAGGGGAGATAGGGAATTATTCTTTAAATGTGTTTATATCTGGTGGGGTCTTGAGTGTAAATTGTACACACTAAAAAAATTGCATTTCAAGTGGTGTTCAATATTTATAGTATGAACTGTTGCTCATATGTTTGGTCAATATTTGTGTTCCCTCATTTGTATAGGGATTTGAAGAATGAAGAAGTCAGACTTGATCAATGAGTTGGAGGTTGAGGACCCAGAAGGAATGATAGAATTTTCAGCGGAAGATTTGACGTGGACAGAAGTAGTAGGAGACCAAGTCGCGATTATTCCATATTGTCGACTTGAGGATTTTATAAGTGGAGAGCAAATGAGGGAAAGTGCACCTACTCAATTTGCTGCTAAAACTCGACGAATTAAAGATGTGAAGGATATCAAGAGGACAAATTCTTCAACATATCTAGAATATGTTGTGTGAGTCTCTTTCTTTCTTTCTCTCTACTATATATATATATATATATATATATATATATATATATATATATATATATATATATATATATATATAAAATTTTGATTTTAAGTTCACTATGTCAAACATGCATAAATATTTTATTTAATTTTTGGTAAATTCTTGATCACAGATATTGGTGTGCCTATGGTCCAAATCATGTACAATCCAGCAATGTAGCTGAACCTGGATCCACAACTAAGAAACGTCTTCCATGTCACAGCATCAAAGTTGGTTTTCAGTGTCACTTTATTATGCGACGACTTGCTCTTAGACCAAATGATGTCGTTCTAATATATACAGCATGCAGACATATTGATGACAAAAATGTGGTTTGTCATGGAAATGAGGCAAATGACATGCCCAAGAAATTCAATTTTGCGCCGCATTTAACAGAGCATATACGAACTATTGTTGAAGATTTGGTTCGTGATGGTTTTAATGCTACGATGATCTGGGAAAAATTTATCTTTGATTTAAGGTATGGATCTGGTGAGTTGTTCACAGGGGCACCTCGAGATTCTTTCATGACAAGAAAGGATGTGTCAAACATGTACAATAATATCAAGAGGCTAGAGTATGTGAAGCATGAAAGTGATCCAATGAGTGTGGATTGTTGGGTTAGTGAGTGCCCAGAGAGCTTTTTCTTCTACCAACAACAAGATGTTGTTAAAAACATCCCTTTCATTATAGGCATACAAACTAAGTGGATGCTTTCAATGATGGTGAAATACTCACACAACAACATGTTATCAATGGACTCCACTTTTAGCACTAACAAATATGGGGTAAACATATTTACCAAAACTTCATTTTTCCTGTTTTATTTCAATGTCGTCCTCTTATATGCTTATAATCTTGTTTTCTTATTGTAATGCAGTATCAACTGTACACCATAATGGCTTTTGATGATCATCACAATGGGATTCCAGTGGCATGGGTAATATCATCACGGAATGGTACTCTTGATATTTGTAAATGGATGTCACAATTATTTGCAAATGGGAAAAAGGAAAACCCAGATTGGCATGTCCGAGCTGTCATCACAGATGATGTAGCAGCGGAAATCGAGGCATTAAGGTGAACCCGTTTTTTCTTTTTAGAAGAGATAAAAAGCAATAATGTTCAAGCATATTCTCTTATAATGTTATATTATTTCAGGACTTGCACAAACTGTATACTATTATTGTGTGTATGGCATGTCCGTAGAGCATCGTTGAAAAATGTTGGAAACAATGTCAGGGGAAAGGAAAATAAATTCCGTATCTTTCGTGCTCTAGGATTAATCATGCATTCGTGTGAAGATGATGCATCTGTGCAACATGAAATTCAAAGTTTCTTTGATGAATTCAAAGAAGAAACTGTGTTTTTGGATTATTTTGCAACCAACTTGTTAAACAACAACAAATTATGTAAGTTTCTTAAAGTTGCATTTTATCAGTTTATTTTGTAATTGACCATTTTCTATTGTTTCTTCGCATCTAATATATGTTTTTTTCCCAGATATGTGGGCAAAAGCATATAGGGACTTCCCACATTCCAACCAGGATACTAATAATGCTATCAAATCTTATCACCGGTATCTAAAGCAAAGGTACCTCTGTGAGAAGAATAATCCATCCCATAGAAGGGTG
The DNA here is from genome assembly GCA_031772625.1 of Pinus tabuliformis. Lineage (NCBI taxonomy): Eukaryota > Viridiplantae > Streptophyta > Pinopsida > Pinales > Pinaceae > Pinus > Pinus tabuliformis. Next base: position 848,472,403 of record CM062814.1, read on the forward strand.
GATTGGTTGTTGCACCTATTTTTAAAAAAGGTTGAGTTGTAATACATTCACATGCAACGTCTAAAAAAAGTTGGTTTTGTCCAAGCTTCAAAAATTGAGCAACAAATAAATTTAAGTAAGTGCAAAGCAAAGAATATCCCAGATGAAGATTGTATGGCTGATGGAAACAAGGAAAGTGAGTATTTGGTTCGTAGCCAAACTATGGCAACTCGTGATACATGGTATCATGTCATCTATAAAGGGCTAAACCTAAACTTTTGTAATTGCAAATGGGCCCTAAATGGCAATATTTGTAAGCATATTCTAAAAGTTGAGATGGTAGTGACTAGCAATGTTTCAAGGGGCAATGAATTGCCTAATGTCTCTAGGTCTATTACAGAAAGACCTGGATATTTACTTGATTTAAATGAATCGTTTGTAATGAGCCCAGAAATTGAAATGAACCTTCCAGCTTCTCCTTCCACTGATTCAACCATTGTAAGGCCAGATAGCGCCCTAACAATCGATGAGGAAATTAAACTTGTGATGTCATCAACTCATAAGAGATTGAGGGGTTTATTACAAATAACACCCACAACTTTGGAGCAGGCATATGCACTAAATCAATTGGTAAAAAATGTAAGCCAAGAGTACAATAATAAGAAATTTGATGTTGTAACTCCATCCAAGGTCACTACCAAGAGGCGACATAGTTTCTTGAGCCCAACAAAAAAAGGGGGGCAAAGTGTTCCTACGTTGAAATCAAGAAAATATGGACCACGGTTTCTAAAGGTTGGACGATGTCGTGGAAGGAAAAGAAGCATGAATGAACAATTGGAGATTTCTTCTACAAAAGAAATCAATCTGGACCACACATCTAGAAGCGTACAAGGTTCTATTTTGCAAAATAGTGGTATGGAAATATCAATTGATGTATCATTTTATGTGAAATTCAAAATATCATTATCTTCATTGCCTTCAATGCAATTGCATAACAATGTGTTTTTTTTTTTTTTGTTACAGCTGAAGATTCCACATCTCATAATACTTCAAGTTTCCAAGTTTGTTTATTTCATGAGAATAATGTGGATCCAAATATGGGGGGTTCATTGATTCATTTTCCATTTGATTCACCACGTCCACCTCTCCCGTTTGATCATCGAACCCCCTGGTTGTTTCCACCAATTGCACCAAATTCATTCATTGGACAGCCTACTTCAACCCATAACATTTTAGTTCCACACCCTAGGGTGATGCCCCCTATTGTACAACCAGTTGGATTGTATCGCCGCTTGCACTCTATACAGGAAATAGCGGGTGAAGAGAACAATCAAAGTGCCAGCAATTAATGGCGAGGTGACAAATATTCGAGCTGATGAGTATTCATGGATATAATATGGGCATAACCCTATAAAGGGATCTCCTAATCCAAGAACATGTTGTGTGCATGATGGGTTGAAAATGTTTTTGGATATGTACAACATTATCTAATTTCAATTTTGTATGGTTATCGTATTGAGCTATTGAAATCTTTTTGTTGAACTCAAAGCATATAAAATCTCAGTGTAAATGTTGGCTGAACTCTAACAAACTCCAAGAAAAGGTTATTTGCCTTTTTGCTACTATAAGCTTGATACATCCTTTTTGGATAACAGTATAGTGTATTGTACATAAAGGCAGAATTGGAACTCTTATATATCAGGCTGGCTCATTATTGTAGATGTTATTTTGGCATGTTGCTTCAATACAAAATGAATTTCAATGAAAATTGGTGAAAATTGGTGAAAATTATTGACATGCTCAAAGTCAGTCCTTTGGTGTCTGGAAATGATTGAAAATTGTGGAGTTGGAACCCATCTATGCGTACTCAATGATATGTCTTTCAAGTCCAATGTGTCATGACTCATGAACGAAGGATGGACCTAGCAGGATAAAAACAATTATTGTAGAGCTATGTTGCAGGAAATGTACCCCCTGCATACCAGCCACATTTCAGTACAAAAACTCCAAAACACGACTGAAACACGCCTAAAATACATTTTAGTGGGGTTGAAAAAAGTATCTTATTGCTTCATACTTTTGGTGAAAAAACTGCGTGACCAAAATTTTGGATCTGAAATAAAAAGGTATCTTTTAAATCGTGAATCTATATTCTAAACCATAATGTTAAAACTGAAAATTTCACTGTTTACTAATTTGAGGGGTCACATTTCCATCACATTTCTGTTTCAAATTCAGCTTTCCATTTCCCCATATCATGCAGCTTAGTTATAGAGGTATTCCTACTTCACCAAATTTCGTCATCCAACATTTTCCTTGGTTGTCCATGGCCACATAGCAGGTGTATTGTCTCTTCCATCTTAATTAGAGAGATCCAATTCTGCCATTAGGAGACAGTCCACATATGCTAAAGAAGGAATCTAAACCCTTTCAGCCATTACTTCCCTTCTAAACTTATTGGCATCCTCATATTTAAAATGGCCATACTCAAAAAATTATCTCTCTTCTTGCAAAATAGTATACCATCTAATACTTTGTTTGGAGACAGAGTTTAGTCCAATTCCTAGCCTATCCATTTTTTGGTTGGAAATGGCTATACCAAAAATTTTGGCTCAAATAAAGGGTGTTAGAGCTAGCAATCTACACATTGGGATTTTATCATCTAGTAAAGAATTCATTGGTTGAGTTAATGCCTTTCTTGAAAAACCTTAAAGTTAATACCTAGGGAGAGTCGAACAACAGCTTGCCCTCAAACTTCACAAGAGGGGACCACCATAGCTGGTGATCATGAAATGACATGCCATATCTGAGAAACTAATCCCTCTAGGAAAGAAACATATTAACAGCCTCACAAGCCTTCCAAATTCTCTTCAAACCACAGTTCATCTCGTTATCAGTTACCACAAGGTGAGTTCCCCATATTTCTTTTGAATTCTTTTTCAGTTTGACCAGTTTTCATCACTTCCCAGGCCTCCATAATGATATTACTTGCTTAAACATTGGGAGTTACAGATAACAGGCCCAAGGATCCATGCTTGCTGACTTACTGTTTACATTTCCATTTCTACCCATTTGCAGTTGCCCTTTTTGCTCGGTTTCCCTGCATTTTTTATGGCCTTGGAACTGTAAACTGTTAGTGTATGTGGAAATTTTGGATTAGATCAAATAGGGAATGGTGTTTCTAACTTCTAAGTTAGCTTAGAACACTATGTTCTCTGACTGCAATTTAATTCTGTTGAAGAGCATTGCCATCATCATGGGGAGGGGTTGGTGGTTCATTTATGCCAAGTAAGTTTTCTGATCAGTTGGGTTGCTGTGCCAAAATATGTATTGGAATGAAAAGAACCTAGATGATCCTAATGGTGTTATGGCCAATAACCCAAATGCCCAAAATTCAGTGACAGTTTAAACTGATCTCGCCTTGCAAATTGTTTGAGCCATGCTAGGATTGGATAGTGCTGCTTTGAAAGATGATTTATGATTTCATGTTTGTTATTGCAACTAAAATACTTCGTAGCCTTCCTTTCAGGGGAGGAATCAAACAATTGCCATTACCTATTCCTTGCTATGGTTTTGTCATTTCTTTTGGTCAGTGTATTCAAAGTGTTTCATTTTGGGGTTTTATTACTTTGCTTCCTCATGATATGACTTTTGGGCTATTCTTCAGTAGGTCTGGTTGGTTTTATAGTTGCAACAAAACACCTCTGAGGATTGATTGCATAGTGATGTTGGCATGAAATGATCAGCTACTCTATTAAACAAACAGGATCTCATTGTATAGTATTAGAGACAGTAGGGATTTAATTTCAAGAGATATGCTGGAAAGATATTGAATTTTGTGAGAGCAGAAGAGACTGGCTTACTGTGGGAAACCATTGTGAAGTCAACCTGTACACAACCTGGACACCTGCGCTTTTCAGAGGTATGCTAATCAAGCTCGTTCCAAATTGTGACATTTGACCTTCATATTTTTCTGCTTTGGGCTTTTACTGTTCTTGAATTTTTGAGTTAAAGAATGCACTCAAAATTTTGAAAGTTTGCAGCTGCCCCCTAGAATTCTCAAACAACACTTAAACTCAAGCAACGAGTACATGCTACAATATCAGTTCTCTAAATTTTTTTGTGCTTCATGTTTCCAGGAACTTAATCACCAGGCATCACCCAGCAGTTTGCATGGCAATCGACTGCAATCTTGAGCTGATTATTAATTTTTTAATTTTTTACATGAGATGACATGTACACTATGACCATTGAATCACCCTTATTCAACCATAGCTTAACTGGCACTCATTTTCTAACAAAGAGTCACCTAATTTTAATTTGTGTTTGGATCCCAATTCGTACCCTTCTTTTCACTTGCAAATACTCTCTTGTATATGCTTCACAAGCTCTACCAATAATAGAGAAGTGAGAGTCCAAGTATGATATTTTATACAACGTAGGTGCTCTCTAATTCACTTATTTGTGTGTCATTTTTTAATAGAGGCAATTTCTCTTCATATGTAGCAATGTTTGTGCCCACTTTGAATATATTTGCTTTTATTACAAAACCTAGCCTAGCCTACCTGGCATGAGATCCAATTTATTTTTGATTGAAATGATATGATGCACCAATCTAATAGGTATTTGTTTGATACATATATAAATAAACTTAAAAACAATTAATCTTCTTCATATTTACATCTTTATAAGTCACCAAGACTTTTGTTAGAGGACCACAATGTGCATATATTTTGACTGCCACAATGTGAATATTATCATCATTTTCATGTGATCATGTGTAAACTTATATTACTTATATTTGGTTTTCTTTTAGAAATCATTATCAGTTGGATTTAGGATGATCGCATGAAAGACATATGATACTTGTGATGAAAGGGCTGCTAAGTTTGAAGTGTATTGAATGGATCCTCTAGTCTTGGTTACTACTATTACCCTTGTTGTGTGTTTGACACCAAGGGTGACCTCTTTCATGTCCACAACTACGAAAATGTTAACTTTGTTCATGTTTAGGTCAAGGATCCTTTCAACGGAGCCCAAGATTCATTTGTTATTGAATGTCAAGTGAAGCCTCTTGAATGCAATGTCGACTATTGTTTCCAAATCATTCTATTTGGAGACATCATCGCTTATTTAAATTGATAAGAAAATGATTTCTTGGAAGTTGGCACAATTTATTTCCCCCAACATCCAAGATGTATGTAGGCATAATTGACATTGAAACCAAGAACAACGCATACCATTTATATGTAAATATAGCCTACAAGGAATATAAAAACAACTAATATAATAGTCTCTATATAATCATTTTTTTAAAATACATTAGGCATCACTTTGAACAATGCATTCAAGGCCAATTGAAGTGAGAACCTTAAAAGGTCAACTACATCCTAACAAACTATTCCAAATATAGAGGGTGATATTTTCAATCAAAGACATGGCTTACTACTAAGCAAGTGTCTGCCATCAAGCCTAAAGAAACAAAAGTTTCTTGAAGCATTTGTTGAAGGACTAGCTTCTCTTCTCTTGGAACCAAGAGATAAATATCCATAAGTCCTATAAAATAGAAATTTATTCATGCTTGGCCATAACACGTCTGAGGATTTCTTGCATAGTGATGTTGGCATGAAATGATCAGTTGCTCTATTAAACTGACATGGTCTCATTATATAGTATTAGAGACAGCAGGGATTTAATTTCAAGAGCTATGCTGGAAAGATATTGAATTTTGTGAGAGCAGAAGAGACTGGATTACTGTGGGAAACCATTGTGAAGTCAACCTATACACAACTTGGACACCTGCATTTTTCAGAGGTATGCTAATGAAGCTCGTTCCAAATTGTGACATTTGACCTTGATATTTTTCTTCTTTGGGCTTTTTCTGTTCTTGAATTTTTGAGTTAAAGAATGCACTCAAAATTTTGAAAGTTTGCAGCTGCCCCCTAGAATTCTCAAACAACACTTAAACTCAAGCAAAGAGTACATGCTACAATATCAGTTCTCTTAATTGTTTTGTGCTTCATGTTTCCAGGAACTTAATCGCCAGGCATCACCTAGAAGTTTGCGTGGCAATCGACTGCAACCTTGAGCTGATTATTAATTTTTTATGGCAGAATCATCATATCCTTGCAGTTATAGTTGTCTTTTGATGTCCATGAAAGTGAATAAAATCAGCCTTTCCAAGTTTTTTTGGAAAGCCATCTCACATATTCTCTGATCAGGGAGTCAGCTGGTTCGTATAGGATGGTGACAAGGTGCAACAGGTGGAAGTCATAACCAATAAAGTCATGTTCACACTAAGAATATATTATGTTTCTTTTCAGATGTTTAGTCTAACCTTATATCACTTTCCTGCAAAACGATATGGTTATTTTTATACCTTTTCGACTATATTATGTATGAAGAGTTATCTATTCTTCAGAACAGAGCTATAATAGCAGTTCCATGGCTATTTGAGTTGTGAGCCTCCTCCAAGTGAGACACCCATTGCTTTGGAAAGTAGAGTTAGTGATGGAGTTTTTCAAATGTCATTGTAATTTGTAGCATATTTCACTATATTTATACAAAGTTGTATTCTTTTAGTATATGCTTGGGAAGATAAGGCCTGTAAAGCACCATGGTTTTTCAACGAGTTTTTTTTGTAAAGTTTGATCTGTGTAACTAGCCATATGGCTAAGCGGTTATCATTTCAATGGAGGATATTGGCAGCTTAATGGATCCTTGTTCTTCAATCAGTGAGGAGGAGGAGAGACATTATTATTGTAAAATTTGCAATTATTATGGACATTACATAGATAACAACCCATATACCAAAGAGGGTCCTAAAGGCATTACACTGGATTTAAATCTAATGAACAAAAGCTGTAATATCATACTAATCTGGTCTCTGGGTGCACCATAATTTAATTCATTTAGTAAATGAACTGATTTAATCTGTTATGATTGTGAAAATAGGTCCAGAAGGCATTACACTGAAACATTTTGGATTTAAAATCTAATGAATAAAATTTCTAATACCACACTAATATGGTTTCTGGATGCACCATAATTTAGTTCATTTAGTAAATGAACTGATATAATCTGTTATGATTGTGAAAACATAGTGATGTCATATGTAAACTAGCCTTGGCTCCAAAAAACCATGAGCACAGACCATCTCTAGGCCATTCACACAACCAATTTTACATCTCTATAAAAGCATAACTATATAATTATTCATAAGGCTTCAGGATATATGAATTAATCAAGCTGCTCACTGTTAGACTCTAATTAACATATAATATAGAAATAACCTTGACACCTTGATATAAGTGAAAGTGATGCTTGTGATAATAGTACATGGGCTCCATAACATAGTATTCCACCTCTTTATGCATTACACGGGATCTAAAGATGAATTATATGGTACAACAAGTAATCCTCCTTTTAGATATATTATTTGACTTGGTTGGGGAGTTATTAATCCCCGTTTTAGATATATTATTTGACTTGGTCAAATGTAAAGTGATATTCATTTTAAACTTGGAAGTTTTAAGAGAGCTTCGAACTCATTGTAACGTTTCTTTGTAAACGACTCTACTTTACTTACTAGTTTGGATGTGAAAGATGCATGTACATGAGGGTAACGGAATGCTGTAAAGGTTACCTAAATTGCCATTGAGAAGGCAGTGGTGTACAAGTACTTGAGCTCTGAACAGTTTAGGGTTGTTGCTAGTTTTGGGTTGTTACAAGTGGTAACATTGCTTAGTTTTGGCATGCTATTGAAGGGTTCTTGCCATATTGTGTGGATATTGAATGGAGCATTGTCCTAAATGTTTGATAACCTACTCTGTTCCATCAATATTCTTGTAGTTGCTGTGTATATGTTAATAAGCATGGTATTTTGTTACATCTTTCTTCATTACACTTTGATGAATATGGATGGTGATGATGTACTTCCCTGTTATGGTTTATGGCATGCTTTTTATTGTCGCACATCACCGTTGATTCTGGTGTAAAGTCAATAGTGAGTGTTCTTGATTAGATGATGAGCTATGGCCATTAGCTGAGTTAGACCTGTGGTAACGAGATGGCCAATATTATGGGGCATTACGCTTTAAATTTCTAGTTGTTATTGTTGGTGTCATTCTTGCAAATTCCAAAGCCTTAGTTTTTTGTTCCGATGCTGGAAACATGGGACACTAGACTCTAGAGCATTTATTGTGCTTGTAAGAAAGGTGTCCTAGTTGGAAGATTAGTGTGGGTGTGACAAACAAGGGACATGTCAAGAAAAACAAATGTCAAGAAAATGGGGGATTAAGCATTTTGAAGCAGAATTTATCATTATGATTTTGACAAAGCTTACGGACTCCATATTTTTAATCTTTTAGGCAATTTTGAAAGATGAGTGTTTCTTCACTTTTGTTCTTTATTTATTAAGATTATGGCATCTTCAAAGGCATCATGGGCATGTAAGGCTTCATTGATATATGGGTACATTGCATCATTCTAGGGCAAACCATGTACCTAAGATAATTAACTTCATACTAGGTTAGAGTTTGTCATTATTATGCATCAATGTTCCTAGGAGGGTTTCATGGTATGAAATTCTTCATCTCACATTAGATCACGCATCAACTATTTTCAACTTGTCATCATATAGATATGGATATAGCTAGGGTTTGCATCAGAAATGACTTATACTTCTTAAATGTTATGAAAACCAACAAACCAGATGTAAATAACCTTATTTTGTTACTTTCATTTATTCCCATGGCATCCATCCAGGTGGAAATCAACACTATTAAATAGGTAGCATCTGAAACTTGAAATTAAAATTCAATTCAAACGGAGCTACAATAATATTCGCTGAACCACTAGTAGGTTAAGAATAATTAGTTCACCTCAAATATAATGTACATAATTGGACACATGAATTCAGTTATAACATGATTGGACATCTAAGGTGAATGATATTACAAAACCAAAAAAAAGTACATTAACGAGTTCTTTACTGAAAGAACCACGGTATGAGAATCCCAAGAAAAATGACAACCATGGTGTATACACATAGTTGAGACCTATACTGATGCTAATCAATGTTTTCTAGTGGAATGAATGATGATCCTGAATCATCTCTGGCACCTACATCTACACTTGAGATTGCTCCAACCATTAGATCAGTAGAGATTTTATGGATCTCCGCAAGGTGCTTTATCGAAAAAGAATTAAATCGAGCACTCCAGATTTTTGCCTCTCTGTAGAGGGGCTTCAAATTGTCTGCGCGAACATTGCAGATGCCTTCCATGTGATTTCAGATTAAATCTGAGTTTGTCAGCACTGTTATGTTATTCACCCCATTGTGTTTTGCCTGTTTTAACCCCGCAACAAGTGTAATGTAGTATGCTTCGTTATTGGTTGTCTTTCCCTGCACTTCCCATATTCTATAAATCACATGATTTTTTGCCCCATTGTGAAGGACAAATTTTAAAGATGCTCGACCCGGATTTGGGCAGCATGATACTTCAATGCACAGTGCCCACTTTTCCACCATTCCGTGAGCTTAGAAGCATTGCATAGTGACAACAACAAAATAGATTCATGTTAGAATACTTTAATATGACAAAATATACTGATTGAAATTGATTATTTTTATGCTACCTCAAGTTTGAATGCACATCCTTGAAAAATAACAGAAAATCAAATATCAGTGATAAGACTTTGGGCATAAAGAGTTAATAATGCATGCATTTTCATGAAAATGAGGATGTAGCATGACAAGAAGAAATGAATCATTTAAGACAAACCTTGTCATGCTATCAAGGATTCTAAGGACTTCAAAATATCATCTTTTAGTAAGATTGACTAAAGAAACCCTAGAAAATGGTTTTTCCTGTTACATTTTCAAAAACATTGCTATATCCATTTTCAAAAACATTGCTATATCTAGTGATTCCAATTGCAGTTCATTGTTAGTGTTTTCCAGAGCTATTTCTCATATCTTGAAAGAGGGATTGCATTGGGTGGAGTGTTCCAAATAGAGAGAACACTCCTATGCTTATCCAGATCACTATCAACAAGAGGAAATATCTAGGAAGTCAAATCATGTGTGCTAAAAGTTTCCAATCTATGAAGTCAAATCATGTGTGCTAGCAGAATCTGCAATCCAAATCATAAATTGTTTAGCTTGGTTGTTGTCCATTCTGGTTGCTATCCATTAAATGTGAAATTCTTGTTGTCCACAAACTGAAGATATTCCCTTACTGGGTCATAGCTATAATTTGGCAAAATTCGCAGCAAATATTTCCAGCCCCGCAGAGTGTGCATCTTATACAATACTTGTAGGTGCTTCTAAATACAAGTTTGTATCGACCGAGCAAATGTAGTCCTTTGGAACCATGATTCCAACAACAAATTTCCTCACAAATGCTAAGCTTTTTACGAGGGAACCATATGTTGCATTTGTTGATGGATCTACATCATATTTGCCAAGAAGCCACAATATTAGCTTTGTCTTTGTTTTTCTAAATTTTTGTACAATGTCTTGTAAAAACCGAATCCCAGTGGAAGAAATGTTGATCAAAGTCAATGATTTAGATACATATATCATAGAAGAGGACATGATTAAGTTCTGGTTTAAAAAAAAAAACAGCGTACTGATACATATCAAGAAAAATGTAAGTATCCAAGATGATGAAAACAAACAAAACAGAGCATGAGAGAAGTCATTGGAAACAACACCCACAAAGCATATTTCTACTTTCTAGAAAAAAATAACTAAAATTCCAACAATTGTGAAATGAAACAATAGATATTGACATTAGAAATATAAACATGTACATTCAACCAAACTGTAGTTGGTTGATATTGAGTTATGTCATCTAGTTGAAGCAATGGATAGATATTGTCAATGCATAATAGTGGCACTAAAATGAACGAATTGCTGGAAAAAAATGGAAGCATGAGATTCTTGTAGTAATTCAAATTTAGCAAAATCAAGAATTTCCACTTGGAAGAAGGACGAATGTTGGAGCATGAATGGTTTCTATAGTCTACTAGAATGCCAAGTATCTACTCAAGTAAGAGTATGGTTTCTTTTGTGATTTTCGTACCTTGTGGAGGATTGTTGAGCGAGGGTTTTGGAGGTATCCTTTGTCTAGTTTCTACCCTAGTTTATAGCTTCTTTTATGCAAAAAAGTTCACCATAAGTCCGTCGCTATGCGGCCTAGTTTTTTGCATTAATCATGAGGAACGAGACCCTTAACAGGTGACATGCTACTGTGATATGTCTCTGCAATAAGGACACATGACTTAAGGATTTAGCACATGTATTTTAGTGAGGAACAGGGGCCAAGATATTGCTCAAATTGTGGCAGAACAAAGCATGTTGGGACTGTCTATTGGATTGTATTGAAGTGAAGGCTAGTGGGAAGAATCAAGGAGAAAGGAGTGTTGAAGGTTGGTGGGTAAAGGTCTATTTAATAGGCTGATTGGGTAGCATGTGAATAAGCCCTAAGCTTCATGCAATTTGGGGAGAAAAATTGCGGATGTTTGGGTTGTTTCTTGATGCCTATGATCATCCTTTTTCGTGACAAAAGGGGTTGTGTTGGTAGAATTGATACAACCCTAAGTATAGTGATAAAGTAGTTGCCTTATCACTGTTGTGTTGGCAGATTTATGTGCCTCTTGGAACAACTAAACAAGCAGTAAATTAGTTGTGAATGCAAAAAGCTTGGGACTTGTACCTTGAGAAATTTGATACCTCTCAACATACATATTACAAACATACATGCAAAGTTTGAAGGATCCCCTTTACTTGGGATGTAGAATGTCCTGCTTGGAACAAAATGTTAATCAGTTGCATGTGTAGTAAATATTGGATTTAGTAACTTGAGAGATTGATACCTCAACATAAAACAGATATGGGATAAAGATCAATCTATGCTAGATATATATATATATATATATATATATATATATATGAAATAACACACAAGGAGTTGGCATTATATTTACTTTTGCCAGGGCTTTTTACTGTTACAGACATGTGCATATACTTACATGAAGAGTTGATGTATCCTTCCTAAATGGGCTGGATAATATTTTTCTCAGCACATTTATTTCGTGATATGTTTGCTTCTAACTGAACTGATGCAAAAACAAGTAAGTTTGCACTCTAATTGAGTTGACAATATTGGTTGACTGGTTTATTTATTAGCCAGGTATTATCCATACCATTATGCTCCTTTTGCCTCTGATCTTATGGGTCTCAATCAGTTAAAGATTACATTTATTCTTCGGACTCCATTCAAGCCATTCAATCAGTTAATGGGAGTTCTTCCATCTGCAAGGTACTATACTAATATGACTTGTTAATTTGTTGCTATATTACTATTCAACTTTTTTGTGTGTGTAAAAATGTTGTTGACTAAGACATCGATATGGTTGCAGTGCAAATGCACTTCCTGAGCATCACAGGCCATTAATGACTGAACCAAATTCACCTATCATTGACTTTTATCCCATTCATTTTACTTAGGGAATCCATTCCCCTTCAACGTTCCCAAGCTATAGCAAGTCTAGTATGCAAACTAGCAGAAGCTAACAAAACTGATGATTGTTAGTACTTTTCCCAAGACCATGCTTTGGTCTTTTACTTCAGAATTAAATCCTTGTGTAAAAAAGGTTTCAAGCTCCATTATTTCTTTATATTTCACTGTAAGATGTTTCAGAATTCCATATCCCTTGAAATTTCCATGCTGTGGCAAGTAGTTTCATTGCCGTTGTAAATTCCATGCTGTAGCAAGTCCATCATTCAATTAGCGCTATTTGAATGATCACAAAATTAGTGATAATGGGTATTTTTCAAGGGAACTTTACCACATACCTCAGTTTGCTCAATCGGTGGAGGAGGCTTATCTAAGTGTAAGAGCTTTCTAATTCGGATCTTTGAGCAATATATTATCTATTTCATGTGGAAGGGATTTACAGATCCATTCCCCCTAGTACTTGTACCTTACAGAATACCCGAGTTTAGTCTTCTGGTTAAGTATCCATAGCCATGTGTAAGAGGCTTAGAATTCCAAAATTCTTCAACATATCCAAAAATATTGTTGTTTATATTTATAGTTATTAAAGGGATGGGCAAGTTGCAGAACGTGACTTGGACAACTGTGTTATGTAAATCAACATCTTGTTTTTCTTCCACATTCTTGAGTTTCTTCATTTCTTAAATGAAGATTTTCTTTCGTTGGCCAAGCAATGCTATTTATGCAAATGATTTACCAGATTCTTACTTTCTCTGTCATTTATGTAAATGATTTACCAGATTCTTACTTCTTCTTGGTATATGTATTTATTGATATTTTGTTTCTGACATATGGGTTCCTTTTACATTTCATCATCACATGTTCCTCTGTCTACGCCTGTCTTCTAACATCTTAAGAAAATTCCTTCATTCATGCTCTTTCTTTCATTTCCTATTTCACTTTTTAGTTGATGTAAATTGATTAGAGCCAGGGCTTCTCTTCTGATAGAGATTAGATTGCTTTGTGATCAGTCTGTGATTTATGATAGTTTCTGAGCAACTCTGACTCCACCACTCTAAAACAGGACACTCCTTTTGTATCAATGGTGTGGGAAGATGCACCTAACAATGGAAACAAACTAACTCTGCCCCTTTCTCTGCGATACTACTAATCAATTCAGCGGTGCCTCCAATATCTCAAATAAGTTCAATATTTTTAAAATGGTAAGGCATATTCAACATTTTATATGCTGAGTCTTATTCTGTGAATGTAGTTTATTCATAATCCATCGACCAATGACATTTTTCAGAGTTTGAGATCCATTTTGTGGGACATACTATGTTTGTATTCTTCTGGGGTCTTAAAACAACGTTCACTGGAAATATCAGTCATCGAATCATTTGTAGACAATAAAAATATTTCAGTCTCTCGAATCATTTACCTCACACCCGGGATTGCCTGCGAGGTGGGTGCAATTGTGAGCGCGGGCGGTGTTTCCTCCAGACGGGTTGCAGAGGTCGTGTTTCCTCCAGACGGGTTGCAAAGGCAGATCAGAGCATGTCGAACGGGAGCGAATGTTCGGAAATGAAAATGGGTCTTTTGGCGCGAGCGGAAGTTTGAAAATGGGTCCCGATGCACGCTGGAGGCTGGTGGGTCCCGCGTTCCCGGAAACGGAAAGCTGGCTGCCGGATTAACGATGCATGGAGGATGGATGCGCCCATGACCATCCTTGACATCCATGGTAGCGCCGGCCTCCATACGGGCATTTAATGCCCTATGGCAGGCTGGTTAGCTCTTGCCATGAGATGCATTATAAATAGATCGGGCAGAATATCCAGGTAATGGCTAGAATCATGATAGCTCGATTTGATCGGGAAACGGCTAGTTAACGGCTAGAATCATGACAACTCAATTTGAGCAGGAAACGGCTAGTTAGACCAAAATTTAATTTATTTATTTATATATTATTATTATTATTATTATTATTATTTTAATTCAAATCAGATAATTCGATTATTAATTTGCTTATTAGATTAAACATAAATTGACAATTTTAGAAATATATATTAAAAACAAGTGAGTTAATATACTATACTCATAAGTAATCGAGTAATTAAAAGTAGTTAACTATATTTAAATAAATATAAGCCAATTATATTTTAAATCAAATATTAGTCAAAGGGAGATTTAAATCTTAAAATAAATTAATTATAAATCAATGAGGTTATATAAAGATTAGTTAGTTGTATAAGATAAAAATAGAATATTCTATAAATAGTTAATACTATTCATGTGGGACCCCCTATATTGGTGAGACTGGTCGCTCCATTAACCAAAGGATTAGTGAGCACGCAACTAAACTCAAGCATATGAGAACCAAGTCTTCAGCTTTAGCGGAGCATGTGGAGAAAACCAATGACCATGTCTGCAACGAAGAAGCTAGTCTGGTTGCTAGAGTGTCGCAATTCCGTAACCGGAAATTTAGGGAAGCGCTTGAGATTGAAAAAAGGCCGAACAATCTCAATAGAGAGAGGATGGCTGGAAGATATCAATAGTTGCTGGGTCCCAGCCCTCTCCTCCTAATCATTTTCTCTTTTTCTTTTTTTAAATTTTAATATTCAAGCTCTTTTGATTCTTAAATTAAAATTAATATTTTTATGTATTTATTTATTATTATTATTATTAATTTTTTTAATTAATTAATTAATTTAATTAATTAATTTTTTTAATTAATATTTATTTATTTTTATTCTTATTTTTATTTATTATTTACCATTTTTTTTTTTTTTTTTTTTTTTCCAAAGCTCTTTGATTCTTAAATTAAAATTAATAGTTTTATCTATTTATTTATTTTATTATTATTATTATTATTATTATTATTATTATTATTATTTAAAAGCTCTTTGATTCTTAAATTAAGTTTAATATTTTTAATTATTTATTTATGGTATTTTTATTTTATTTTTTATTTACTTTTTAACTATTAAGTAATATTGTAATTCTCTAATATTTTTATCAGGTTACTCTTTGACTATGAATATGAAATTTAGTTATTTATTTATTTGTCCTTTTAGCTTACGTTTTAAAATAGTATTAACTATTTATAGAATATTCTATTTTTAGCTTATACAACTAAGTAATATTTATATAAGCTCGTTGATTTATAATTAATTTATTTTAAGATTTAAATCTCCCTTTGACTAATATATGATTTAAAATATAATTGGCTTATATTTATTTAAATATAGTTAACTACTTTTAATTACTCGATTACTTATGAGTATAGTATATTAACTCACTTATTTTAATATATATTTATAAAATTGTCAATTTATGTTTAATCTAATAAGGAAATTAACAATCAAATTCACTGATTTGAATTAATAATAATAATAATAATAATAATAATAATAATAATAATGATAATAATAATAATATATAATAAATAAATAAATTGATTGATTAATTAATTAATTAATTAATTAGATTCTGGTCTAACTAGCCATTTCCCGATCAAATCGAGCTGTCATGATTCTAGCCGTTTCCCGGTCAAATCGAGTTGTCATGATTCTAGCCATTACCTAGATATTCTACCCGATCTATTTATAATGCATTACAAGATCTGCTCATTCAACTTGTCGTGACGATGAACCACATTGGTTGGTTCGAAATGCGTCAAATTATCTCTATGTGATTTTCGCCGAAGATTCTTCTCAAAATTGATATGGATCACAGAAGCCTAAATTCTATAATATTAATTAATATTAAAATATAATATTAATAAGTTTGAGAAAAATAATATTAATAGGAAAAAACCCCACATATATATAAAAAATTAACATTTATTAATATTAGTAAAAGAAAAAAAAATATTATTATTATAGTATTAATAATATTAATAAAAGTATTATTATCAACATAGTAATGTTAACAACATCAGGTTCATGAGCATGACACTTTAGAAGAGTAAAACTAGGTTTGCAATTGTTGTGAGTGTCTTTTGTTGAGCTCCTATGGAAGCTTGCCTTAAACGGGCCTCGCCCCTTTCTCCTTGCGATCAAGTGGAGGCCTTCCATGAATTGGTGGCTTCATTAAGAGAAAGATCGTGTGCTAATCCCCAATCCCGCTTCATTAAGAAGTTGTAAAATATTCCCTCCATCACTCTTCCCATAATGTTTACCAGAACCCTCCCCTCCCTATGTTTTTTTTGTACCCTGTTATGTTTTCTTAAGCGTCATATAACTAAGAGGTTGAGGTGCAAAAGCATAGTAGAGTTTGGAGCCATTTTTCAAAGGAGCAGATGAGCTCAAAGACCAAATCAACTCCATTTAATCAAAAAGTGCTAGGAAGAGATTTCCAATGGTATAAAAAAGTCTAAAAATGGCCTCCTAGATCAAAAGATAAGGGCAATCAAAGTTGGGCCCATAAAAGTCAAAATCCTGAAGACCCCGTGACCTTTGAACCTCGTAACTGATTGGAAAATAAACTTCAAATTTCTCAAGGGACCAAAAACCATGAATCTATTTATCGTCATAGATGGGGACATCTACTAACGGAACCCCGTAATAGAAATTGGAGGCTTAGAGCCCACAACCAAGGAACCTAGTAACATTTTACTAAATAAATTCTCAAAGGTGTCGGGATTGAACCATTTACAAAGAAATTTCCTGCATGACGAGGTTTGGGGAACCTTCTCTCTTGCCTGTGATAAGAGAGCTGCAATCATGCCATTGGGAAAAGGTGATTTGAGCAACCACCCACTGAGTAGTGGACACATGGTAGGTAGTTTTGAAGTTTCAAGGGCCCATATATGGATGACATTTGGACCAATCATAGCTTGAAATGTGGATTAGTTAACGTTAGTGTGATTTCATCTAGGTGGAATACCTCAGAAGGTCATAACCCCATAACAATTTCAAATTTTATTTCAAAAGGAGTCAGGCTTCTGAGGATAAGGGGGCCAGAGCACCAAGGTATAGTTCCAACTCAGTAGTGAGGAAGACCTAAACCATACTCATTTCAAGCCACATGATTCTCCAAGTGGTAGTGGGCCCTCCCCCACTTTCTGAATCCAAACAATTAAGAAACAAGCACCTAAAGGGGTAGATCATCATCCATCTTGAATTTGCCTCACTTGCATGAAGCTCCAACAGGTAAACAAGTGTCGTCGTTAAGCCAGTGCTTGCCCTTGAAAAGTCAGAGTTAGTAAAACAGAAATCGCAAATCAATGGTTGATATTAATTCTGGGGGCTCAATCCTTGCCTCCAACTCCACTTAGGTAGACTTTCAGAGAAGATAAAATGAGCCAATCAACTATCAGGCCAATGAGGAAACCACGTCAGCAACAAGGACCACTATCAAGTGAGTATAGCAAGCGAGTGTGAGACCGTTTGATACATTACCCTCCTCCCTTGACCTCTGCCTAATCAAACTCCTCCGCATGTCTCCCTTTGTGATCTCCTATCGTGCCATCACTCCCTTTGTCTACCTAAAATCCAAGCAAAGTGACTATTGCACCCTCATGCACTGACTGTTGTGATTTGAACTCATCTATATAAAATTGTTTTATCTCAATCCATTCCATCTATTTGATGCTACCTATGATTGACTTCTAACTAGAGTGAAAACATCCATGCATTCAAAGTGTTCAATTCCCTCCACTTACCAAGAAAGCCTCCACCACCCTTGTTGGGAATAAATAAAGAAAGGCAAGGGGAAATCGAAAGCATATGTGCAGTAATCTATTGCCCTATTTACAAAGACCATGAATGAAAAGTTACCCAGGATGGAATTATTTTTAGACAATGTGTACCAAGGATTCGAGGTATTCCTCATGGGAGGAGATGTAAAAATATTTTGAAGATGAAAGTCCTTAGGTAACTATCAAAATAGTCATCCTCGACAATGAAACCTCCATCTCAAAGGAAACTCCACAGGATGCGGAAAAATATTTCTTACACAGAATTGGAGTGAGGCCTCAAATTTTTTGCTACATAGATATGGTTAGACAGGTTATTGAAACAATAGATATCATGGATAGGAATTTCCACACTCATAAGGGCATAATGATTGGTTTGTTTTCAACCAAGGAATTTCAGGAGATGTATCACCTTCCATACCCTCAATGCATCTATGATAAAAAGCATATGGAGGACTTCTTTAGAAAGAACCAGTGTCCAACTCAATCCATTAAATATTGGAGGACTGACTTGAACAAACATGAAAATTAGAAATATTGTATGTACTCCATAGATTCACTTTCTTAACCTTTTAGTCAAGTAACTTCATGCTTTTCATAGTACATGCATTCATGAATGTCTCCAAATTTCTTGATAGTTGAGTCCCTTTGATTGATGGGGCTTCTTAGGGGTAGATCTATGATTGGGCTACCATATTATCCAATATAGAGCCAAACAAATTTTAGCTTTCTGCTCTTGCCGCAACGTCTCAAAAAAAAAAAAAAAACAAAAAAATAAATAAATAAATATAAATAAAAATAAATAATAAATAATAAATAATAATAAATAATAAATAATAAATAATAAATAATAAATAATAAATAAATAAATTAAAAGAAAATTAAAAAAATATAAGTAAAAATAAAAATAAAAATTCTCCTTTTAAATGTCAGCTTGTGTCATGGACTCCCTCTGTTATTCCCTTGATTTTCCTGCCATGGGATGGAAGTGGACCGTCTTTGATCCCACACCAATTCATATTTATCATGACGTACTCTAGGAGGCCAATTATATTAGTCATTTCTATCAAAATTTTCACAATGTTATTATTCAAATTTATGAAATTATATTTGAAACGAGCCCCCTAGAATGCCTTGGGAAGCTATGCAATACCTTAGGAGGATTGGGAACTATTTTGTTGACGAGGAATTCAACTATATAAGAGTCTTAGGTAGTCATGCACCCCCATGTCTTACCACTCTACATTCTAGACAAATTGTGCAATGAGGTAGTATACAAAATAGATGGCCATGGAATTACTAGAGCATTGAAAGACTCCAACAAGAAGGTCTAGCCTCAATTCCCTTTACCTTTTTGGATCTTCTCTTTGGCCAATTACAGATATGCTAAAAAGGATCTCAAGCCTTTTGAAGTATCAAATTTAGCCACCATTTTAAGAAGGATCTATTATCTAGATGGAGTAGAAAAGCAAGTGTCCCTAATCTCTGGTGTCAAAAGATTCCTCCACAAAGAATTTTTTTTTGATGCCTTGTTCATCGAGCTCATTATGGCTCAGTTCTGAAAAGGGTGGATAAGGATTTATTGGTTTATAAGCAAAAGCAATTTCGCACCTTCATAAATGCAAGATTGGCTCCTCTACCATTATTTTTTTTTGCAGCCCCTTCTACAAGGAAAAATATATTTAAAGGAAGCCACGACATCTACTAAGAAAGGTAGTTCCTCCCAATTGGTGATCCTTCCTCCACAACTACAAGCAACAACAACTAGTTCTTTAGATCATGAAGGACAAACAAAAAGAATAGAGCCCAATATGGAATGGGAGTGGGACCAGTTTGATCAAGCCTTAAACCAATCTAAGAATGGAGAATGTGGGATAGAGGTCCTAAGGGGAGAAACTGTTTTTTTTAACAAACTGCATTAAATGATCTCCCTTCTTAGCAATACACCATACCAGAGTAACCTACAAATGAGAAGACACCATTGGTCGCCCGTCCTCGAGTGGAAGTTATTCCAGTCAATCCTACTTGAAATATATTTCTCAACATCAAAGAGGTCGCCACAATGGACATTTTTTACAGCCTTGTGCACAAATAGCTAGTGAAGAGAGTGAGTAAGAAAAGGAAGATAGACGTTTTTGAGGCCTTGGTACTATGGAAAATTACATAGACATATCCTCTTAAAGTCCTCCCAAAGGATACTTAGGCTATCCCTATTGATGAGCTTGGAAGGGTAACTCAGTTCACGGGTTCTTATGCTTATGCCACTATCGACAAGGCCATTGAATTGGAATATTTTTTTAGGGAGAAAGACAAGAAGATTACCTCTCTGGAATAAGCACTCATCAATAAGGAAGAGCAACTGGGAGCATAATGGAAATCTCAGCTTGATCAAAAGGAGATCACACTGGAAGAGATTCAACAACAGTTCAATTCCCTTCATATTCAGTGTGCAGATGAGATTAAGACCAACGATAAAAAACTCCAAGAATCCCAGAAGTAGATAAAACAATGATATGGGGAACCCTTTAGCTAAAGGATTTCAAGTAGGAAGCTCACCACTTGAACGTATGGATACATAGACAACAACCATTGTTCTATGAGAAGTTGAATTTGATTCAGCAAAATGAAGGTCAGGTAAGTCTCTGACTGATGAGCAAGTGGAAATTATTTCATTTTTTTATGAATCTAAGAAGGAACTTAATGAAATGTTGGAATGGAAAGAAAATTTTTGGGGGAGAAAATATGCCCTTCCTAAGATTCATATAATGCATAAATAATGTATCCTTAAGGGATGGAAATCCACAATACATTTTGTTAAAAATATCATTAATGATGCACGTGAGGTATCAATTTCCCAGGTGGAATCCATTAATGATTCCTTACTTGAATCAAATCTCATCTCTAGTTGTCTTGAAGATTCCCTATCAGACATGGAGATTCTTATTATGGATTGGCTTGAACAGGGGGATGAGTTCATAAAGAGGGTTAGGTAGTGAGAAATATTGATCTTGAAGCCAATCGACACTTTCTCGTCAAACCCCACACAGATTGGTTGGTTTTGAAATCACTTACCAACTTATCCACTGAGTTTTTTCCACTGTTGCAAGAGGCTATCTTCAAGAGCAAGAATAAAATCAATCCTCGTTCCCCTCCAGAGCTCAAGATACTACTTAAAATTCAAAACTCATGGAAAAGGTGGGTAGTGGAGCATGAATCCACTTTGAAGGATCAAGCCAGCTAACATTGAAGATCTTTTTTTATTTGGAATCGTAGCATATCTCTGCCATATTGGAAATATTGTAAATAGTTTATTTTCAGGAAAGAATCAATTTTTTATGTAATAATTAGAACAATTTTTCCTATGGAATGCTCACATAACTTATTAGTTCTCACAGTTGTCGCACTAGGAGATATTTTGTAACTGTTTTTTGTTAGGACTCTCCTATAAAACGGAAGAGTAACTCATTTTTAAGGGTTCGATTTTCATGCTAAGCCACTCTAATATTCAACAAGTTTTGCAATTTCTAAGGTGTTAGGAAATGTATGTTGTTTTTAAGTACTAATGAAGAAGTTTTTGGTGATTCCAAGCACTGATATGTGGAGTATGTGTTTCTCTCTATGTTTACCATTTTCATATATGTTTCTTTCCTCTTATAAATCGTGTAATTGTAATTTTAGAACACAATATTGTATGAGATATTTATCCATTTCATGTTATGGATGATGGTACCTATAGATGTAATATTTAAAGCCTAAAGGTATTCTCCATGGTTTCTATTTTTATTTCCTTTGTTTATAAATTATTCTGCTGAATTTTAGTGCACAATATTCTATCGATATCCCTCTCCGCCATATTTCCCTATGTTATCTCTTCCCTCACCTATACTACAATAGCTAAAGAAGATTCACTATCTGTTTGTACACCACCATGGATGAACTTTAATTCTTTGCAAAGAAATGATGTCAATGTGTGTAATGTGGTTGGTCTCTGAGTAAGATTATTGAACCATATTTAAATAATCTTTTATTTAACTCTTGAGCAAGAATGATTCATCTTCAAGAGACTTTAAGATGTTATAGGTGTTGACACTTCTCCTCAACTCAGGGGTTGTTTCGAGGAGCGACAATATTTTTCATGATTTTCTTGGCTCTAACCTCCTCTATGGATAATCCTTAAAAACTTCATCCTTGTTCACAAAAGGATTTCTACATAGTTCAATGGGGAGGATTAGGGGCATTTTTAGTTCAACCTAGCACTACTAAAGGAAGGGATAGGAAGACTAATATCTCCAAAGCTTAGTTAAAGACCTAGATAGACATAGACAATGGTAAACAAAGATATTTGGATGGGGAAATTAGAGCAATGTAGGCCCTAGAGGGTCTTTCTAGTACCCTTAAAAAACTAGCATTGAAAAGACTTGTATTTTCTTCTTGTCCCGATATTGTTATGCTTCAAGAAACATTAGGTCCTGGACACTTGATTATGGAGGTGTTATCCAAGATCTTTCTGGCTTGGTTCTTTGTTACTGTGGATGTTGGGGGGCGGTCTGGTGGCATAGCCACGAGTTTCAACCTTAGAAATTTTAGAATTGATAATTAATACAGCTCTGATCTTGTCCTTGGAGCAGAGGTCTATTCATTCAAGCTTAGACTAGACCTAAAAATCCTTAACATGTCAAGATATGGAATCTTCTCGACCTTCTTGTTCTCAAAATCCTTTATGGAGGATGAAAATATGGTGATAGTGGGAGATTTGAACATCTCAGTAGGGACTCTGCATATTTTGGGCCCTCAAGCTTATGAATACCTTATTGCGAATTTCTTCTCCATGAAGCTGATAGAAGGTAATATCCTTGACATAAATTTGATGAAATACAAGCTAAAATGGAGAAATAGGCACACAGGGAATGTCATGGTGGAGAAAAGGTTGGATATTTTTCTAGTGGCTAAAAAATTCATGGGAAACATCCTAATGATCTACCACTAGATTGCAACAAGAGGCAATTCATGCCATCATTTAGTCTTTTTGGAGTTAAAATGGGGGGTGGGGGGTTGAAAATTTAGAAGCCATTTTAAATTCAATTCTTCGTGACTAAATGAGGAGATTTGCGTTAAGCTCATCAAAGTGACTTAGAACTATTATAACCACTTTAATTCACAATCACTAGCTCATCAATTTATGGTAAATCTTAAGAAGTAAAAACAAGTTTCAATTCAGTGGGAAAAATAAAAGATGTTTTGGGATGGGGAAGACTTTAAATTGATTAAGGATGGACCGAAAATAATGGAGGATGTAGAAGGAAGGGTTTATGAGTTAGAGTAGTCAAATGATAGAATTCGAGCCCTAGAGGCTAAAAAGACAAGGATCCTACAAGAATAGGAGGAACAGTGGAAACTTAAGAGGAAAGTAATCTCGATGAGGAGTGGAGATGAAAACTCATTTTTTTTCCATAATTTTTCTAAAGGCCATAAAAACAACAATATTATATGGGAAATGAAAAAGGAAGATGGAGCTCAGGACAAATCCTTCGAAGAGATATCAATGTTAGGAAAGAACTTCTTTAGGAACCTCTACGAGGCACCACATGAAGCATCAATTGCAGAAGTAATCAAAATTATTTAGTTTTTCCCTAGATTTATGGAGGATGAAGATAACTTAAACCTAATGTCTCCTATCACTAAGAAGGAAGTTGAAGCGGTTCTACAATACATGCAAAAAAACAAATGTCCAGGCCCAAATGGGTGGAATATGGAATTCTATCAAGGTTTCATTGAAAAGATTGAGGATGATCTCCTCAGATTGGTTGAAGAATCTTGTCAAAGGGGCCAAATTCATGATCCATTCAACACAAAATTTCTAGTTGTTATTCCTAAATTAGATGCCCCCTAATCCTTTGAAGAGTATAGGTCGATTTCACTGAGAAACTGTATCCATAATATCATCGTAAAAATTATTGTTGTTTGTCTTCGGCTCGTAATCTTTAGGAATATTTATAAATAACAATTTGTTTTCCTAGATGGATGCCAAATAAAAAAATCCGTTGGGGTAGCACGGGAAGATATGCACAACATCAAAACTCATAATCTGAAGGGTATTCTTGTAAATTTTACATTTCTAAAGAATATGAAATAATTAGTTGGATCTACTTGAGGATGTTTATGACCCATTTAGGTTTTGAAATTCCATTTATCAACAATATTATTGGTTATATCTCTGATATATCCTTAGCAATTTTGATAAATGGTGAAACTTCTCCTTTCTTTCATTCTCATAGAGGTTTGAGGCAATGATGCCCTCTATCACCTCTCCTAATCCTCTTGGAAGCTGAAGGGATGGGTAGAGTGTTAATAACATCCAAAAGAATAGGAGAACTTCAAGGAATGGAAGTGCATCCAACCTTTTCATCACCCGCCTCCTCTTTTTGGATAACATCTTACTCTTCAACAATGGATCCATAAGGGACATGGAGTGCTTAAAGGAAGCCCCATCTCTCTTTCATAAGGATACAAGAATAATTATAAATGAAAGGAAGTCATCTATTACATGTGAAAGTCTCTCACAGGAGGAAATCTGAACAGTTCATTCTTATCTCCCATTCGAAGAAAAATGTATGAAGGAAATATTTAAATAGATAGGGTTTCACCTAAAGGAAAACAACTACAAGAAAATTGACTGGCGGTGGTTAGTGGAAAAAGTTGAGAAAAGAATCAAACACTAGATATATAAGTGGTTGTCAAGAGTAGGTAGACTAGTACTAATTAAAGAGCAATTTGAAGTTGTTCCAATTTATTAGTCTTCTCTCACACGGGTCCCAAAAGGTATCTTACACGACATCAAAAAATTGTGTAGCAGATTCCTATGCCCAAGAAATAAAGAATACCCCATGCTCCTTTGTGTTGCCTAGAAAAAAAATTCATTGCCGAAAACTTGGTGAGGCTAGGGGCTGAAGGACCTCCCCATTTTTGCAACATATTTATCAGCTAAAGCTACCTCAAAGTTCATATCAGTTGAAATGGAACGTTGCAGTTTCAAGGAAACATATTTTTCCTCTCTTTGGATGAATGGATAAGGTATCATGTTAAAATAATTCCCAATTCATCAACAATTTGGTAAGCGACTGTGGCTTCCTTCAATATTGTAGGATTCAGATTAGCTTGGCATGTAGTAAATGGGGAAAGATTAATAATCGGGTTGGACCCCTGGGCTAAGGGGCCAAAAAATTTCACTCTCCCAATGGAATTAGTTAATATATTGAATGCACAGGGGAAAGTGTACTTGAAGTAGATTGAATTTAATAGAAGATCCACTTGGTCATAGGGATGGATGAATGCAAATCAACTACAGTTAAAAAATGAGTTTGAAAATATATTGCAAGAGTACATATCATCTTTAAGAAGATCACACATAAGAATCACTAATTAGTAAGATATCCTAAGATGGGTTCATAAACCTTCAAGTATCTGTGCTCCCAAATTTAGATATCTATTCTAGATTGAATCATGGTTCCAAGTAGATCCTCATTGGTCGTGGTAAAAATTATGGAAACGGTCTCGCCTTGCCAAATCAAGACTCTTCTTCTTGTGCATGCTGAGGAACAAAATTATAACCTTGGATGATTTACAAAAGAAATAGAAAGAAGGACCAGGTTGGTACAACATGTGCAAAAACACTTAGGAATTGGTCATGAAAATACACTAAAAATTATCAGGAAGGATATCAAATACAAATTGGTTTGGGGAGGCCAATCTATTAGAGAGGCATGGACACTGTGGTGGGATGCGGAACAAGAAGAGATGTGTAGAAACATATGACCTCTTTTCTGTTAGGGCATTTGGGTTGCTAGGAACAAAGAAATATTCAGAGACATATCTTCAACACTAGCAATAATAGCCTCCAAAATAGAAGCTATTTACACTCACGTGGATCACAAATGAATACCCTTAGAACCCAAGATTATGGAAGAAGATGAAATCAATCAAGAGATCCCATGGGATTATTTCAATGGGGCTTGTGACGAACATGATCGATGTGGGGGAGGAATCATCATTCACTTAAATTCTCAACAAGTCCTAAAATTCAAAATAGGTTTGGGATTAGGAAACAACAACTATGCATAACTTCTATCCTTAAAATTTGTCGCTTTTTGGGCACTTGAGCTGGGATGCCCATCTTGACAAATTTTTGGGGACTCTCAAAATGTGATAAATTGGTTCAATGATGTTCAGAGGTGTCACAATCATAGGTTTCTCCATATTTTTACAAAGATACAATTCTTAAAGTCAAATTTTGATTATGTTTCTTGCCATCATATTTACAGGGAGTAGAATTCAGAGGCAGTCAACTCTCTAAGGATGGTTCTAGATAGGATTTGTGCTCTTGGTAAGTCGGCGACAAAATAGATGAGAGAATTCACAAATTTTAGCATCAGTCATTTTTTGATCTATAACCATAGGACCATCGTTTCCAGATTTACCTTGCTATACATATATTGTTCTTATATGTCAATTTAAGTGGCCAGTTGTTATGTATATATGTGTGTGTGTGTGTGTGTGTGTGTGTGTTGTAAATTTTATATGGATGAGTAGCTTGGTTTCTACTCAACATTTTTCTCGGGATAAGTGCTCGAAAAAATCCTACAAGAAACATTAAAGTCACTCATGAGATAGATGTGTAAGAAGCCCACATAGATAGTAAATGCATTGGGCATGTGTAAATGTAACTTTTAATATCTTAATAAAAGGTTGCAATTTTTTTGTGGAAAAATAAGTAATATAATAATGAAATAATAAACAAGAATAAGAAAAGATAATCTTAATGTCTATCTATCTATCTATCTATCTATCTATATATATATATATATAACATAATAATAATATATAAATAAAATAATAAAGAACAAAGTGAAGTTATAAATAAGTAAGTAAAAATAACTTATAAAATAGTAAGAAGAAGTAAAGTTAAGAAAAAATAAAAAGGAATAAAATAAACAAGAACCAAATTAAGAAAAAACCTTGATTGAGAAAAAATTAGAGAGAAAAATAGAAGTTGACATGATAACACATGGACTGTGTGCATGATAATCACCTTTCCTATCCACTTTCTATTTAATGGATGAAAAGGGAGATGGGAAGAATTCGTTCTTTCCAAAGTAGAATGCTAGGAGATAAATGATTCATTGGTAGTAGTAGTTGTAGTAGTTGATTGAGGGCTTGGGAGTGACCAACTGTAAAAAGATTCATTATATCTGAGCCTACAGTTCGGCAGAGAGTTGTCTCCAAAAAAATGTTTTGTTTAGCAGGATCAAGATATAGTTAGAACTCTAAAATCAACAATAAGGTATATCTTCGTTCCATATGTAAGACTCCTCTACTCATGGTTTCAAAAATTATGTGCTAATTACTTGAATATTTTTTTGTTGATTATTAATAGCACAATTGTTGTAATTAGTTTGTATGTTTGATTATGGGTCATTACAAGTTACTACAATAGCGATTTGAGCCATCTCTTAATCCCTAGTTGTATGTGAGTGTTCAAACCCTATTATCTATCTTTTCCCTTTCTTCCTTTTATTTTTTAGGGTATTTTTTTGTTTGTTTTCACTTTCTACGTTATGTCTAAAGGACACAATGGGTGAATACCACTCAACTTTGCCTCGAACAATAGCTCCTAGTTTTTAGGAGACCTATAGGATCCAAAACACTTTTAATGGACAAGATTTGTGTTGACTAGTGTAGTTTCTAGGTAGTTATCATCATTATCCCAAAAATTTGCTACGCGATCATCCGCAAGGAAATAAACAATTTTTCAAGAAGATTTTTCATTAGGTCTAGAATACAATTATTTTAGTTTTTAACATTTTTTTTTCGATTTCTAAGAGTCTTTTAGGGCCTATAGTTGTCATTTTGAATTCATACACTATAGATTAAGTATATTTCTTAATAATTTCATATTGAAAACAAAACCTCCCTAGGATTTCTAATACCTTCGACAATTTCATTTCAATTATATTTCAATTGTAGTAGACATAGATACAAAACCCTATCTTGTTTTTATTCACTAGGAACTCTTCCTTACAAAGATATTGGATGAAAGAAAATATACATTATTTCCCTAGTGTTTGTCCTAGAGTACTCAATTTCTATGAAATGTTATTGCCTATTTTCTTTTGCATCATTTTTTGCTTTCGTTTCATTGTAGATCATATTTCTTTGCAAGTTTAGTTAGGAATTTATTTCATATTATAAAACTCTTTTAGTGATATAAAGATTTACATAAGCCCTTTGTATTTTTCTCGAATTTGATTTTATTTGGAATTCTTTATTAGCCAAATCCTATACTAAAGTGGTTCTGTTTTATCTTTGAAATCTACATTTGCAAGTTTACTTCTATTTTCAAAATTGGCTTTATATAAGGAAAACATTAATTCACTTGAGTAATTTTTTTTAAAAATTAGTTTCCTGCTCAATAATTTATATTTCATTTATTTACATCCTACATTACCTTTTTTTTTTTTTTTTATCGTTAAAACTATGCTATTCTATTATATACAAAACATGAGAACAATTACAGTCATTGAGTCATGTTGTCCAAGGCCAGAGATGGCACTGTGGACTGAAATTTAACAGCTAAAACAGCCCACGGAGGGGTTTCAAACCAAGGAGGAGTTTTCTGAACCAGACTTGTCATCCCGCGCAGGGGATAAAAAAAGTACAGGGAGATCTTCATCAAGAACCCGCGCAGGGGCTTCAAAAACCATTTAAAAAAACTTCTTTCGACCCAAACGTAAACAACATAAACAAACAGAAGGCTTACGCAGACATAACATAACTTGGGAGAACCTGAACGGCGATTCTGAGCAAGAGGATGGCTAATCTTCAGGTTCCTCCTCGACAATTGGATACCATCCATAATCATCAGGGAGAGGATCCTGATCTTTCTTAGCTTCCGCTGGAGAAGGCATTGCCTGAGACAAAGGTGGATTGGCCGTCTGTTCTGGAGCAGCCTCTGGTGGTTCTTCAGCATCCCTCGAGCTTCCCGCCTGGTGCTTCTTCGTGCTGGGTTGATTCTCGCTCTCGTCCTTCGGTTCCTCAAGGAAGAGGACCAAGACATGGGCGTTGATGC
The DNA here is from genome assembly GCA_031772625.1 of Pinus tabuliformis. Lineage (NCBI taxonomy): Eukaryota > Viridiplantae > Streptophyta > Pinopsida > Pinales > Pinaceae > Pinus > Pinus tabuliformis. Next base: position 848,501,708 of record CM062814.1, read on the forward strand.
GAGAATTCTCTTGAGAACTTCTGAAAGAGAAGACAGCCGTGCCAAACGCTGGTAGAGGGGCCGAGTCCAAATCTGGGTCTCTCGCGTCCAAGAACTGGCTGGCTTGAATTGGATGTGCTTCTGCCACTCTGTGGCAGAGGCATCTACAACATCTAGATTGGGCTGAAGCCTCAGAGGGGCGTGACGACCCGCCTCGGCTAGTGCCATGCCTGCTGAGGAGACGCTACCACAGCAGGACCATTTTCCCACAGAAACCCGGATGGAAGAACAGACGCGCAGAGGATGAATTGAAGCGATTACCTTTCGCGTTTTCCGCTTGGAGGCCACAATTAGAATACAGAGGAAAGGCGTGAGCAGCAGCTCCGCATACCATAAACACAACAAGGGCGCTCTTCCTGGACCATGAGCCAAGCTCCAAGTGTTGAGCACGAAACAACATAGAGCAATCCATCCCCGCATCGAATTTAATCGCTTCATCCATTCCTTGGAATCTGCAGGCCATAACTACGTTCTGAAACCACTCTTGAGCTCCGGACTGTGCATTAAAATTCCGTCCCATTCCCCACACTTAAAACCAGCGACGGCGGGATGCATTGAAGGCTTGTCTCAGGCCTGAGGCCACACATGGCCTCCATGTGTCTCCCGTCCTTCGTCCCTGATGTCACCCGCATCCGGGGAGGCAGCATCTTCTTGGACCAGCCTAGCGCATTCCTGAGCTTGGGCATTATGTGGTATAATGGCTGTAGTTCCAGTGAGAGAGTGTGTTCATTATTTGCTCCTATGTTTGCTAAAAGGTCTGCAACCTTGTTGCCCTCTCTCTTTGTGTGATTGAAGGTGAGTTCCCTGTTGCTACGGAGAGCGTGTTCAATGGCTTCTAAACGAGCTACGAGCCTCCAGCTGTCCGCAACTTTATTTTCTTGGGTTCCATTTTGCATTCTCTTGGCCATGCTGATGAGAATCTGAGAGTCTCCTTCCACGATCAAGGGTTGGAGATTGAGATGCCAGGCGAGAAGGAGCCCTTGCCATAAGCCCTCCAGCTCAGCCGAATTGTTGGTGTCCCATCCCAGTTACCTGAAGTATATTTGTAGTGGGGTGCCTTTGTGATTCCTCAGAATACCTCTGAATCCTGCCTTGCGAGGGTTACCTTTGGAGGCACCATCAAAATTGAGCTTGTAATAATGCTCAGGAGGGGCAATCCAAGTACCTTTGTTTGAATTGCTGCTTTTTGAGGTGTTGGTCTATAGAAGGTTCGGAGGTAGGAGAAGTTGCCAGTTGCATAGAATTCCTTTCTCAGCGTCTAGAGATGGGAGATCATCCTGAGTCCAGGAATGGAGCATCAGCATTTCGTTAAGGTTCCCATGAAGTTTGGTCCAGATGTCTTCGATTGTTGAACGCTGATTTTTGAAGATACGTTTATTCCTTTCCTTCCATATACCCCATAGGAGAAAGCCAGGGAGCAGGTTCCACAGACAGTTGAGTAACACACTCTTATAAGGATTCTGTTGCCATTGTCTGAGGGAGTTGATAATGTCATTCTTTGTTCTACATCTTTTTTGACATCTGAAGCTAGCCTTCTCCCATAGCTGATTTGCTAGGGGGCAGTTGTCCAGGAGGTGTTGGAGCGTTTCCTCATCTTGATTGCAGTTGGGACAAATCGATGGGCCGTGAAAGTTTCTTCTTCTTAGCTTGTTCAAGGTGAGGATTCTTTTATGGCTGGCCAACCATAGGAAGTGAGATACCTTGGGCCAGGCTCCAAGGCCCCATATTTTACTCCAAATAGGATCAAAGGGGGCGGTAGTGTTGCATAAAATCTTGTAAGCCTCCAAAGTAGTAAAGTCACCCTTAGGTTTGTATCCCCATCTTAGGATGTCATTGCCTTCGCTGTATCTGATGGTTCTTTTTTCGAGTTCCTTCTCCAAATCCTTGATGTCCTGTAGATTTGTGATGGTTTTTAACTGATTGCCTTGTTTCGATCTCCTAAAACCATGCTCCATTTCCTCTACCCAGTAGTGATGGATTTTTCCTTGTTGCTGCTCCATCCCAATAAGATCCGGGTGCAAGTGAAGAACTTGGGTGAGTTTTGGCAGCTGGTTCCATGCATCAGTCCAAAATCGTGCAGACTTGCCCTCCCTGACCTCCCAAAAACTATGCTGCTGAATTAACTGGAAGTGTTGTTTGGCTGCGTTCCATATCAGCGAGCCTTTTTCCATGGGGGTGAATCTAATGAGCTCCTCCCGAGGTCTTTTATTAGCGTATTTAGATGTCCAGATTCTTGCCCATGGCTTTCCGGGGTTTGTAATCCAGTGCCACCATATTTTGGCGCTCATAATGGAGTTGTTATGCTCCGGATCGCTCAGACCAAGACCTCCTTTATCTTTGGGCAAGCAGACTGTGGGCCATTTGACTAAAGCCCATTTGTGATTGGTGGCTGAGCCACCCCATAGAAAATTGCGTTGTAGATTCCTGATTCTCTTTAGAGCCCATTTGGGCACTGCCAGAATAGAGAAAAGATACAGAGGCATTGCCTGCAGGACAGACTTGATGAGCACTACTCGGATGGCAAGATTGAGAGATCTATGCGTCCATAGGTTAAGCCTAGATTCAAGCTTCTCAATGAGAGTTCGCCAGGAGGTGTGATTTATAGCAGAGACAGTGAGGGGGGCCCCGAGGTATTTGGATGGGAGGGAGGCTGTGGGAAAGCCAAGGATTTGGGTTACTGCAGATTTGACTGAGGGTGGGGTATGAAAGAAAAAGTTCTGCGATTTAGTGCAGTTGACATCAGTTCCTGAAGCTTCAGCAAAGTCATTGAGCAGGGATTTGAAGCAGGCGGCTTCCTGGACCGAGGGATATCCAAACAACATGGTATCATCAACAAATTGCTGATGAGAGGTAGCAGGGGTGTTGTGAACTGAAAGTCCTTTTAGACGATGGGATTGAAGGGCACGTTTAATGTGACGGCCAAGCCCTTCTGCCATAAGAACAAAGAGGAAGGCGGACAGGGGATCCCCTTGCCTAATTCCTCTTGTTGGTTTGAAGGGGCGGGATGGGATTCCATTCACAAGGATGGAGAACTGAGTAGAGTTAATTAAACTCATAATCCAACGGATCCACATAGAGCAGAAACCAAAAGCCTTTAGCATTTGCTGAATGTAATTCCAGCTTAGTTTGTCGAAAGCTTTAGAAAGATCTACTTTCAAGAGCATACCTGCCTGTTTTGATTGTTTGAGAGAGTGTATTATCTCGTGCGTGAGGAGGATGCCATCCATGATCTGTTGTCCTTCAACGTAGCCCGACTGTTCCGGTGATATGAGCAGAGGTAACATAGGCTTTAGCCGGTTAGCAATTACTTTTGAGATCACTTTGTAAATGACATTGCAGAGTGCAATCGGCCTATATTTGTCCGGAGTGATTGAGTCTTCCTCGTTTGGTATCAGGGCAATGAAGGTGGAGTTGAGAGAGGGAAGCAGCCAATGATGAGCTCTCGATTCTTCCACAATTTGCTAGACTTCTTGTTTTACCATCTCCCAGAAGGTGTGGAAGAATGTGGTGGTGAATCCGTCCGGCCCAGGGGCCTTTCCTTCTTTAAGCTGGGACATTGCATCATCCACTTCCTGTTGCTAAATTGGGCGAAGGAGAAGCTTATTGTGCTCCTCCGTAATAATCTTTGGCACATTGTTAGTGATCCTTTCAATTGCTTGTCGCCTCCCTCCCTCCGGCTCTTGAAGGACTTGATTAAAGTGCCGGAGAAATTCCCTCTCAATTTCCTCATGCGTTTCTATCCTTTCCCCTCCTTGCTTTTGGATGAAAGGAATGTGGTTGTGCATTCTTCTCTGGATGGTAGTGCTGTGGAAGAATTTGGTATTGCGTTCGCCTTCCTTCAACCATCTTATTCTAGATTTTTGCTTCCAGTACACTTCTTCTTGCTTCTGCCTTTCCTCAAGTTGCCTTTGGATGCGTCTTTCTTGTTCCAGGGTTGTTGCTAAGGACTGTCACCCTTAGAGTAGGGATAGGGTCATCCGAGTCGGATACTTTTCCCGTTTGCTGACCTTGTTCTTCTAGGGGTAAGAACAACATGTTTAGGGACTGAGGATCCCTGTAATTATTGACATTTCATGCTCCATGCTGCGAGGCACAAAAATGTCTATAACAGTTGCCCCCTAAAGTATGAGGCCGTTTATCGGGTGAAATGCTTTATCTAGAGGGTCCGAAGTTCATTCCAGTGCTGAGGAGGCGCCCTGTAATACAATACAATACAATACATTATTTTTCATTCTGTTTTCATGATCTAGCTGAGGCGGGCATTCCCATGCTCAGCTTTATAAATACATTTTGGTACATAGAACAGACGATCGTCTGATAGTAGACTGACAATGCTCTGCTGAAATTATCATCCTTTGAGTAGGATGATCATCTGCTGCAATGATGTACATGACAAATGCTTTTATATTTCCTGAATATGTATCGCAGCCCGGATGGATGAAACTAGATCCGGGGTCTTCAAACTCGTTCGATCTTCACTCTAAGTACAAGTCGATCCATGTGAGAATTTCGCTGAAGTCGAACATGGAAAGACATCGCTTGATTACCGGTCAATGATGAAAACCGTTAACAAGCGCGAGAGGAATCACCGATAATGATAATGACCCTCAAGGTACTGCAGTACAATTCACGTGGCGTGAATAAAGGACTTGGCGTCGAACGCCACGCAAAATCTTCTGGTCGAAGGTCATTGATGTATACCTGTCGCCGGAAGTGAGAAACTTGCCATTGAGGCATGCAAGCTTCAAAGTACTGATGGGGTTGTTCCTAGATCAACTTCTTGGATAATGAGCTGAAGTCGACAAGAAGCGATCCGTCAAAGGAGGGCCTTAATGAATCCCACATCAATGACATGGAACGGAGCTAATGATTTTAGTGGAGATGAAAACAAACTGTGACATATGATTCAGGGTGGCAATCATGAATGGATGAAGGATAATGTATGGCAGTGGATGGGACACGGTTGACACTTCCAGAATGACCTCTCTTGAACATATAACGACACTGATGCGATGGATCGATAGCATTACCCCAAAAGTGGACGGTTTGGCGAAGACCATGGTGATGAGACCGGTGAATGAAACAACCCAACCCGATGTAGTACGGAGGAAAAGTGTCATGTTCAAGAGCGACTTGCTACCATTAAGCTTTGATGTTCTCCCAATTTTTCCCCAGTCATTTCTGACCAGTACCTCTTTATTTTTGTCAAGCTTGAGGAGGATAACATATGCTTGTTCTATAACCTGCCCTTCGGGCAAGCCCATCGCTATGATTTAATGAGCTCAGCGATAGGGAAACTCGTTCTCGTCTAAAGACAAGTTTGTCGCTATTTAATCATTTTAACGAGTCTAACGACAAAGAAAACTCAGTCCTTTTCATTTTTAGAGAGTCTGAAAAGGTACAAAAAGTTAACTCCATAATTCCTTTTTCGTCATCTAATCCCTTAAGTCCGAAAAAGTATAAAACAATACAGAAGGGATGAGTTTTCGATTGCTTTAACGAGCCGAACAAAACAAGCGCTCGATCTTTTTGTGCAATAATCCCTCAGGTCCAAAAAGATTAAAATCTAGAGGAGGGATAGCGTTCCGGTCGTTTAACGAGCTGGAAGGCCAAAACTCGGCAAACTTTTCATATTTTACGAGTCAGTGAAAAGAGCTCAAAGAAGACTCATCTTTTGAGGAACGAGTGGTAAACAGGGATAGCAACTGATTCCAGGTACAAATTGGAATTTTCCAATTACGGCAGTGTCACAAGGATGGCTAGGTGAAATCACTCTTCGCAGATGTTCCTCAAAATGGGTAAACACACAAATGGAAGTGAATGATCGGCCAAATGACGGTGGAGGTGACGGTGCACAAACACGACCAAGGCTTTTATGGCTGATGAATTTACGATCTCAAAAGGGTATTTACCGGTTCATTTTTTCTGAATGAGCTTGAACTCTTAAAGGAAAGCCTGCTCATAAACTTATGTTTATTTTTTAACGAGCATGAACTATGCGCTAAAACTGCTCGGATCTTGCGTTTATTTTTTAACGAGCATGAACTATGTGCTAAAACTGCTCGATATACCAGTCATAATAAGAACGCCTCCTGTGAGATAGCTATTTTTTAAGGAGCTTTATCTCACGAAGCTATGCTCCAATTTTGGCAAGTTTTTACCTTTGCCCCACAGGCTTTCTTCATGTAAGGTCGGAAACGGCTAATCCTACGAGTTTAAAGGGTTAGACCTATGGGTTTAAAGGGAGGACCTAAAAATTTAAAAAAATAAATAGTCGTCCCTTGCTTACATTCCAAAAGTTTGCATGCCCCCAGGCGTAGGACAGAATTTCGAGGCCGCCCCTCCTCTCCCCTACTTCTGCTTTTCTTTGGGTGTTCACAGCTACTTGTCATCTTGCCAATCTAATGTTAACGATACTAGTCTTCTCGTTATTTTAGGGGGTCTTATGCGGTACTCAGGCTTCCCGTCGGCCCAACTTTTAACGAACAACTATTTGTGACAAGAGAAGAACACTACTCAAAGACAAAACATTGGTATTATTGAGGGAGGCCTGCTTCTTTCTTATTATCCGAAGAGGGTTCTATTCGCTGCCGCAAATCAATCTCTTTCTTCGGCGATGTCTATCATTGGGTTTACTCAAAGATGGTTACCCCTTGTCACAACAATATAGTCTCCTTCTTTGGAGGCTGCCCCTACTTATCCTTCAAAACATTTGTTTTAATGGGTGAGGCTTGCTTTTCCCCAAAGATGGTCACTACTTGTTACAATAAAGGGAATTCCTACTTGGGCAGTGCCCACCTATTTAGACAAAGGTGAATGACTCTTTTGTCAAACACATAACTTTAACAAAAGAATACTATTCCAGAACAACCCCTCTTCCATCCACGGACGGGGTACGGACTAGTCATATTCTTCTGCGGAAATTCTACCTTATACCCGGGGTTTCTTCTGCCCGAAGCAGACCAGGGTGCATGCCCCCTGGGTTCCAGTCTTTCTTTCCGAATCACTCGCACTCATCGGGAAGGAGGACTGGGGGCGGAGGCGAATCTTGTGTGAACAGACCATTTAGGAATGGTATTTGACTATTTGCGATGCGAGATCCCGGAAATGAAAGTTGGTCTACGAGCTTGACCATCCTTCCTTCGTGTGGAAAACACATTACTCTAAAGAGTGAGGAGACTATCGCTCCCATGCAATAAATATAGTCACGTACAAGGAGTAGGTTATAATCCAAGGGTCCTTGGACGACCATCACGTTCAAATTAACGGTCTTCCCTTTCAATGTAACAGGCACATTGGGGAGGATTCCTAATGGTCGACTGGTTCCTTTATCAAAACCTGCGAGATTTCTTAACTCAGGTAAAAGCGCTGGGGAACCTAGTGCTTTCCAAGCAATAGAGGAAAGGATACTCACAGACGCCCCTTCATCAATGATAGTACCAGCCATGATCATTCTATAGATCTGGACAATGATTCTGAATGGTACACTGGCTGGTAACCGGGGTCTGCCTAGTTGATTTCAATCAAAGGATACAACCAGGTTGCTTGGTGGTGGGACCGAATATACGGCCGGATATGACCCTGATGATGTTCCTTCCTGCGATAAAGGAATGGGCGCATTGCCCTGACGCTCATCAGAGTCGGTGCTGATGAAAAGAACCTGGATGGTGTCATCCTTATTCTCTTCAGTGAGGGTGTCGCATGAAGATGACTCTTCGGCGACGGTGTCATTTGAAGATGAAACTTCTTAAGGTAGAACCGGGTCAACTGCCGTATCGACCTTTGGACTTTCGTCCGGTCTGGATTCAGTAGGTTCATTTTCAGTGACTGACGCTTCAGCTGACCACTTGAGCGGGCCAGCTGGATTTTCAACTATCGAGGGATTAGGCATGAGTTTTTGGTATCCAGGAGGAAGTCGTAATGGTGAAACCGGACGATCTTCCAAAACTCTCTTTGCCTCATCTAAGAATGGACATTTGTGGATGGCATGCTTGCCTTCACACAATTCACAGGGTGATCTTGATCTCCCTCTTCGTCCTTCACTCTCACTAGTTGACGGACTGCAATCAACATGACTATCAGAGGTTGATGCTACCGGATTGTGCAACCTCGGGGACCAGTCCCTTAGTATCCGGGGAATACAAGGACAATCACGATGGAAGTGGGTCCCTTTGCAAATGACACATGGCGATTTAGGCCCGGTCGGTGCAGTGTGTGGGTTTTTGTCAGCTGTCTTTTGCTTGCCCCCAGTCGCCTTCGCCATAGGCCCCTTCTGCTTCTTTTCTTTCTTCTCCTTGGGAGGCTAACTTTTGCCAGCTCCATCTTGTGAAGATGAAGGATCAGAGGAAGAATTGTAAGAAGTGGAAGGCTGGTGGGTAGCTCTAGACTGATCTGACTGTTGATTCGACTGCTCAGGATTAGTGGCGATCTGGACTACATTAGTTGAAAAGAGCCATACAGGTAGGCCAATTGTCAATCCTGGAAGTGACAATGTCGCCATATGAGGCGCACCAACATCTCCCCAAGAGGAGAAGGGATTTGGACTTCCGCCAAGGTTGCCTCCTTGGTTGGTGGGCTCCATACTTTTCAACTGAAAGATCAACGTGGGAATAACAAGTGATTTTGTTCCGCTTAAAATAAATTTTATTAATGACGCTTTTTAGACACAAACTTGCTTTTTCATATTTTAAGAGTCGAGAAAAAGCTAAAGATGACTCTAGTCGCCTTCGATGTATTAACGAGCCCGAAGTGACAAATGCTCGGTTGGACTTTTTCAGTTATAGAGTTTGAAAGAGGCCAAAAGAAACTGCTCTGGAGATCTAGGCAGAGGGTGTGCCAAACCTTTCGCGAAACCACAGAATACGTTTTACGGTACGGGTGGTCGATCTTCGTGAATGTTGTGTTCACTGCATCGCGATCAGTAGGGCGGCCGACACGGCTTCCTAAGGATAAAGGATAAATGCCTATAGGGGTCTCCCAATATACGCGACGGTACGCGGGAGCACAAGTCCGTATTAGTGCCACCGAATCTCAGGAGGAATCACCCACCTTCGTAGAGATCGACAGTCACTATGTTTAACGACGTCGGAACACGTCTCTACCTAGACCTCTAAATGTTTGCGTTATGTTACAAAGCGTTGTTATGTAAATTGGGTTTATTTTAATGTTGATCTTGCTTAGCAGTTTGCCTTTAAGGATCACCACGAGATGTATATATACAACTTCCTAAATGCAATCTAAGATGAGAAGCAAAACTTTTCAATCTTTCAACTTTGAAAACCTTAATCTACTGAGGGAAAAGAAAGACACAACTTTTCGCACAGATCATAGAACACACACTAAAATGCAAATTTTCCTAAATCGTCAAGCACACAGTCAAATGCAAAATGCACAATGCAGATATTTCTTTTCGTTATCCTTAATGTTGATGTAAGACAAAAAGGAAACTGTTGTATAACTTTGAATCTAATTTCGAGCGAAAGTAAACAAGCTTGTCCAAAATCAAAAGACACCTTAAGATCGACTTGTTTAGACACTGGAAATGTATAGATTCAAACCATAAAATGAAAAACAAACAAACTCAAACAGCCATGAACAGTAATAAAACTAGCTCTTAAGATCACAAAGACACTTTTACAGTTCAGGATCTAAGAGGCCACAGCTATACTGGTTTGCTTTTCACAACGGGAAACTGTAACTGAAGCAAGAAATACTGAAAGAACAATCACAGTTTCATCACACAATTGAGGCGGAATAATGTCAAGGAAAGTTGGTTTACAGCAAGTACAATGACAAGCAATCAGCAGCAAAATAACAGTGAAAACAGGGCTAAGACACAGTGGGAAACCTCAGGAAGACATAGCCTAACTGGATCAGCGCAGGCTCTGGTCTGTCAAATTGACTCTCAGCGCAGTTCCCGAAGGGAGTACCTGCACTGGAATGCAGACTGCCTGTGGACAGCCTGCACTGAGACACGAGAGTTGCGTTTACAAGGATTTCCGGGTCATAAAAAGCTCAAAAATTCACTGTTTTTGCTGAAATAAAAAGCTATAGGTCAAGTACAAGCTAAGGGATGATCAAGAGGATGAAAAGCTATCACAAAGAGTACAAGAGTCTTTTGTAGATCAGCTCTTCAAATCATGAATCTGCTCAAAAATGAGCAAGAGTAGCAGCCCTTCTACTTCGCTTTTGATATAGTCAAAAGCTTTTCGATTCGGTACTCTTTGGTTCAGGAAATGAATAGCAAAGATACTACAAACACCAACAAGATACTAGGCTCCCCAGCGGAGTCGCCAGTTTGTTGTGGGGAAAAGTATCCGACTCGGATGACCCTATCCCTACTCTAAGGGTGACAGTCCTTAGCAACAACTGAAAGTAAAGCTTTGATATTTTCCTTTATGAAAGTACAGAGAAGGAAGAAAAGATTGACCAACCGGTGTCTTTCGCTTTTGTCGATCCTGTCCTCTCTCTTTGTCTCTTGTTCCCAGCTCCTTGCTCCCTTTGCCGGCCCAGCTACACACAGATCCTGCACAAACAAGAGAGGGAAACTACAAGAAACATGTACTCATAACTGATGCATGGATTAGAGTGAATCAGATATATAAGTAAATACAATACATCAATGCAATACAAGTATATAGGAGAACATTCAAAGCTTTATTGATAGAAGTAAAAGGGTTCTGAGAAGGTTACAACCATCAATGGCTCCAATCCAGCAGCACCTCCCCAGCAGCAAGAAATCTCCTCTTCACCTCTATAAAAGCAATCACCCAATAGCTCTAACTGTAAACCAACAGCACTTCCTTGCTTTGCACAAAATTCCAGCCTCCTTAGACCTCATAGAAGAGCTCTATATATAGGAGAGAAGAAGAAAGGATGAGTCAGCTTGAGACTGACATAAAGCTGCCTTGTGTCCTCGCCCTCTTCAGTTAAACTTCAGTTCTTGAGTCCACTTGGAGATCCTTGCTTACACATGGAGATCAAGTACCTCTTACTCATCATAGGGCGAATCCCTTGAACCAAATGTCAGTTTGGAAGCTTCCTGGGCAATTGACACCTTGCAGAATGACTGTGCCACTTGGCCAATCTCACCCAGCGCAGGTAGCCTTCATTAGATTTGACTTTCAGCGCAGGTACAAGGAGGAGCAGTTGCATTCCAGCGCAGATGCTCAGTGGAGCAGCTGCCATGATCCAAAATAAGCATGTTTTTGAGTGTTTTCAGGTGGAGAACTGATGGGAAGTGCTGTGGTTTGCTGACCTTGTTCTTCTAGGGGTAAGAACAACATGTTTAGAGACTGAGGTTCCCTGTAATTATTGACATTTCATGCTCCATGCTGCGAGGCACAAAAATGTCTATAACAAGGGTTACCTCCATGTGTCCCTCTGCGATTACTCTTTGATGGAGATCCATTAGTTCCTGCTTTAGATCTTGTTGCGCTTTGAAGATGTCTCCAAAGGTTTCCATGTTCCAACGCTTTAAGTGGTTTTTTAGGAACATTAGCTTCTGTTGGAATTGATACATCTTAGACCCTTCTGGAGGAATGAAGGAGGCCCATATATTTTTTACAAAATCTTTAAACTCAGGATGCGAGAGCCAAAATCCTTCAAAGCGAAATGGTCTTCTAGTCATATCGCCTGGTCTTTGCCATTGGAGGGCAATCGGCCAATGGTCCGAACCTGTGTATGGAAGAATTGCAGCTGTGATATCTCCTCCGAGGTGAACCGCATTGTCAGAGATAAGGAAGCGATCTAGCTTGGAGGTGATTTGATGTTTTCCGGCTCTGTGATTACTCCATGTGAAGGTTCCATTGCAGAAAGGCAAATCTATGAGGGAGGTGTTTTGAATGAAGTCCTTAAAATGGGTGTTTTCTTGCTCCAATCTGCTGCGCCCCCCAATCTTCTCTTCTAGCTTGGTGATCATGTTGAAGTCCCCTCCGATAATCCAAAGAGGGTGCCTTCTGTTGTTGTTCAGAGCCTCTATGGTGTCTAGAAGCACCATTTTGCTTCCAGCGTCCTGCGGGAAATATACATTTGATAAATTTCCATGAATGTTCGTGCCTATAATGTGGAATGTTGCCTGTATGAGATGATGAGAAGCATGGAAATCTGAGAGATTTAATTCTTGAGTGTTCCATGCAATGGCCAGTCCTCCTGAAGCTCCGGATGCATCTACTGCTACTGAACGACATCCTGGCCATGCCTTGGAGAGGATGCTACCTAATGTGGATCCATTACATTTTGTTTCCTGGAGAAAGCACAGTTGTGGTTTTTCCATTTTAATCATGTTTTTTAACATTCTTAGTTTCCCTGGGCTATTGAGCCCTCTTAGATTCCATGATACAAGCTTCATGGTTCCACTATTTGCAGAAGGTTTATAGTACTTTGTCAACTTTGCATACCTGCCTGAGTCTACCAGGATTTTCCCAATCTCGATCGTTCTTTGTAGATCTGTCCTTCGCCCTCTCTTTTTGGTTTCTTTTGGGGGGTGGCTTCCATCCCATTGGCTTCCTAGTTGAATACCTAGTTGCTGCTGCTGATATGCTCTTGAGATGACCACCTCCAACTTGCTGAGTTGGGTTTCGGATATGCTGTCGTAAGCTTTCTGTTTACATGCTAGCTCTAACTCTAAAATATCTAGGCCATGCAGATCTATGCTTTCTGGTTCTTCTTCCATCTGTTTCACTTGACTGCCTTCTTCTACAAAGATCTCTGAGCTGGTGAGGGGGTCTAGCTTGCCATCGATTTCCATATCCTTGTCTTTCTCGGTTTGATCTTTCAGATCCTCTGAGGATGGGTCCTTGAAAATGAGGGGGGGTTGGCGAGTGGAAGGGGAGGCTAAAGGGGGCGAAGGGAAAGAGGAAGAGGGATGGGCAGGGTTAGACTCAGAGCTTGGGTGGAAGTCATGAGAGGATTGAGCTAGGATTTCGAAACTGTTTTTAGAAGCTGGGTTATTGGGGTTCATGTACTGGGGCTTATTCCCGGTGGAGGGTTTCTTGTGTGCTCGCCTTCGGCTAGGGGCTTTGGTAAAGCCGTCCTGGGATTCGGGATCAGAAGAGTCAGGGGAAGTAGCTTTGGCATTCATAGGGCAATCACGGAAGAGGTGCCCAAGAGCGTGGCATCTTCTGCAACGGAAAGGCTCATGCTCATAGTCCAAGGGTTGGATCCATTCCTCGTCACGGTGGGAGAGACTTACCGATTCTGGTAGGGCTTCATTCAAGCGCATGAAGACGTAGATGCGAGCATAGGAGATGAATCTGTGCAGTTTGGTTTCTTATGCAGTCTTGATGTACTCTCCTAGACCATTTCCTATTTTTTTGAGAGTGTCCTCGTCCCAATATTCATCCGGAAGCCCATACATTCTGATCCATACTGGTGCCCAGGTGAGGTCTTCCTTATCCGGGTTGAATCTAGGTATCCAGTCTCTCATGTACAGGCCCGCTGAGTTGAAGAAAGGAGGCCCTGTTCACAGCACCCTGAGCTTGTCCTCAATACAATAGAAGATTGCTGTGAAGAATCCCTTCGGCCCTAGCTGCAGGGTAACATCTCCTTTGGGCTTCCATTTTGCCGCAATCCAACCATATAAGGCTCTTTCAGTCGGCCATAGCCCTATAAACTTCCCAATGATGGCATGGTCCTTCATAAACTCGATTCGAGCATCAATCTTGTGTCCCGGTAGCTCTATTCGTGGCCGATCTTTGGCTATTGGTTTGCATGTTGTTGAAGATACTTTCGGGATATCCTCTGGATTTTTCCCTTTGTCTTGAGTGGCGTTGGCTTGGTTCTTCCGCCCTCCTACCTTCGTGCCTCCCTGCGGTTGCTTATTCCCATTGACCAGGATCTCCCTGTCAATTGAACCAAAGAGGAACGCCTGCTCAGGATCGCTTTGCGCTGGAGAGGGCTCTGACGCCCTCCCCTGAGGGGATTCCATTAGGCGGCCCTAGTACTCTGCTTTCCCTCTGCTCTACTGTCGGTTAAGTCTGGTTCGCATACAGGTCCAGAGCTATACTACCTGCGCCGTTGATACCTTCTGCAAAACCCTAGTTGCCGTCGTCCGCTCTCTGATCGATTTGGAATTAATAATATTCCTACATTACCTTTTTACTTAGGTACTTGTTTTAAATTAGTTACTTTCTTAATAATTATTGATTTATTTATTTACATGCTATGTTACTTTTCAAGAAATTTTATTTTGAAATAGTACACATCACACATGCACACATTTGACAACTTTAGTATATGTTTGGTTCATTCCACTAAGCTTATCTTAATAATTAACCACTCAATATAACACATCTAGGCTCACCTCGAACCAACAGGAATATTCTAACTATGTTAGGACTTTGGGGATGGGAATCCAAATAATTCCCCCCTTATCATTTTGTAGTGAAACATAGTGGTTGAGTATTAGGGTAGTTTCAAAATCATTTCTATTAAGTGTGGTCAAAACATATCTAGTAACAAGTGAACTCTTTGGAGTGGATAATTCCAAGGTTGTGAGTGGAGGTGTGATTGAGATTAATTTCTCTTTCACTACTAAGTATCCCTCCATTACTAAATCTTAGTTATAACACAATGAAAAATAATACATATGGATATGAAGAGGCTGCTCAATGACCATTCTATTGGGTATCTTTAGCTAGGTGGTTCTCACATGAGGGAGGGGACTAGAAATATGTTTTAATGGAGCTTTAGGGCATTCACTAGGCCTTTGAACCTATTTATAATTGTCCCTTTCATACCTTAACTTAGCTATATTGGCAATTTTTCCACCCCTATTGATATTTGATTGAAATGCCCCCATCCATAGCCTAGGGCTTTTTTTAGTACATCTATTTTATCTTATGAGTTAATTTATTTTCTTTTAAGGAGATGAACTAGAATTAGGCTAAAGATTTATATATGCATATTTTAAGCCACTTGTTGCACCACCTATGCACATAGTGACTAATTAATAAATTGATTTACTTTATATTTTTCTTTGTTTCTTTATCCTTTAGTTAACATTTTACATCTTAATGTTACACACGGATATAAACATCATTGCTTGTCTTATGAGACTACTTCATACAATTTGAGGCCTTCAAAAATTGTTTGATAATATATCCATTATCTCACCTACATGATGAATCAAGGTTCCTCCTGCTAGCCTACCTTCTTATTATAGTTCTTCTAATTCATGTTTATGCTTCTCATCAAGGGGTGCTAGTTCATATAGTACATATTTCTCTGGTTCATCTTCATCCAACATAAGCTCAACTAGGTTTGTAACTAATACTAGAGCTAATACCAACCAACCCATTTCTCCTTACATGGTAGGTTTAAATCTCTATGATTTGAGCAAGTTGATCAATGATCCTATTATCATCTAGTAATATTAATGAATGCCCAAAAATCATCATCAAGAACATAAATGTTCATAACTATCATTAAGGAGTATCAATGCTCAATAGCTACAATAAGTAATATAAATATTCATTAGCCACATTAAAGAATATGAATGCTCATTATAATGTAAGAAACTCAATGGGTCTCCATATTTGACATAACCAATAATCAATAGACAAATCAATGAAGGTGATGACGAGTCCAAAACATCATATCCTAACACCATTTCCTAGCTCATGTCTACTAACGAAGACTAATAAGGTTAAAGTTGCCAATACTAATCATTTAGGACATACACACTAAAAATAAACATGATAAAGGTATTTACATTTATAATCATTAGTACATGTTAAGGAAAAAGTGTTTTATAATCTTAGTTGGTCATTGTTCTTACTAATACATGTATACTAAGGTAGTTCTTATCTTATGCCATCAAGAGTGCCCCCATAGCCATTATGAAGTAAAAACATACAAAGTAAATATAATGAAAGAATTAATAAAGGGAAATAATCAATCTAAGATGTTATCAGATTATATGTAGCTAACCCATTGCTCAAACCATAATTTAAAAAAGTGTCATCCACCAAAGGGTGTTACATAGCCTTATTCCTCATATAAAATTTGAATTGGCGATTTTTATAGTACTATCTAGTTCTTCAATTTAAGAGATTAAAAAATCATTTAAAACCAAGGAAAAATTTAAGGCCTAATATTTGTAAGTGAGCTAATTCTCCATGCCTTTTCCAAAATATTCTAAATTTCAATATTTTTAAATGATTTGCCCAAATTTTATAGGATAAATTTATTTTACCTTAAAAATCACCAAAAAAAACTATAAAGACCATACAAATTCATTGGAAAATTGAATATTTTTACAAAAATATTTCCAAACAGTTTAAATTTTACATATTAGAGATTGATAAAATTCACCAAAATTTCTAAACATTAACATAAATTTACACCATTAAAATTTTCCTATTTAAAACATATATTTGCACATAACGATACTCATGTAAAACTTAAATATAATTACTTATGACTTTAGCTAGTCTAAATTTAGTCAACTCTAAATTTATCAAATATTGAGAAAACAAATCTTTTAAAATACTAACATTTATTTTTTAATAAAAAATATATATTTCAATAACTTAATTTTTCTTTATATTTAAATGAATATTAATTTATATTTAAATAGATATAATCCATTAATTAAAAAATAATATAAATGTTGGACACCTAATCCTAAGTGGGTTAGTGTGGAAGTCGAATGGACAAAAGGAGTCCAAGAGACCTTGGGATCTGAAACCCAAGAGTCACATATTTGTACTATAAATGTATATCTGATGTTAATAAAAAATAAACTCACTGATTTATCTTTCCTATTCTATGTTTTCCATGTCTGTTTAACATGGTATCAGAGCAGGCGTATTCCTGCCCTGCATAATTATTTTGAGCCATTTGTTTTATGGCCTTTATGTGCAGATCATTTCTACCATCAATTATGCATTTCATGAATATTTTGTCATGAATATTTTCTCAGCTAAAATTTAGCTGCAATTTGTTATTTCCCAGCGCTATTTTTATTCACCTACCTTCTAAAAACGCTCCTTGCTCAGACCTGCCATCTCTGCCCCAGCAAGAACGTATCTCTGAAAAAAAAGGAACGTTTTCTGAAAAAAAAAGAACGTATCTCTGACTGCAATGCATTCCTGACCATGGCCTCTGCGCATTCCTAAATTTGTAACGCTGGTCCTTCGATTTAAACATTGAAGTGCTATCTGCCATCGTCTGCGCCATTTTCTGCCATATTATCTGCATAACCTTTGTCTGACACTACCGGTGCCTGTCTGCCATATTCCTTACCTGCCCTCTTTGTCTGCTTGATGAATGGTTGCTCTTCTGCCATATTCCATTAAACCGTCGCCTGACATTCACCTTACATTCTGTTCATCGGGAAGCGTTGAGGTTTTGAAAATTTGCTTCTCTGAATAATACACTCCCTCTATGGAATTCGTTGGCAGTTGATAGCTGTGAAATCTATCGGGAGGATAGCCCTTGCTCTTCATCAAAACATACACGGTGGTTATTGTAGGTGGTGGAGTAGCCGGCCGAGGTGGCGGAGCCGCTGCTTTCCTTTTATTGCCTGCAGCAGAAGGCTCATTCGGTTTAGCTGGATTAACCTTTTTAGCGGCAGGAGATGCTCTGTGAAGAGCAAACCCTTCGGGAGACTGCGTAAGATTGTACGTTCGAATCTCAGCAATGTCAATGACATCAACTCGGTCGAATAGAAGGGGTGTCCAACAACATTGGGAGTAAGCCAGAGGACACGTGTAGTTGCTGAAAGAAACCCTTCAAGGGACAAAAATTTCAAATCACGTCTTTCTGGAGCTGGTGGTTCACGAAATCAGGATTTTGAGAAGGATAGTGCAAGACGGTTTGAACATGAAAGTCACCCTGGTGGATCGCCGTGGGGCCTTCGAGGAAGATGAGGACGCAACTGCTTTTCTAGGCGCCATTACAATCTATCACTGCACGCAATACCTAAACGCGAAATGAAGAGCGAGGAATATTGATTGGCATCTTGTTTATTTTGTCTCTTGAATTCTCTCTTTATTAAGATCAAAGCAAGGCAGTTTGAGCAGTGATTGCATATAAATTAATGAACTGTTCAAAAATTACAACGGGCCTAAAACAGCCCTTATAGATATAGAAGACTGCAAGTCAATGCAAGCCGAATCTGATCCTCGACATCGACATTAAGCAAGCCGAATCTGATTCTCAATCATTGACAAAAGGCAATCAAGACGAACAAACACTCAGTCCAGGGCGTTGGCTCCCGCGACGATCTCTAAAATCTCTCTCGTGATCTTGGCCTACCGCTGCCTGTTATAAGTCACTGACAGTGACTTCTGGAGCGTGCGCAGAATCTGGCTGTTAAGATAGAGAGGGAGCAGGGCGTCCAGAATCTGAACGGGGTCCTGTTCGAACAAAATAAAGGCGTCCAAATTCAAAACCCTATTTTGTCCAACAAGGTACCGTTGTTTATCAGTGCAACAGCTTTGGCTGTGCGATTTCGAGTGTTATATACCAGACGTGGCTTGCTAGGTATCAAGCTCTTCTACAGCTATTTGCAGAAGACTGTCGAATAGTCGGATTCGCCGTGGCTGTAATTCGCTGAAGCCTTTTTTCTTGGAGAATTTCTGGCCGGGGTAATTTACAATTTCTCTTTACTGTCTCGGAGTAGTAACTCAGATACCGAATCTCCCGTGAAACAAAATCCTGGGTATTTGCAATGGGAGTTGATTTTTCATGACAGGGTTGTGGAAAATCTTCGAGGACACTTCCCTAAGCGCAGTCCATTGCGCAGGTGGTTAGGTTGTTGTACAGTGCTATTCAATCACAGAGATCCCGGACAACTTCTACTGTTTCCAACCGTAAAGTTTATGGAGACATGGAGATCGCCGCTGATGATTTAAGAGCTAATGCTGGGAAAATGTGTTGATCTTCATTATAAGCATCATTTATATAGATAATCATCCACAATAAAGGAGTAACCTACCAAAGACCAGAAGTAGTGTGGGAATGCCTCTATCTCTGTGTGAGCTCGAGAGGCATCGAAAGGGTCATTGATGACCTGTGGTCATTCGTATACCCAATGCATAGTGCAGCATGCAACCACCATACTAGCTAGCTCTTGTTATGTTGTTTCCTTCGACTGGTTCATTTAAGTGATAGTGTGTTGGAATGTAATGAGGTTGATCTGGTGAGAATATAACAATGCATTGATATGTTTTCTGTTCTCGGCAAGTCGTGAAGGCTTTGTGCTTTGAATAATTCTGAAATAATTCTCAATGTCATATGATGGTATGCACTCTGTTGGATTCTGCGTTGAATTGAAGGCTCTGGTTTGTGGTATGCGTTGAGTTCTTTTCTTGAAGGCTGTGCCGATGTTCTTTAAAGCTTTTATATTTGGGAGTGTTTGGTTGCAGTGAATTCAAATGCTCCTGCTAAACATAGCATGCACAGTACAGTAGAGAAGACCTTTTATATTGAGCCTGCATAACAGCTATTTGCAGAAAATCATTTGTTATCATGCAAATCTGGAAGTGGACTATTGTTTTCTTTGAAGAAAGTGGCAAAATCAGAGGATACTGATTCGTACCCCAGTCAAGGCATATGAACATTCAAGTCCTGTCCATGACAGTGTTATAATTGTTGAAGTTTTGTTAGCCATCATTTCTGATTTAAAAGGGAAGGAGTATTTGAAGGATCCAAGTAAGTTTGCAGTTGTTGCTGCCCCAGTTGTGGAACTGTATTTAAAACTCATCATAGTTTCTGTTCCTTGATTCATTTGCTGCACATTTACAAAGGAATTCTCTGTGTCTTCGTACTATGAGTGGGTGTTACTTTTACTCATTGGGTCATAGTTGTAATCAGTATTTTAAAGGGGTGTAATTTTGACAATGAAGAATATGCCTCGAATTACTGAAATATTAGAGTTCTTAAAAATTTTGATACATTCCTCTAATCATGAAACATTCCAAATCAGCAAAGGCTCTCTCTCCGAAATTCAGACATGTCTACAATATGCACAAGAGAAAATTGATTTTTTGCAGCTTGAAACACAGCTACAGCAAGAAGAATTAAAACGAAGCA
This sequence comes from Pinus tabuliformis, assembly GCA_031772625.1. Lineage (NCBI taxonomy): Eukaryota > Viridiplantae > Streptophyta > Pinopsida > Pinales > Pinaceae > Pinus > Pinus tabuliformis. Next base: position 848,521,787 of record CM062814.1, read on the forward strand.
GTCATTCTGAACCTATTTCTTTTCAGAACAATGAAGCAGACTCCCATAAACAGCAAGTCAATATTGTTCAAGTTCATTCAGATCCAGTACCCAATAAAGCAGCAATTGTACATGCAGATGCAGAAACTCAGTCTGCACTTCCCAAGCCCATCATCAGACCTTGGGAACAGCTTGTCCACAACAATCACAGAACTGGTCTTGGATATGATAATGACTTGTCCTTTCATATTCCAGACTATGCCAAGCCCATTCAGTTTCAGAGTGTTGGATTTATTCATGACAGTGCGCCTACTCCTCATGACAGTTCAGCTTCAGCTGTTCCAGACTCTGCCCCTCTTCCGCAACAACAACAACAACAACAACAACAACAACAACAGATCGTGAAATGCCAACACTGTGACCGAGTTGGCCATTTGAAAGATCACTGTTTTGATCTTCATCCATGTAAGCACTGTCATAAAACCACTCATTCTTCAAACAGATGCTTCAAAAACAAATGTCCTGCAAGAACAAAGATTCATCTTGGATGGATCGCTTCTTGGCAATGGGCATCAACAGCCAAGAAAATATTCCAAACACATATCAGAACTTGTTCCAGAGTATTGAATAGTCTTGCAGTTGAGTTTTCTCCATCTTCTCACCTTGTATCTGACAGGGGAGGAAATGATGGTCATCTACAAGCTTCAAAGTCACATCAAGCGAGCCTGAGCCACAACCTGCCACACCAGTTTCAGAGTTGTAGCCAGAGACAAAGATGCCCCTGAACATGCCTTCAGTTGGCAATCTGGGACACTTCCTCTAGTAGAAGACTCCAGCTTCTTGCCAGTTTTGGAAGAGTTCCAGGAATCACAGAGTTGTTGGTCATCCTTAAACCATCACAGATTAAGAACACTTCCTCTAGCAGAAGACTCCAGCTTCTTGCCAGTTTTGGAAGAGTTCCAGGAATTGCATTAAGCATTCCAAAGTTGTTGGTCATCCTTAAACCATCACAGGTTGAGACTTCCCTTTTCAGGTTGAAGTTTTACCTTTTATGTGGGGTGAGACCTCCCTTTTATGGTTGAAGGTTTCCCTCTTTAAAACAATAGGATCACTTCCTCTAGCAGAAAACTTCAGTTTCTTTCTAGTTTTGGAAGAGTTCCGGGAACTGCACTAAGCATTCCAGTGTTCGTGGTCATCCTTAAACCACCGCCCTTTTTACCAACATTTCATAGAGCAGATTCAGCCTAGTGCTGCCATGCATTTTTTGCACATTTTGTATTACAGCTCTCTTCTTGGACTCATACATAACCCTTCGGATTAAGGGGGGGGAATGTTGGACACCTAATCCTAAGTGGGTTAGTGTGGAAGTCGAATGGACAAAAGGATTCCAAGAGACCTTGGGATCTGAAACCCAAGAGTCACATATTTGTACTATAAATGTATATCTGATGTTAATAAAAAATGAACTCACTGATTTATCTTTCCTATTCTATGTTTTCCATGTCTGTTTAACAATTAAAAATGCTTTAAACTAATAAATAAATATTTGTAAGATAAATATTTAAATGTAAGAGTAAATGTGAAAGTATATACATCATTTTCCGTGAGCCTCATTCAAATGAGTTAAGAGGTCCTAAGGATTTCAACCATCTGCTCGTTCATAAGAAAACAAGGGAGGCTGCATGGCAACTAGTCCCTGCCTCAGGGATTTTTCCTTTGGGATTTTGTTAAGGCCCGACTAAACTGTGCACTCTCTAGATATAAAAAAAATTAAAGAAATAAAATCAGCCATGCGGGCCTATCCAACGAACAAGGCCCACCGATCCATAAGCACCAATGATCTCTGATCGGGGAAAAAACATAATTGACAAATACGCCCTCTAAGAATTGTGTATGCTTAGTAAGAAGTCACTGGAGCTGTGCGTGCGATGCAAAGGGCCTATCCAGCCAATAAGGCCCACCGATCCATAAGCACCAATGATCTCCGATCAGGCAAAAAATATAATTGACAAATACGCCCTCTAATAATTGTGTATGCTCAGTAAGAAGTCGCTAGAGTTGTGCGTGCGATGAAAAATCAATTGAGTCATTCAAATAGGTTTCAATTGTTTAAGCTAAGCATGAGGAAAATGCAGTCGGTGCGTAACTAGAATTGGCCATAGCTCTTAGTAATTACAAATATGCAGTTTTACTGAATTTCATCTTCAGTAAAAACTGTGGAACTAGAATAGAAACTTTATTACGTTTAGCTGGGAACTATCAATTAAGAGGTACCAAACATTACAGGTGTAGATTTATTCATTGTTATCTGAAATGCATTTTAACAAATAAAATGCATTTTACGTGAAAGATCTTTGTTACTTGGTGTGTATTATTGTCACATATAAGGAAATAATATATATATATATATATATATAGATATATATATATATCATAATCTTTTCATTGACTAGTGGTTCTATGTTGCCCGTTCTTTTGTTTCTTGAATCGAAATTGAAACGAAATCACAATTGAAAGCAATAGGCCTATCAAGCCAACAAGGCCCACCGATCCATAAGCACCAATGATCTCTGATCAGGCAAAAAACATAATTGACAAATACGCCCTCTAATAATTGTGTATGCTCAGTAAGAAGTCGTTGGAGCTGTGCGTGCGATGCAAAACCAATTCAGTCATTCAAATAGGTTTCAATTGTTTAAGCTGAGCATGAGGAAAATGCAGTCGATGCGTAACTAGAATTGGGCATAGCTCTTAGTAATTACAAATATGCAGTTTTACTGAATTTCATCTTCAGTAAAAACTGTGGAACTAGAATAGAAACTTTTTTACGTTTAGCTTGGAACTATCAATTAAGAGGTACCAAACATTACAGGCGTAGATTTATTCACTGTTATCCGAAATGCATTTTAACAAATAAAATGCATTTTACGTGAAAGATCTTTGTTACTTGGTGTGTATTATTGTCACATATAAGGAAATAATAGATATATATATATATATATATATATATATATATATATATATATATATATATATATATATATATATATATATATATATATAACATAATCTTTTCATTGACTAGCGGTTCTATGTTGCCCATTCTTTTGTTTCTTGAATCGAAATTGAAACGAAATCACAATTGAAAGCAATAGTTTACTATTTGAGTATAGGTAGTAATTTTGGTTCCATCAACTCCTTGTGGATTTATATCATGGATCAATACTTTGGCTTGGTCAATTGGCGCATTCACTGGTATAGTGATAAGAGAACATGTTTATAGTGGGCTTACGACAGCTGCAAGTGGTGGCGCCATCACAGGTGTAAACAACCCGCTTAGCCTACCAATGTGAGTCTTCCAGAGTAATGGATTACACATCGTATGCAAGACGTTGAACCGACAGCCTAGCAGGATCCCATGAAAGGTACTAAAAATGAAACGTGGCATGCTCATAGAAAATGAAAATGAAACATGTTGCATGAAAATTAAACCTGTCTTCATGTTTCAAAAGAATATGACCATGTGGTAAGAGAAAATAAACACTGTAAAAACACCAGCTTATCAAAATCGCAACCGCAGCAACAACGGTTGTTTCAGCTTGTCTGCCCTGACATTTTTGTGTCTGGATTTCCTCCATTACCAGGATTATTTAGTCGTTTTGTTTGTAGCATTCTCTGTATTAAGTCCGAGTTATTACACAGATGCTGATGCAAATGTCAGGGATGTTGGGAATAGAAGGCCTGCTTTTGTGAAAGTCAGTGCTCTTTTTGGATTTAATTCTACAATTGGAAGAGTGGCAAAGACGGCTATAGAATTGACGGTGAATGATGTGAACAGCAACGAGAATTTGTTGGACGGGACAAAACTGGTGCTTACTACAGTGGATTCTAGCTGCAATGCCTTCGTCGGAACTGTGGAAGGTTCACAACTGAACTTTAGTTTGCTGATTTTGATTACTTTGTATTTACACGAAAGCTAGTTTTCTTTTGATAACTTTGGATACTGGCGCTTCTTATCTATGGTCCATTCTAGCTGCAATGCCTTCCCACTGTGGAAGGTTCACAACTAAACTTTATTTTGCTGACCTTAATTACTTTATATTTACACGAAAGATTAGTTTTCTGTCCAGAACTTTTGATTCTTCTGCTTCTTATTTCTGAATGAATGGTAAAAAATATCAATATACTAGGCAAGATGTGAGATGTACCATTTCAAAAATTTACCTTCGCTAAACTGACCAGAAGTTTGAGTTTTTGAGAGCCGGACACACGCTGTTCTCAATTTTTTAGTATTTGGGGATTCCTAAAATTAGGGTTTTGAAACAAAAAACATTCTAGAAATAGATCCTAAGAGGATAAGCTATACACAGAAAGCATTTTGGAAATGAATCCTAAAAGATTTGAGAACCCTATGAGTGATGGGTGCTGGATCTATAACGATACGGTAACTCTGCCCTTTACAATTTTTACAAACTGGTCCTCTGGCTTTTTAATATCCTTCGGGCTCTTAGTATGGCGCGAATTTATTCCTTGTTAAGTACCAACAATGTGAATCTCCTGCCAAGAGACCACATAGGGATAAATTAGTCAGAATAAAGAAAAACAGAACAGGTAAAAGCAAATCCACTTCTAGAATTGATTAATAGCGAAGTGATTTCCAGTAACAATGAAATCCTCAAGATAGAACGATATCACTGGGTAAACGAGAATAAGAGAAAGCATGCCAATTGAGGCATTAAATAAAATATTAGGAAAAAGAATCCAATTATGAAACTTCTTCTATTTTTCGAATCTGAATTTTTTTTAACAATGCCAATATTCATGATGCAGTGATATTTTTTCATATTTTTTCAATTTCAGACAGATTTAGTAAACTTTGTAAACTAGGTTTATTGAACCAATTTTGTAAACATTGTTGTATCGCTACACTCCAAATACAGATTTTAATATGAAATATATTTGCGCATTTTAATATGAAATATATTTCTTTTTACAGTAATTGCATGAAGTCTATGCCTTTACTATATACACAGAGCAAGTCCAGGAGCAGGAATTCGTGAAACCGACTTTGTCTGCCTTTTAGTTTGAGGGAAAAGCAGCAAGAGAAAGTCCAGGAGTAGGGATTGAAGAAACCGACCCTGTATTCACGCAATCTAAATAATGGCACCAGGTAACTAGTAATGAATCGCACTACTTGTAACCCATACTATGTATTGCAATCAGAACATTTTCTAAATTTAAGAAGAAAGAATTATATACCCAATAAAGCCTGTGGAGATTACCTTGATGTCACCGCGAATTTTCATGAAATGACGTCAACCTGACTGATCTGCGTCCTCTACATAGAAATCCCGCCATCGAGCAGTGATACTGCCATCATGAAGAGCTACAACAGGAGTTTCTAAGGCTCGATACCCTTAAGGCTAATAAGAAGAGATGGAGAGGGAGACAGTTTTCTGCCCCAATTGCACAAAGAGACCAGTAAATGATCCAGTGAATGATGCTAGTGAGCTTATTGATTTCGTTAAAAGAAAAAGAGTGATAAAGCTCTCTGAATGAAAGACAGTCTCAAGATAGCCGAAATAGCCGAGACAGTCTCAGAGATAGCCGAGACAGTCTCAGAGATGGCCGACGAGAGGGAATAGATCCTAAATAGACAATGATCTAGCACTCCCGCAAGCAAGGAGATTGCCAAGACCAGAGTTCCTGATTTAATTGATTCAATTGCCTGAAGCCTGGGTACCTGAAGAAGCCGCCCGATGCGTATCCACCTGAACACCTAAATAGGAACACGAAAAGTGAACATGAATAGGAAAAGCACAGGTAGAAGCTAGGTTAAACTGGAACTACAAGTGGCGATGGAACCATAGGTGGCAATGCATGGTGTGCAGGTGGAAGTTATAAGACAGAGTAATGCATGGTGTGCAGGTGGCAGAGCCAAGTTATATGGCATAGCCAATTACTCAAACAAGTATAACCTATAACATAGCATTTAACACTAGAGACTAATGTTAGTATTAGTTTAGGTTGTGAACTTATACCATTAATACACCACTTTTAAAAACCAGATAATGTATGGTTCGTCTCTATCGGCCTCGGGAAGAGGCCAAATAACACGGTGAAACCATATGCGATTAAAAGCTTTGATTGTTAAGTGATGAGAAAGCTAACGACCAAGTCAACAAGCAGCTCAATTAATGCTTAACATCACGATATCGATTCCTATAGTCCCTAGCCATTGCCAGATCGCAGGGACTAATAATAGAGAAATGCTAAGGCTATCTCAATATGAATTATTTCATATCGTTTACGGTATGAAATATGATTTACGAATATGAACATTTTAGTTAAAAGTATTTATTTTGTTTTACTTTTATGGAGAAATTATTTGGGTATAACCATTCCAAGGGATCCTATCTAGTTGGAGCTTAATCCCATGGGTGTTAAAGAAAATTAACTCTGTAATTTTCCATTAGTGATACCTATAACTTTATATTAGTGAGATATTTTAAAAATAAAAAGTTAACCAATTAAATTAATCCTTAAAATTATTTATTTTATTTTATTTTATTATAGTGTTTTTATATTTAAATAAATTAAAAATATGTGCATTTTTAATTACCTAATAAATGAGAAAAACTATTTCTATATTAGAAATAAAATTTTTAAATATCTTTTAAATATTTTTAAATGTAAATTTTTTATATTATTTAAAGTTTATGATAATTTTTTTTGATGAGAAAAATAAAGCTCTTTTTCGGTCGGGAAATGATTAATTTATCCCTTTCCTTATTACAATGATTATATATTTTATTTTAAAAGTAAATGTTCAACGATGATTATCATTCTTTAAAATTAAAATTACTTTATTAAATTTTTAAAAATTTACGGAATTATTCAAATGTGTTGTGGGAATTTTTTTTCAAAAAATTAAATTAATAATAATAATAATACAATATATTTTAAATTGTTATGGAAATTATAATTTAATATGGATGTATGCATTATATTTTTAGAGGAAGTATTTTTTACTATATTGATTTTTTTCTTTACATTAATCAAAATCTATTTTTATTTTTATTTTTTTTTAAATTAAGATTGATCATGTGTTTATAAAATATTGAGTTTCATTTATTTTATGATTTTTTTATTAAAAGACAAATTCTTTTACATTTAGACATATTTTTTTTTTTTTTTGAATATTATTGTTATTTTGTAAAGTGATATCTTCATTTATTTTATGATTTTTTATTAAAAGACAAATTTCTCTTATATTTAGATATAATGTTTCTTTTAATATTATTGTTATTTTGTAAAGTGATATCTTATTTTATTTCCAATCACTTAGCTAGAACTTGACATTTTTATGTCAACCTGGTTTTAGAGATAAAATTGCAAACACTCAAAATATTCTATAAATTTGAATGAGAAAATTACACACATATTTATACAATAAATAGTCTCAAGATAGGAATGCTATCTTAGACGTACAGTAGTGTGGTTGAAAGATTCTCTCAACCACACACTAAAATAGGAGAAACTAAATTCCTATTATGTAGGAACAAACTCCTCAAATAGAAAATTACAACCATAGACAAGTGGGAATTAATTATTTCCAACTCCCCCCCTTAATGACTACTTGTCATGATAGTCAAATCCACCAAGCGAATTGCATGTACAAAACCTCCAAAAACACAATCTGCCGCCCTCGGACAGATCCACAACTTCTCTGATCCCGCAGATCCCCATGAAGGTGAATTGGCGTGATCCTGAACGAAAAACCCACGCCCATTGGCGCGATTAATGGCCTAACAGACGCGCCAATTGGCCTTCCTGGCGCTGCTGTCAGCGCGAAAAACGTGCCAATCCCCTTCTACTTAGAAAAAATCATCTGAGTTCGAGCCAGGTGTTCTACAGGCCACCTTCTCAATTGAGCACAAAGCTCTTGTGTACACACAGCCACAAAGTCAAGCAGAGAAAGATTCGCTCAACTTGTCAAACAACACATTGACATCCACGATTCCAGCCACAAATACACCTCAAGCCACATAGGCGATTCAGCCACAAAGGCAAGCTGGCCACAAAGGCACTTTAGTCACAAAGACTATATAGATGGTTTCTAGCTCACCACCAACCCTCACTTTACAATGACAAAAGATGGTTTCAGGTTCACCACCAACCATAAACCATTACAAAGCGGTTTTAAGATCACCACGAACTTTCAGATGCCTTTAAAAAATCTTACATCTGATTCCACATTTTGGAGTTTCTAGGTACATACAATGACTATTACAACAACTGGACATGCTTATAAAATGCTAGGGAGTCTATTCCACAAACCACACTAACTCAAACAAACATCTATTTTGCTGTCCATCATAAATGTTGTCGCTGCTGCTTTACCTCATCTGTTCATTGTTCACATCTTGGGCATCTTTGTCAAATAACTTCTTGGAACTCCATGCTTAACCTGTCATTCGTTAGAGTTGCAAATTCTAACAAAATAACTTTGCCTGCATTGAGTTAGCTAGGTTTAATAAGGCTCAATAATATTTAAACATGATTCCAAGAAAATACAACATAAACTCTTCAAATTTAATTTCTCTATCTCTGCCCATAGATGATTATTTTTCAAACATAACAGCAACTATTAGAGTCCAGAACAATGCCAGATTTGTGCCTAGCTTCCATCGCCATAGCTGCCATGCCTTTGACATAGCCAAGTATCTTCCTTCACCATCTACTTAGGAGTGGACTGCCGGCCATCCAATCTCCAAAACAATAACTCATTCGCTCAACTCCCACTTGGCTCATCAAGACAAATATTCGCTCTACTCTGATAGCAGAACCTACGAACTAGTAGAGCACACCGTCCAGGAGACGTAGGCCACAGTTTGCCACTAGGACGGGGGATGCCACCACCTTCCCCGTTGTGCCACTCGGATGCTACCATGTTGATGGTGTTATGTAAATGAAAATTTTTGCTAACGAGCACTGCTGCAGCGACAATATGGCATGATTTCTGATTTCTTCTCTCGGATCTATGCAGACCTTTAAGAAACAATGTACAAGTCGCAACCACATGTCTCCTACTTCTTGGAAGGACTTTGATGTATCTTCTTGTGAGAGACCAACAACTATGGAAGCATGGGAGTCAGTTTTTGACCACTGCAACAGATATTTAACTGACCTAGCAATCATGTCCAATTCTCGCATAGACCTCTCAGTTGTACCAATCCGAGATTCTGCAAAAGAACGAGGAGCATCAAGGCATAATACATAGTTTGCATGGGTTAAGCGTGTAGCATCTGCCATAATAAATGATAGTGCCTGAAAACCAGGCTCAGAAGCATCTGGATGGTGAGTAGTGATGGAAAGCAGAGATACTACAGTATGCCTCTGATACGACCATGTTAATGGGGTGTGCGCTCCACTCTTTACGTGCTGCTTCATTGAACTTTGATTGCTCGAAAAGCAAAAACCTCACCAGAAGTGCAGATAGCCATGCTCAAACAATCTACGCTGCCACTTCGATGCTTGGACCCTGTTCACGCTGGATCCACGCTCATCGCACCAATACCTTCAAGCTTCGGCCATGATTCCACAATCTCGAATCCGCACTAGCACTGATGTTGTTGCCCTCATCGATGCACACTCCAACTCCCTTTGTCGGCTCACTGTGGACTGCAGACACGAACAGGTCGCTCCACGCTTCTACAATGTTAGCAAATCACTTTCAGTCTCTATGAGAAAACAGAGATCTATAAGCAAACAGATCTGCAAATAGAGATCTATAACAGCATCTGCAACTCCTCCACGGATCCGGCAACATAGATTCTCTGTCCACGTGCAGACCACAAAAAATAACCACAGGTTTCAACGAATGATGGACACTTAAAAAAAATTAAAACAAAAATATACTTCTCAATTATTTCCCTCAGCCCAGGAGGGGCCAGGCCCTCACAGGCTCTGATACCAAGATAAAGTTGCAGACACTCAAAATATTATATTAATTTGAATGAGGAAATTACACACATATCTATACAATCAATAGTCTCAAGATAGGAATGCTATCTTAGACGTACAGTAGTGTGGCTGAGAGATTCTCTCAACCACACACTAAACTAGGAGAAACTAAATTCCTATTATGTAGGAACAAACTCCTCAAATAGAAAATTACAACCATAGACAAGTAGGAATTAATTATTTCCAACTTTTAGTGGAAGTTGAAATAGCTTTAGGAAGCTTTGTATCTACCATGTACATTAGATATCCAATCATAATCATTCTCTCAATAAAAATAAAGACATATATATATATATCCTTTGATTTTTACATATAAAATTTATTTTATATTTTTTCACTATGATTTAATTTAGATTTAGATTGTACAAATTACATAATTCAAATTTATAGCTACACAGAATCCTTACTAAGATTCCTTACTAAATTTCTTTAAATTGAACCCAAAAAACAAAGTTATCTTATGATCACACTTCGACTAATTTCAGTTAATTTCAAAATCACACCGAAACTTCCACTAATTTCAATTAATTTCAAAATCACACTGATGCACTCCTAGGCCAAGCTTTCTAGGCTCTCCGAAATTGTCTTTAAAATTATTCAATTGACCTATCACATTGCATTAAAGATCAACTCCACAATAAATAAATGGGTGAGAATCATTTAATTTTAATCTAGGAAATGTATCGAGCAAGTTTCAACCAATGTCCCCTTGAAAATGGTTTTGACCACTCTATTAGATGTATCTTATCAGATTGATAATAGTAATCACAAAAGCACCAAACCCACAACTAGCACAAAAAAGGCTCAATGAACCACAAGACTGAAAAAATATCCATTCAAAGAGCGAAACAATAATTAACATAAAACATCATATTAACAACTTTCCCATAGTGAAGGCAATGAGCAACAAATGTTCACTAGAAATTGATAGTGGCTATTATTGTATCGAGAAACGCATTCTACAACCCAGTATGTAGGAACTGTGTAAGTATGTTACGTCTCCAATGAAATAGTAATAATAATAAGAAATAAAATCGGTCCAAAAAAATATGAAAATATCCATATAGATAAAAAAAACTACAATACAATTCAACACAAAGAATCTAAAATCCTACTCTAAAATATTTTAATATTTTTTTAATTAAATATTTGTAAAATATTAATTTTGTTATCATACAATGCAAAAAAATCTAATATTAATATTAATACTAGCCTACATCCATCTTAACCTGAGATCTATCAAGTGCCTAGAGGTATCAAATCTCTTGAGATATAAACCTCTTTTTCTATGAAAGGATATTTGAGCCCTCTCGACACTTGATAAATCTGAGGTTAAAATGTATCTAAGATGGTCTTATTATAAATTCATGTGGAAACTATAGAGCTCTACAGATGATCTTAAAAATCATGGAAGCCATGTATGTTGGAAGGCACCATGTTTTCCTAATGAGGAACTCCCATTAGAGAAATTGTAAGATCTAAAACAAACCTCCTAAAGAATGATAAAATAAAAGTGGAAAAAATAAAATAAGATTAGATTAACTCATCAATTTTTGAGGGAAAAAATAAAAAACTACCTTTTTAACTTGTATTTTAAACTTATGTCCATACGATTTTTCTCGAATTTCATACAAAAATATTCATTGGATGCATAATTTAAGTTTGCATGCAAAGAGAACCCATGATACACATGGAAAAGTGTGATTGCACATTTGATCCATCAAAAGTATGCAATATGTACTCTTTGGGTGAAAATTTAAATTCTGCATCCAACTAGTGTTCTTGAAATTTAATTAAAATCATACGATTCAAAATACGAGTTGAAAATGATTTGTTTTTTTTTTTTTTTTTTTTACTTCAAAAATGGTGAATCATCCCCCATCGTCGGCATATCATATTCGATCCTATTGGATCTTATAAAGCTATATTTTATTTTGTTGTACATTTTTGTTTTGAGGTCTATTTTTTACTTCAAAATTTCTCTAATAAAACAATTGTTGAAGGTTCATATTTTTCTCCACTGTAACATCTTCCACCAATCTACTATGACTGACCAGATTGTCCCTTCTTTGTTAATTTTCAGTTAACGACGTTCTCACATTTTTACTAGTCCATGTCGATGAAGGAAATAAATCTGTCCACGAGGATTCCAGGTCTTGTGCCAAATGAAGAGCGTGATATGCATGTTGATATATTTTGCAACCAGCCAATCTCTCTTAATAGCAATGAATTATTTTCTTTCCAATATCGTGTTCTCCCCTAGGCTCCGACAGAGAAGGGGTTGCTGCCGGAAAGTTGGATTCTGGTGATGTGGATGGTGAAGTAGGGATAAATGATAAGATTTCATCATAATAAACATTCGTGGTGGAGTTTGTGCGTGACTTTCTTCTCTGTATTTGAGAGAAGAGATGCTTCTAGCCCTTCCTGAATAAATCATGCACATACTCGCAACACCATCGAACTACCTTTCGAAATCGCTACACTATCGATTCTTATTTCATAATTGAGGCTTTTATGATTTGAATTGTGTTGAGATTTCTTTCCTATCTCATAGTTCAGAATCATCTAATGTAGTTAATATTTGTTATATATAAATGAGGAAAATGTGATAAGGTTTTGCTAAATTGATTACATTTTCATTATTCATTTATTGTGAATAGAAACTACACTGGATAATTAAAAACCTCAAAACTAAAAATATCACTATGATGGATCCACAACAAAAAAATTCAGTCACCAACCTTTATCAACTACATTAACACACCCGCATTATTCTTTGCATTAATGACCAGTTACATTAAATTGAAATAATACTTACATAACTATTGAGTTTTCAAAAGAAGGTAGAGAATTGGTTAGGTTGAAATAACGTGAAAGGATAGATGAAGAGAGTTCTTTGGGTCGCCGTACCACAATAGTGTTGTTAAGGTTTCCCCATGAAACAATGAGGTCTATGAAGGTTTCATTCATGAAGCGATACACCTTCACCAGAAAAGGGTCGTCGATGAGCTTCCCTACATCCCTATCACAACTCTCTTCCATTAGGACTCTTCACCAGAAATGGGGGGCCGTTCACAGCTTCTTGATCTGTAGAAGCCCTACTAACAGTGTTTATAGTGTGGCGGTCAGTGAGCGGGTGATATTTTTTTTCCATGATGTATTCTATTTGAGTTGAGAAGTGATAAAGGTCGACGATGGCCACGTCGTACACTAAAACATAGTACAAAGGACGTGATAGTTGCAGGCAAATTTGTATTTATTCTGAAGTGGTGATCCTCATTGGTGGAATCCAGCGCTATCGAAAAAATTAAGTTATCATATATTGTCTTCCAGATAGGCATGGTCTACTGTTTGAAATCCATTCGCAATTTTGAACAGTTGCATTGAAATTTAATGATTCATGTTTTCTGATTTGTGACAATTGCATTGAAGTTTGATGCATGCATATTTCTAATTTCTGGAATGTAACCCATAAAATGTGGCCATTGGGCATGTTCGTATACCCTAAAACACATGCATGAAGGTATTTCTTTGAAATGTACTATCACTTTTTTTTTCAAAGACAAACAAAAACACTTTCATATTATAGAGATAGAAAGTACATTTGTAAAAAAATAATTCAAATTGCGAGAGAGTGCAGAAACATTGTGTCAAGAGGACAATGAGCAGTTCCAAGGCAAAACTAAAATGCCTACAGAACACAAATGATGATGTGGGAAAATCAAAACATAAGAGAAAAACTATAATCAAAAGGAAAAAGATTGTTATGGAATGAAATAGAGAACAGATTCACCTTGTCAGAGCATGATTTACCCAGAATGCAGCATACAATCGGATCCAAACTCCTGGAAATAGATTGAGCCCATGCCTACACTACACCCCTCCTTGAAAAGAAAGTCTACCTCACTAGTTTTCTCTCGTAAGACGTGAGAGAAGGATATACTTCTAAAGCCCAGAGACAAAACCTTGATCCGATGTTGCAAATTGAGGAGGGAAGGAGTTTGTAGGAGGGAAGGAGTTTGTAAGTTGCAACAATCATTGACCAAATCAACTATAGACTTAGAGTCCCGAAATATAGAAATGTCCGGCAATCCAAGCTGTTTATCATTAAAAAGGACTCTCAATAAGGCCATAAGTTCAGCCTTGGTATTCCAGTTCAGCGTTGGTATTCCAAGAAAAACTAGTAAAAATGCGTAGGGGCCAAGTGAATGGCCATAACGCTACCACAAGATCTGAAAGATTTGGCTCAATCAAAGAAACCCTCATGATAAACAAACCAAAAATCCTTATGAGAGAAGGAATATGTGGGAGACTCATTGTTCGAAATAATAATCCCGACCACCGCTATAAACAAAACAGCCATACTTTTTTTGCAGGTTGTGTCTCTGTTTGAAGATGGAAGGACTGAAGCAAGGCCTAAAGCATTCTAAAAGGCAACAAGGAATTTAAAACATCTAATGTACTTTGGTAAATAGATATGGATAAGCATTCATTCAACGACTATTTCTTACACTCCACAAACACCTGCGCGATTTTGATCACACTCAAGAGAAACATCATATTAACTATTTTGCTCTGTCATGAATTAAATGTAAAATCGTATGTAGAGTTAAATATGAATGTAAAAGTAATTTTTGCATAGAGGAGAGTAAAAGAGAATAAGAGGGTAAGAGAAAAAGAGAGCGAGAGCCTCTCGGGAGAAAATGGTGGAGCAAATTTTGGTGGGCGCGTGAAAACAACACTCACTGTGTTTTACTATATGTTATTCTGCTTGAATGTAAATCTATGCAAACCTTGTTTTACTTGTGAATGAGCCATAGTCTCATATGAATGTATTCCTCATATATTAAAATTTAATCCTAAGTTTTATTTTTCCTCCAAAATTACTCCATTTTATTGTATCTTTCTGCCGTGAATAAATACTGTGATTTTTAAGTCTATGTAATAGCTCCGCGAAATCCAAGTCCATGAAATCATCTTCGAAAATGTCATATACCTCCGCACCTCGATGAAATTACCTCTCCCCATAATTTTTTTTCCAATTTTCTAACATGGTATTGAGTGGGTTAAATATTGTTAGTGTAAAAACAAGTGGTTTTACTAGGAGTAAAAAGTGTTTTGAGGAAATATTGTTTTCAGTATATTTACCAGCGGGTAGAAAGTTTTTTTTTACACTCAGAAATGGAAACGTCAAGCACAAGCTTGACTAATCCTCAAATACCTCAGGTTACCTCAGGTTAATGGCAAAAATTATGATTATTGGGTTATTACAATGAAGGCCCTGTTTTCTTTTCAAGACATTTTGGATTTGGTAGAGAATGCTTTTCAAGAACAAACAGATGGAGCAACATACAATGCCTTATCTCAACAAGAAAGAGATTTGTTAAGGGAGAACAGGAAGAAGGATTCAAAAGTCCTGTTTCATATTTTCCACGCAGTTCATGAAAGTATTTTCCCAAGGGTTGCAACAGGAACAAAGTCCAAGCAAGCATGAGAGACCCTCTAGACAGCCTACCAAGGCATGGCAAAAAGTCAAGACAACAAAGCTGCAAATGTTGAGAAGAGATTTTGAAACACTTTTTATGAAAGAGTCTGAGAATGTAGAATCATTTTTTACACAAGTAAGTGGGTTGGTTACTCAAATTAGGTCTCATGGTGAGACCTTTGAGGAAAGAAGAATAGTTGAGAAAGTTTTGAGAAGTTTTCCAGCAAGGTTTGATGCCATTGTTGTGGCCATGGAAGAGACAAAGGATCTCTCATAGTTCTCAATGGATGAGCTTAATGCATCACTGATTTATCATGAATATATTCTGAATAGAGCAACAAGCTCCTCATTGGAGCATACCTTCAAGAAAAAAGTATCATTTGATCAAGGACGAGGCAGAGGAAGATCACATGCTAAAGGAAGAGGAAGAAGCCCACACAGGGGTGGAAGAAGCAGCCCTTCAAGTTCAAGTGGAAGGGGCAGCAACCAAAATCCAAGTCAATGCCTAAGCCAAAATCAAGCACAAGGTCAAAGGTATGATAAATCTCAAGTTCAATGTCATTACTCCAAGAAGTATGGTCATTATCCAAATGAATGTCGAAAGAAGCAATATGACATTAGTAACAAATCAAGTGTAAATTTCACAAAAGAAAATCAGAACCATGATAGCATGCTTTTAGCTTGTAATGTAGCACAAGAAAAACAGAGTGATATATGGTCTCTAAATTTAGGGTGTAGCAACCACATGTCAGGAAACATCGAAATGTTTTCCAATCTAAATGAAAGTGTGAAATATGAAGTGACATTAGGGACTGATAGCAAAGTCTCTATCATGGGAAAAGGAAGAGTTAACATCCTAACAAAGAAAGGGGAGAAGAAGTACATCTCATATGTTTACTTTGTCCCCAGTCTGAAACATAACCTCATAAGCATTGGACAACTCATGCAAAAGGGCTACAATATCTTTTTTAAGAATGATGTATGCACAATTTTGGATAGGCCTCCAACAAAAAAGTTGATTGCAAAGGTTCATATGGAAAACGATAGAATGTTTCCCTTAAATTTAAAATCAGATTTGCAGAAAGAAGGTGCACAAGCACAACTATCTATGAACTCTCAAGAAGTTGTGAAAAGAGGCAGTTGTCATACAAGTAAACTTTCAAGCAAAGGTAAAAGATGAAAAATGGTTATGGCATTTGAGATTTGGACATCTCAACTTTGGAGGTTTGAATTTGTTGCATAGGAAAGACATGGTGAAGGGTTTAGCAATCATAAAAAAACCAAGCACCCTATGTGAAAGATGTATCTTGGGCAAGCAACATAGAGAGACATTTCCAGCAGGAAAGTCAGTAAGGGCAAAGGCACCTTTGGAGATTGTCCATTCAAATTTATGTGGACCAATGCAAACACCATAAATTGGTGGCAGCCACTATGTATCGACCTTCATAGATGACTATGCAAGGAAGACATGGGTCTATCTCCTAAAACAAAAAGGTGAAGTCCTTGAGCACTTTTTCCAATACAAGGCTCTTGTTGAAAAGCAAAGTGGACACTACATCAAAGTCCTCAGGACTGATGGAGGTGGAGAATACATCTCAAATGATTTCCTTCATTTCTATAGGGAGCATGGAATTCACAAGAAATTTACAACAAGGTATACACCACAACAAAATGGTGTGGCAAAAAGGAAGAATAGGACCATTATGGAGATGGAAAGGAGTATGTTAAAGGCAAATCGTTTGCCAAATGACTATTGGGCAGAATTTTTCGCTTGTGCAGCATATATCTTGAATAGATGTCCAACCAAAAGTGTCCAGAATTTAGTTGCTGAAGAAGCATGGAGTGGAAGAAAACATAGTGTTACTGACATGAGAGTTTTTGGATGTGTGGCTTATGCACGTCCCAGATGAATTGAGGAAGAAGTTAGACAATAAGGGAGAGAAATGCATATTTTTTGGATACAGTGATGAATGCAAGGCATATAAACTCTATAATCCATTAACCAGGAAGGTCATAATCAACAGAGATGTGCAGTTTAAAGAAGAGGAAGCATGGGATGGAAGTTTAGAAAGGACAGTCAATGTCAAAGCATGCATACCACATGAGGACAAAGAGGAATTAACAGCAGCAAGTAATTCCTCAACAGTGACTCCTTCTACTCCTATTAAGCGCAGTAAAGCAGGCAACAAAAAATGCCATCAACAAATAATAGGACAGTTTCACGCAGCCAAGCAAGTGCTTCTCCAAGCACACTGCAAAGTGTGACACCAAGTGACATGTCAAGCCCATCCTCAGCAAGCATAAGAAGACCAAAGTTCAAAAATATAAATGAAATTTATGAGCAAGATAAAGTTGATAGTAGTGCAAGTTTGAATTCCTTATTTGCATTATTTTGTCATGTAGATGACCCAACGCATTTTGAAGATGCACAGTCAAAGAAGAAAAATGGATTGTGGTAGTGAAGGAAGAAATAGAAGCAATAGAAAGGAATGACACATGGGAGTTAGTGAGCCTTCCGAAAGGAGAACATGTCATTGGAGTGAAGTGGGTCTATAAGACCAAAAGCAACATTGAGGGAAAGATTGAAAGACACAAAGCACGACTAGTTGTCCAAGGATACAAGTAATAGCATGGAAGAGATTACGCGGAGATGTTCACTCCAGTCGCACGGATGGAGATCATGCATGTAGTTGTGGCAATTGTCGCGCAACATAAATGGAAAGTGTATCAGATGGACGTAAAAGAAGCATTTTTGAATGGAGTGCTGAAAGAGGAAGTGTATGTTGCACAACTACCTGGTTATGAGGTTGAAAGCCAAGAAGACAAAGTATATTGGTTGAGGAAATCTCTTTATGGGTTGAATCAAACACCGTGTGCATGGTACAATAGGATATATGCCTACTTGTTGGACAATGGTTTCGACAAATGTCACTATGAGCCTACTCTCTACATCAAACAGAGTGAAGGTAATATTGTCATTGTCATCTTATATGTAGATTAATTGATTTTTACAAGAAGTGATGATTTCCTCATCGCTAATTTCAAACAAGTCATGAAAAGTGAATTTGAAATGACTGATTTGGGATTGCTAAGATATTTTTTGGGCATAGAAGTGAAACAAACAAAAAATGACATTTTTTTTCTCTCAAGCGAAGTATGTGGTAGACATTTTGGAGAGGTTTAAAATGCAGAAAAACAACTCTACACCAGCTCCAACTATCATAAGGTTGAAGTTGAGAAAAAAAGACTGCAGCAGCAATGACAATCCGACATTATACAAAAGCATGATAGGCAGATTGATGTATTTGACCACCACCAGGTCAGATATAATGTATACAGTAAGTTTGGTGTGAAGGTTCATGGAGACACCCAAGGAGACACATTGGCAAGCAGCAAAAATGATTCTAAGGTATGTCAATGGGACAAAATAGTATGTTGTTTTGTACACAACAACAAGTGATTTCAGGTTGGTTGGTTACACTGACAGTGATTCGATGATAGAAAGAGCACGTGAGGATATGTTTTTCATTTGGGTTCCAGAGCCGTTTCATGGGCCTTCAAGAAGCAGCCAATAGTGTCACTATCAACAGTAGAAGTTGAATATGTAGCAGCAACAACAGCAGTGTGTTAGGTAGTTTGGATGAGAAGGATGTTGAGGGATATTCATCATGACCAAGAGGGAGCGACAACTATTTTATGTGGCAACACCTTAACAATTGCATTGTCAAAGAATTCTGTCTTGCACAAGAGGACCAAGCATATTGATGCTAAATATCATTTCATTAGAGAGTTGATTAACAATGATGAAATTATGTTGCAGCACTGCAGGTCACAGGAACAATTTGTTGATACTTTAACAAAGCCATTGGCAGGTGAAAGTTTATCTTATCTCAGAAACTGTTTGGGAATTATCAATGGCAGAAATTGTGATTAAGGGGGAGTGTTGGAAATAATAATCCCAACCACCACAATAAACAGTCTCACAACAACCATACTTGTCAAGCATATTTTTGTAGTTTGCATCCCTGTTTGAAGATGGAAGGATTGAAGCGAGACGTGAACCATTCAAAAATGCAACAAGGAATTTAAATCATCTAATATACTTTGGTAAATAGATATGGGCAAGCATTCATTCAGCGACTATTTCCCACACTCCACAAACATCTGCGCGATTCTAATCACACTCAATAGCAGCATCATATTATTATTTTGCTGTGTCATGAATTAAATTTAAAATCGTATGTTGAGTTAAATATAAATGTAAAAGTCATTTTTGCATAGAAGAGAGTAAAAGAGAGTAAGATGGTAAGAGAAAAGAGAATGAGAGCCTCTAGGGAGAAAATGGTGGAGCAAATTTTGGTGGACGCATGTAAACAACATTTACTGTGTTTGTGTGTTATTCCGTATGAATGTAAATCTATGTAAACCTTGTTTTACTTGGTGAATGAGCCACAATCTCATATGAATGTATTCCTCATGTATTAGAATTTAATCCCAAGATTTATTTTTGCTCCAAACTTACTCTATTTTAGTGTCTTTTTGTTGTGAGTGAATATTGTGATTTTTAAGTCTATGTAATAGCTCTGTAATAGTCCGCACCTCTGTGAAAAGAGCCGCGTGAAAGTAGCTTCACAAAATATTATTACTCTGCCTCTCCGCGTAAATTTTTCTTCAAATTTTCTAACATTTCTGCGTCTCAATATAGGATTCTTTGTAAAATGCCTTAATCAAAAAGTAGGTGTGGTTAATAGACGGTAAGAAATAGTCGAAGATGAAAGTGTTACGTGTCCTCCAAATGCCCCAGAGGAGAAAAAGGGTGAGAGATTCATGTGTCCCGATTTATGCGAACAATGGTTGAAGGCAAGTGGCATTAAATGTCAATTACGGAACAACAATGGAGTCTAGAAGGCATAGCATCACCAGGCCAGATGGATCTAAAAGAAATTTTAGACTTCACCTTAACCTCACCGATAGAATTCATCTAGACCTTTGGAGAATAATTGATGCAACTTCCTTTTATAAAAGCTTAGAAGGATTTATCGTGCCAGAAAGACAATAATTAAAGATGATTAAACTCAAAAAACATCATTTAGAATAGGTTGGATCAATTCCTAACTCTTTAAATAAAATTCTTCAGTTAACAATGATTCTAGAAGTATCTCTAACTTCTCATTGAATTCGAATAGTGGAAGTGAGGTAATTATGGCTTATAGTAAAAACCTTGAATTTTTTAACAATAATAATGATGGTGCATTAACCGTGACCAACTCTTCTCCAAGCCCTTGTGCAAATTTGATTAGACTTGAACAAAATTCCTGCTCTTTGGTTATTAACATCTCCTCCTAGGTAAGTAGCAATCACGTAAATGGTAACCAAAATATCGATTACCCAAGCTCTTGAGCATATATGAATAACGTTGGAAGAGAAACCTGATTTCCGATCTATGCATATTAATGACATCCCTTTCACTAATAGAAAACATTCATCGAATCTTTCTAGAACACCACCTCGGAATCAATGTCATTCTTGAAAAGAGGCTGCCATTTCCATCAGAACAACAAGAATAAGGTTTCTTTGAACATAGAAGAGGGTAGCTTGAACATGGACTTATGTATAAGAAACTAAAGTCATATGGAAAGCCATTTGGAAAAATTCAATTTAATTGGTAGTAATTCGTATTTTGGTAATGGTTGCATTAAAATCAATACGTATAATAAATATATGAGTGGTGATAAGAATAATAAGAGTAATATAAGAAGCATGAACACGAAGGTAGTCAACGTATCAAGTTACTCTCTTAATAAAGATGAAATTTGTTTTATAAGTAAAGGGATCAACTTTTCCATTGCCCCTAACCACATCCCAACTAATAGCATTGCTTTTTGTATTGAAGATAACATTCAACACCTTGAGAATGATGATGAAAAAGAAATCATAAGATAGGAATGTGCATTGATACTTAGAAGGGCCAAATCAATAAAGAATAACTTGTCTATAAATGAAATATCAATCTTAACAAATTAGGCAATAATGATAACATTGTAATACTCAAAGAAAACAAGGTATGTACCACTGTAATCCTCAACAAGTACAGTTACGTTGAAAGAATGAAGGAATGCGTCAATTGTTGTAGCAATAAGAGGTTGAATAAAAACCTATCTCAAAGTTCTTTAAAGAAGTCAAGAAAAAAATACAAGACTCTAATATTGATGAAAAGATAAAAAAATAAATTCATCGCATATGTTGAAATAACATCTACAATCTACAGTCTCCCTATGATCCATAAAAATGGAGTTCCCTTAAGGCCTATTGTTAATAACATTGGTTCCCCCACCTATGGATGAGCCAAATATGTACCTAGAAAATAAAGCCCTGTCGCTAGCCACACTAACTCCTTCATAAAAGACACACATGACTTTGTCAAGCTCATCGAGGAGGAAAATGTAGAAAAGGATGACATAATCTCTCACTTTGATGTAGTTTTTTTATTCACCAACATTCCCTTAGTGGATGTTATCCAAGTTATCTATGAAGCAACAGACCCTGATATTGCCACACTTTTATTATTTTTCGTTCACTCAACATTATTTTTATTCCAAAGAAAATATTATGAGCAAGTGATAGGCATGGCAATGGGATATCCCCTTTCTCCTATTGTATCAAATATATACATGGAAAAAATTGAACAAAAAGAAATATAATCCTACTCGTTAAAACCTAGAAGATGGAAAAGGTACACCCATGATACTAATGTGAAATGGAAACATGGTAAAGAAGAACTCAATAAATTCCTAGATCATTTTAATGGTATATCAAAGGATGTAAAGTTCACTATGGAACTAGAGGAAAACAACTGTATTCCTTTCCTTTATGTATTAATTACCATAAATAAGGATGGGACCCTAGGACATGAATTTAAAAAAAAAAAACACATATTGATCATTATCTTCATGCAGACTCCCATAATTACCCAACTCATAAATTTGGAGTTCTAAGTACTTTAACATTAAGGGTTGTTAGAATATATGACAAGGATCACTTGGAGCAGGAGTTGTGCCACCTCAAAATAGTCTTCAAGGATACTGATTACCAGAATAAAGACATCACTATGCCCATAGAGAAAGCAAAAGAAAAGATAAACAACTCACATAGATCTACTAGTCTACAACATACTTGAAGAAGAGCACACCTTCCTTACATTCGTGGTGTCACTCACATAATTGCTAAAGTTATCAGAAAAGGGAATATTGGTTGTGTACTTAGACCATTAGAAACAGTCACACATAATATGAAATCAATTCAGGAAGACATTGATCTGAATCAGTTAGAAGGAGTCCACAAGATCAACTACTCCTCTCGAGAAATCTACCTTAGTCAAACCAGAAGATCATTAAAACAAGAATTAAAGAGAATAGTGCTGACATTAGAAATCAAAGATCTTTCACATTTCCTCTTGCGGAACATTTCTTTCACAATAAGCATCACATCTACCTAGAGAACCCTACTATCATTGCTAAGGAAGATCAATACTTTAAAAGATGGTTTAGAGAGGCTTTGGAGATTCTGAGACATCCTAAGAACCTCAATCAGAATGGAGGCCTTAAGGTAAGTAGAAGTTGGCTCCTTGTTCTCTCTCGACTTTAAGGTTTGTTCCCTCCCCTTACTAACACTATATTAATCAAATTATCATTAATTTACTAATTCTAATATAGTAATTAGTTAATTAACTATATTAATTAATTAATTAATCATTAATTATTTACGAATATTAATTAATTAATTAGCTTTAATATATTAATTAACTACATTAATCTTCTAATATTAATTATTAATCTACTATTTTTAATAGTATTAATCAATTAATATTGATATTGATTAATTATATTTTAGACTTTTTAATAAGCATTATTAATCTTCTAATAATATTATTAATTAATTTCCTCTAATATATTTACTAATTATGATTTATTGACTTTTAGGTTTTTTTCGTCGACCTTTTTTCTTCATTTTTTATCTATTTATATACACTTCTTTACTTGTCGTCTCTCTCATCAAGATTTATCCTAATGATGGTGATGAGCCTCATCATTGGGTAATTATATGGGCCTTAATTCACCTCCTAGCTTAGTGAAACCAACTTTTCTCATAACTTATTACATGTTTTTTATTATATTTTGTTTATGAGGTGAGTTAGAGTTGGATATTATGCTTTGTGCTCTAATATGCGTTGAATGTAGGATTAAAGGAGAAGATCAAGGAATTTTGGAAAAGGCTAAGGTAAAAACTCCAAATGGGACAAGGAGAGGGATTATAGGAGGTAAATTC